>JXCR01146605.1:8081-50872 GCA_002079205.1 Phalaenopsis hybrid cultivar | reverse complement strand
TATATATTAAATGTCTTTTCAAAGCGGGCGACAGGACTTCGATTCCGGCGGCCGACAACTTGCAACGTGAAACTCTTTAACAAAAATAATGTCTTCATAGTTCTATAATTATTATTACCTTAGTTTTTTCAAATTTCCAATGGGTTTACTTGGTTGTTCCCCCATTGTTGATTATTACCACCCGAAGTATTATTCCAAGTAAAGTTAGGATGGTTCTTCCTACATGGTTTATGGCATTCAAAGCTTCTAATGATGCTTGATAATCTACCATTTGGTCTAATGAATTCTCTTCAATCAATTAAATTGGTTGAGAAAAATTCATTCCAAATTAGTCCAACTTGCTTGAAATCATAGCAACTTGATTTGTTAAAATTGTAAAAGCTTTAGATTCCTGAATACTGGCTACTTTCTTAAGATTTAACCTCTCAGAAGGCTACTGAAAGTTATTATTAGTCATCTGTTAAATTAAAGCATAAGCGTCATGAAATGATTTTGACATCAATGAACCACCAGCAGTGGCATCGATAGTTGATCTAAGAGATATTGCTAATCAATTTTAGAAATTTTGTATTATTAACCAATCTATTATAACATGGTGTAAACATTTTCTCAGTAGTTTTTAAAATTTTTCCCATGCTTCTTAAATAGATTCTTATTCACACTGACAAAAAGTTGTAATATCATTTCTAAAATTCACAAATTTTTATGGTGAAAAATATTTAGCAAGTAATTTCTGTGTTAAATCACACCAAGTTCAGATAGATCTCGATGCTAGTGAATGTAACCATATCTTAGCCTTATCCCCAGTGTAAAAGGAAAAAGTATAATTCTTATAGCATCATTTAATAAACCATCATTTTGAAATATAACACACAATTCTAGAAAATTTGTAAGATGTAAATTTGAATCTTCAGTTGGTGTTCTCCCAAACTAACTATTTGATACCATTTGGATAATGACAGGTTTAAGTTCAAATGAATTAGCCACTACAGCAAGTTTTTGATTACTACAATGAAGTACATCCATTGTAGGGTTTGCATAATCTGATAAAACTCTAAGCTCTTGATTAATTTCAGTATTTTGATTATTTCGGTTTTTCATTACTTGAAAATTTTTGCCTTTTTATGAATTTTTTATTTTTTCTAATTTTTCTATTAGTTCTTTCTAATTCAGAATCGTACGGTGCTAGTCCTTTAGAACCTAAACTACACATACATTACTTGAAAACAACATAAAATAAAATCAAACAAATAAGAACTTTATAAAAAAATAACACTACAATATTCCTACAATGAATCTAAAGCTTAACTAAGACTATTCAAACTTTAGTTGTTTTTCTACACCCTTCAAATAACAACTCTAGTTGTTATTCTACACCTTTAAAGTTTATTTAATTATTTTTTTGCACTAAATCATATCAGTTAAATTCTCATCCATGCAATCTCATGTGATTCATACATTGGTTGACTAAGACAACACAATCATAAATCTTACATGTTCTCACAACAAATATTAACATCTTAATTAGACAAATCAAGAAGTAAATGAAGTACAAGTTTTAAATTTATCACAACTTGTTCCAATATTAAAAATGAATACTTCACACAACTTCTATACAATAATTAATCACCTATCATTTCAAGGAAAAAGATAAGGAAAACTACAAAGAATTTTTGGAGAAAACACAATCACACTTAAGTTTGAGAGTAGAAATCATGCAAATAAACAGGAAGTCTAAATTAAAGTCAATTATTGTCACAAAGATAAAAACTTATCTTAACTCCTCTCCACCAATCTCTTTAAGCTCCATTGAATCTCTTCTCTTTCTTTCTCTTACAATACTCTCTACTCACAAACAACAACTCCTCTCTTCTACTTCTCCCTAAAAGTATCGTATTTAATCTAAGAGACAGAGGCATCATCGGTGTCTAGAGGGGGGAGACGAGTCCTAAATTAGTCTCTCTTCAATTAAATCCAAGTTCTTCTGTTATAATTTTTAAAAGGTGTCTTGGTGTCTCTTCAAAAAGTGTCTACATTCAATGAATCTTCAAAGAGTTGCCTCCTTTCAAAAGCCAATTGAATATATTTTCATCTCTATTAACTATTTCCCACATTTTTACAAAGGGTTGCTTCAAACACCTCTTCAAAAATTCTTCCAAATTCATTGAATCATGAAGTAACTGCTTCTAGCACTTAAGCTCAAAATAATTGGCAATTAGGCACGGCCTTCTCGGCTTTACTGGCGCCACCATTTTTAGGTGCTTATGCGTTATAGTTCTTTTGCACACCTTCTTCATTTTTACTCTAAATTTGATCTTTTTTCACTCCTTTCACCATTTTTTATCCATTTGAATGTACCTGAAAGAAAAACAAGCAAATACCTTCCATTAAAGCACAATATCTAAAACAATATGTATAAAATTGTGTACATAAAGACTATATATTTTTGGTGTATCACTCACAAAACACTAAGTCTAACATAAATTTACATAGGTTTAAACCTAAATCTAGTCTGAAATAGATTCAAACCTAACTTAGACATCTAAGTTTAATCTAGGCGAACTCAAATTTCACCAAACCACTTATTAGGTTTAAACCATAAATTAGACCTAATTAATCTTCTTAAACCTTAACAACATTAGTTTTAAGACAAAATGATTCCTAATTAGGTCTAAATCCTAATTATACCTAATTAACCATCTTAAACCTTAAAAACATTAGTTTTAGGACACATTAAACCCTGGAAAGGTCTAAACCCCAATTATACCTAATTAACCACCTTAAGCTTTAATTACATTATGCTTAGGTAAATATAATCCCTAATTAAGTCTAAAACCCAATTAGACCAAATTAACCACCTTAAGCCTTAATTATGTTAGGCTTAGGTAAACTTAAGCAATAGTTCAATCTAAACCCAAATTAGACCTAATTAACAACCTTAAGCCTTAATTACATTAAGCATGGGTAAACTTAAACCTTAATTAAGTATAAACCCAATTAGACCTAATTAAATCTGTTTAAGCTTTAATCACTTTAGGCTTAATGATGCGCACGGATTTAGTGTGAGAATTTTGTAAATATTTTTTAATATCACAAAATTACACGACAAAAATATAATAAATATGCAATATAATTCCAATAAAAATAATTTTAATGAAAATAATTTATCTTTTAAAACTCTTTTTAAACTATCAAATCCCCTTTAAAGTCAACGTAAGTACACGTATCATTCAAGTAATAAAGGACTCTAATGGAGTCCTAGATATCGATCCCATAGGGAAGTTGGAAAATCCTAAAAGTAGATTACGAAAATTATTTTATAATCTAAAAACTTTATAAAAAATTAAAGTAAAGTGCAAAGTTTGAAAATTAACTACTTAAGTGAATGCTAATTAAAATGCAGATGTAAGACTACAAAAGTTAAACTAAAGTAAATCATAAACTTTCAAAAGTAAAATTAAGAAAATTAAATCAAGTTTTTATTGTAACGGAAAGTTTGAATTTAAGAAAGCATCCTTTCCTTCTAAAATGAGTATTTCGATTGTGAAGAAATTGAAATCATTTGAAAAAATATATAAAAACTATTTTGTGTCAAATAAGAGCAATCCTATTCTTTACCCTCTTTCGAGTGCTATAAAGAACATTGATTATTCCAGAGTTTAATCTCTAATTCCTTGGTTAGGCTGGGAGGTTGCTGGCTGCCACTCTAGAGCTCCCACTACTCCCTCACTTGAAAGCTAACAATCTCGCATTAGTTTTTAGTCTACTAAATCAAATTGAGGATTTTAATTTGTCACCATAAAATCTCCAATTTTAAAACCAACAAAGTTTATTTCCCTACTTATTTGCAACCGTTCTCATGGATGACATACTCTCCCATGAAATCAAATGTGATTCTCACTAAGTTGTAGAAATAATATCTCATTTAAGAACATATGTCTCTCAACAAGTTTTAACATTTCAGTTAGCCAGATCGAAAAGTAAATGAAAATTGGAGTTCAAATCATCACAAATTATTAACATTTAAGACCGTAGAAAAAAAATCTATTCTTCACAAAACCATATCTCAAAGTAGGAAAAAGGATAGAGAATACTACTCATAATTCATGAGAAGGATACAACAAAACACAGATTTCATTTATAAAAATAAATTTACAAAAAAAAGAAATAAAAATACAACATATTTCACAATCATTTCCAAGCAAATCCGTCGAAGTTCTCTCCAAGTCTTTCTCTCTTTACAATCACTCCCAATTCTCTCTTAGAAATGTAATGAAACCCAATTACTTTTAACCTCTCCTCTTACAACCCTAAAAGAAAATCTTCTCTTCTCTCTCTATTTCTAACTCTTGCCCACTTTCTCTCTCCCTCACGCCACACACACTTGACAAATGAGAAGTCTTCTTCGTTTATTTTAAGTTGCCTCCTTTGGACAAGAATTCAAAATTCCCTCCAAAAGTCAACTCTTTTGAATTCAAAAGATGTGTCATTTGATCTAAGAGACATATACATTCATAAAAGAACCTTTCAAAGTGTCTAGATGCATTGAATTACTCCAAGCAGTGTGTAGAAAAGGGTCCTTATGAAATTTGAAAGAAAATTCTCCTCGAACTGCCTTAATTTAAAAAAGTCATCCTTGGTGCATCATGTGCCTATTCTCTAGATTTTGGAGCATCATGCGCCGACCTGGCCCATCATGTGCCAGAATCCCAAAATTCACTATTTTGGCTCCAAATTTCATCATTTTTGTCATTTTTCTCCAAATGCCTAAAAATGATATACCTGCAACAAAAACACAAAAATCCCTTCTTTAAAGTGCAATATCACAAAAAATAAGCATAAAATAAGTACTTAAAATAGTATATTATTTTGGTGTATCACTTAACACAATTAATCCTTACTTTGGTCTAAACCCCAATTAGACTTGATTAACCCTTTTCAAGCCTTAATTACATTATACTTAACATAATAAAACTCAATTATATTTAACTCTAATTATTCCTAATTAAACACACTAAGCGTTACTTAAATTAGGCTTATCTAATCTAAAATGCAATTAGATCTAACCATAATTAGATGTAATTAACAAAATTAAGCCTTTTTTACATTCGACTTAATTAACTTAAACCCAATGAGTTTTAACCTTAATTAGACCTAATTAAACACATTAAAATTACTCTTAGTTAAACCTAAACCCCAATTAGGTCTAACCCTAAATAGACTTAATTAACCACATTAAGCTTAATTACCCTAAGGCCCAATTGAGTCTAATGCTAATTAGACCTGATTAAACACAGTAAGCCTTACTTACATTCAGCTTAAATCAATCTAAATCTCAATTATTTCTAACCTTAATTAGACCTAATTAATCACATTTAACCTTACATACATTAGGCTTAATTAACCAAAAAATAATTAGAATTTAATCCTAATTAGACATGATTAAATACATTAAGCCTTACTTACATTAGGCTTAATTAGTTTAAAACCCAATTAGGCCTAACCCTAATTAGACCTAATTAAACTAATTAAGCCTTACCCATATTAGATTTGATTTATTTGTAAACCTTGTTAAGTTTAATCCTACTTATATTGGATCTACATCAACCTTATGTCCTATCTACATTGGACTTAAAATTATTTCAAACCTTAGGTTCAATCCATATTTAACCTAAAACCAACTTTAGGTCATGCTTACATTGGATCTAAATCAACCTTAAGTCCTACTTACATTGGACACACCTTAGGATCAACTTATATTGAACTTAAACAACATTAAGACCTACCTACATTGAACTTAAAATTATATTAGACCTTTGGTTCAATCTATATTGAACCTAAATCAACCTTAAGTCCTACCAAAATAAAACCTAAATTGCCTTAAATTTTAAGTCCTACCTAAATTAGACTTAAAACATCTTAAACCTTAAGTTCTATCAAAATTGAACTTAACGCGACAACAATCTTAGGTTCTATCTTAAATAATATTAAACGACATTAACCTTTTGGTTCTAGTTAAATTGAACCTAAACAACATAAATTCTTAGTTTTTACTAACATTAAAACTAAATCTTAAATCCAATTCATTAAACTTCAAATTTCTTCAAACATCAAACCGAAATCAAATGACATCATTGACATAAAAATTCAACTTAATAATTCGCCAACATAAACATAAAATCCACTTTAAAAGACATTAAAACTTAAACTTTAACTTAAAAGGAAACTAGGTTAGAGAAGATATTTTGGTTGAGGCAATCCATGGTTGCTAACAAAATATCTTCCAACCACTTGTTGTTAATAAAACTACAAACATAATGACACGGGATGATGGAACCATGGGATCCCAATCGGGTCATCCAAAAAACAAACAACAAAATGAAAAAAATGACAAAATTTAATTGGTTAATAAATTGTAAAGAACCATAAATTTTATAACTCCTAAAATCTGAATAAGACATTAAAACAAAAATTGAACCCTAAAGAACAAAGATCATAGAATGCAACGTGATCATTAGTGTTCAGATCTACGATGATTTTTAGACAATGCAATTTAGATTTGCTTTTCATGTTATAGGGTGTTCTAAGTCTATTTTTCAGGATGACATTCTGAAGTAGAATATCAAGACAATAAAATGACACAAAAACAATTAAAAAAAAAAATAAAACCAAACTAAACAACACAATAACAAAACAAAAAAAAATGACTTGACATGACATGACAACAACAAGACTAAATGATATAATTAAAAAACATTAACAGAAACAAAATGACAAAATTAAGCCTTTAGGTTAGAATCAGTTTCTAAGAAACCTATTACTCTAGGAATAAACATTTGATGTTTCCTTCCTTGACCTTGACATTTCTTAAAAGAACGAGCGTTAACGTTAATCTAGATTTTTTCTTAGACTGTCATGATTGTCTGAGATATAATTAATTATAGGAGCTCGCTCCTATAGAAAATGAAGAACTCGGAATAGGTAATATACCTTTACCTCTATCTATTGAATTTTTTATGTGGTTTCCATCTATGAGAATCTATTTTCTCTATAGTGATCACCTCAATGAAAATCATCTTGACTTTTCCTTTTTCAACTATTTCCTATTTTTTATTGGCCCTTTTACTTCTCTCTATGAGTTTCTTAACATCTGAGATTCCTTCACAATATTTAAAAGAATAAGTAACTTGAGAACAGGGCAGTAAAATAGATAAATAGAGTGTCGACTCCTTTTAACAATGACATCAATTCAACGACATGATGACAGGAATTGGCGAAGGCGGGACCCAACTGGTTCCGGTGGTCTATACATCTATTAAAAATTCCATCTAAATTCAATGCATTTAGAGGAATAACTATGTCTGGTGCTTAAGCGCTAAAATCCTGCACTTAAGCGGCACCTTCTTTGGAATGTGGAGCTCAGGCGCCAAACTAGGTGGTTAGGTGGCATTACAATTATGAACTATGTCGCTTAGGTGCTAAGTCAGACGCTCATGTCCCAATTTAGTTTTTACAAGGAGTCACCCTTTACCTCTAAATTCCTTCCTTTTTAATTTCTTTAAGCTCAAAATGCCTAGACTTAGTATACCTGCAAAAAAATATGAAAATACATTTCCTTATAGTGCAATATCACTAAATATGGGCATTAAATGTATAAATAAAAGCTGAATATTTTTAGGCACGTCAGAGTGCTACTCATAGAGCATGAATAAAACAAAAAACCAAATTATTGAAATAAAAAAATTCTACAATCCATATATTTACAACAAAAATAAAAAAAGAAAAGCACGTTAAACTTATCTTACTCTCTATTAGAATGACTTGAAGATGCTAGACCAATGCTCCTTTTGAATCTTGGCTACAGCTCTTGAAGGATCTAACTATCCTCTGCCCTATTAGAACAAGAAGATAAACATGATTCTTCAGCAGGCTAGAAAATCACATCAATCTTCCTAAATTCACCAATCCTTCACTATCAGTTCCTCTCCTTCAACAACCTTCAACAACCCTGTTCCCTTCCTTCCATATACATAATTTAGACTCTTCATTTCAGCACAATAGGCCACTCCACAAGCTCCAAGTAACTCCCAAAGTCGGGCTACTGAACTGCTCAAAACTGCCTCTAGCAGTCATTAAGGTATAGATAGCCAAGGGTTGTCTCTCAATTTTTGTAAAATGAATGAGTGCCTTGGCACCCAAGGGAGCAACGCTTTCCCACCAGTATCATGATGCCTTAGTGCCAAGTGGGTGGCACCTAAGCATCACCTTCTCGGTTTGTCAAATGCGCAACTAGTGCTTAGGTGCTTATAAGATTTGTGCTTAGGCATCCTTCATCCATTTTGCTCCATTACTGAAAGTGCCCATCACATTGCTCCCCTCCAGCACCTATTGTACCTGTATTTAAAACATAAAAATTCCATTCTTTAAAATGCAATTTCATCTTAAAAAATTTGTGAAACATAAAGAAATTTAAGCATTCTCTTGTACACATCAGCCTCTTCAATATCTAAGGACCGCTAAAGATAATCGTATCACTTTCATGTCTCGAGGAGAAATCCCCATACCTCTCCAACCCGACTGACCCAATATTGATTTCTACATTAATGGTTTTCAAGTGCATTTAGGTCATTAGATAGCTCCCTGACCTAGACTGAGTGAAAGTCCTTTTATATAGAGTGTTTCCAATTTTGTAGATGAACCTCCCTTTCTCCTCTTTTTCTATGACATCCTCACCATTTTGGCAGGTATAAGTCCCACATCTTAGAGATATTCATAAGATAGAGTTTTGTTCTTTTGACCTAGGGCTATCAAGGTCCCATATGGATGACGCAATTCAAGGATTGCTAATTTGGAATCTCTGGATGTGCTAGGTTGACTTCCTTCATGACAATGTAGACTTATTCTAAAGGATGATATATCTGTGGTACCATGACACGACTTCTTCTACCTATGAGGGACTACTCCTCCCATCCTTTGACTATACATGTCGAGCCCTGTTGTTCCTGGTGCCTTCGATGGTTTCATCTCGATGGTTTAATTTCTTAAGAGTTGTTGCTTGTTCAAAATTTGAATATTTGTTCTCTACCCTTATAACTTGGATGTGCTTTAACTAATTAAGATTTCTTGTTAAGATGATTCGATATTTTTGCAGGCTCCATATGTCGATGAGTTCTTTATCTATGTAGGGACAAAGAGACTCACCTTCTGCCCCATGGCATGGTGGGGGCTTTGAAAGTTCCATAGAAATCCTCTTCAATATAACCCTACTTTATATCCTGGTACTAGTCCTCACTTCTAATGTAAGCAAAACACCTTTAGTTTAAGATTATTCTTAGGCAACCCCTAAGATGTAATTAACTAAGTGAGAAAAGTCCTCTTAAGAGCACTCTAGACCATAGAATAGAAAACACACCTGAATCTCTCGTAGTGAGAAGTCTATGTAAGAATCATTTTTTTGATATTGTTTCAATGTGCTTCCACCTGATCTAGTTCAAGTGGACATACTTGATCTATCTTTTAGAGGTTTATCATTCTCATGCACTCCAATTTCTTTCTCTTCTTTGTCGTCTGTGTCGTATGCACATCTTTTCTGGTCCCTCGCTTCTCTTGATCATTCATATGATTTAGAAGAGAGATTTATTTGAAAAAGAGAAGTATAGGGTGATGGAAAAATTGAAGAGTTTAAAAAAATCAGAAATAAAACGGAAATAACAAACAATGACTACAACAAACATCAAACCAAATTAGAGCACAAGCACCTCAATATGAAAATTTGAATCCAACTCATTAGAAGTGTATAAATGGCCAGTGAATCATAAAAATCACCAAATTAACAAAAATATCCATTGAATACATATTATCAAAAAAAAAAATCAACCCAACTCAATGTAAGTATAATGTGGTAACAAATATATTCCAAACTACATTGATCCTTCATCTTGTTGCTAGCTATGATGTTTATCTCATTAACTAAAAGTAAATAAATAACTTGCATTCTTGTTTTAATTTTCATTTGATTATCATGATCATAATGAATCAAGCATCAAGTTATTCAAACTTCTGGAGATGTCTAAAATTTTTTTTCCAATCTTCTCTTTGAGTAATGGCGATCATGTCTACATGTTATTTATGAAGATTACTAAAATTACTCTTTAAGACTTTCTTTAAATAATTTATCAAAGCAAATTTAGGGGCTATCAATGCATAAAGTGATTTCTTACAAATTTTAGGGTAGTATGATAGCCAATTTTAAGTAGGATTAATGTTGGATTTAAGTTAAATCATGTCAAACAAAAAAGAATGCATTTTTATATCCTAAAAGCTCTTGAATCCCATATTTTTTCTCAATTTTACCTTATATCATAGATTTATAAAATCCCATAGGAAATAAGATTTACAATTATGTTTTGCTAAATAACCTACAATTATAAATCCCAGAAGCTAAAAAGCTAAAGGTGTTTACTAAATAACCTACAATTATGGACTCTAGTTAATCGTCATTTAGAATTGAAAGACTGTTTCTTTGGTAATAATAAAAAACCTCCTGCAATAACTTTGTTATAGATAAGCGACAATATATCCTTATTTATACCTTCTCTAATAGTCGACCTGATAAACTGTTGTTATAACATCAAAAATTAGTATGTTTTTTTCTGACATATATTTTGGTCGTTGGGCTTGCCATAAGTTATACCTGATTTTCATGTAGTGGTTTTCTATTAGCGCAGTAATAATGATCATCTAATTGTATAGGTTTTCTTTTTGGGGGAGATCTACATTTGTTAAAATAACTAAGGGGTTGACTACGAGTGTATGAGGTGACGGAACATACCTCCCTTGACCTCAGTATTTTTAAATAGGATAGCTGGAGAATCCCTCTGACACTAGCAAAGACTGCTTGAATGATTCAAACTCGATGGATTTCATTCGCGTGCACTAGTCTGTTCACATTATCCTTTGTTAGGTTCTTGTTTTGTTGCTGCGTGTGACTTTTAATCACGATAAGCACCTCCAACTTTCCAGCCTTGATGAGCTTCTCCACCAAAATCTTGAACATTCCTCCATGTTTTTTCAATGGTCTCAATGATAGACACAATATTTTCTTGGGTTATTTAATGTTGGTATTGTCTTTTGTGGAGTGGCCTTCTTGAAATAGTTCTTATTTTAAATGGCCTAGACTAGCTCGAGCACTGACACATTCAAGTATATTTCTTGATACATATGTGTTTACTCATAGTGTTGAGCTGACTATTAGTTAGGACGACATCATCAACTCTTGGTACTCTGATCACCCCCTCAGCCATCCTAAGATTCAGGATTGTCAGTTTTCTAGCCACCGTAAGTGTGATCTCCCTTTGGCCTTTATAGAGGTATTGGAATTAGCAAATGACCACTTCTATGACTAGCGTTTGGATGCTCTTAATTTTGTTTCTGAGGACTCCATGTGGTCCTCTTTTGCAGTAAAGTGGTCATTTGCTAATTCCAATACCTCTGTAGAGGTCCTTGGCTTGAGTATGTTAAGGCATACCTGAATCGCTTGTTGTGAACCCCAACTTCAAACTAATTTTGGCGATGAGTAGCTCCAAGTTCTTTACCTCTAATATTTTCATCTTGAAGTGATTGATGTAAGCCCATAGACTTTCATTGTCGCCCTACCTGATCTGAAGTAGGGTTTCTCTATCCTTCTTCATATTTAAGAACCTTAATGGGTTATGATCCTTCTTTGATTTTTCCACATAAGCAAAGTGTGCCAGGAAGAGCTCACAAAATTTGAAGAGGGATTGGATGAGCCCATCTAGCAGGTTGTTCAACTACTGGAGTGTGGTTTTTTTAGCATGGTGAGAAACAAGTGGCATCTCAGGACATCATTAATTTTCACGAGTCTGATCTTTAACTAGAAAGAAGTTATGTGATCGGCCACGTCACTCTTCACTTTATAATAATCCAAGTTAGGAATCCTAAGCTTTATCGGGCGTACGACATCCAGGATTCTTCGAGAAAAGTGCTACTGATAGTTGGGAGAGAAAACATTCCCACGCGGTCTGCTCAATGTTGGTCTACTTGTATAGATGTCACACTATTTGTCAGTTGAGAATAATCAGGTCCTTTGATTAGCCGGTCACCGAGCCAGCCATGAGGTGCTGATGTGTTTTAGGGCATGTTCCATGAGACTCTTTCTCTAGGGCAGTGGTCAGGCATTCTGCTGGGTCACGGCTACCTGAAGAGCCTTGAACTGGTGCATTGTTTCTTCATAAACTGCATGGGCCTTTTTTTGTACCTCTCGATGCACCATCTCTCTACGGAACTCCTTGGGCAGTATTTCTCTCTATAGGGATTCTTATTGGTAGTTGACTCTGATTTTCATCACGGGCATGTCCATGTGCACCGCAGTACCTTTCAAGATCTTGAGTCTGGAGTCATCCTTTGTAAATACACACCCCAGAGTAAAGAGTCAGGATAAGAAGTGGAGAGAGACGAAAACTGCTAATGAATTATCAGTAGAGAGACCGGGAAAGTTTTCTTAGACCTGGTGTCTATTTTTTCATCGACGTGCCTAATATTTATGGGAGGCCTTCCTGTACAATTAAATGAAAAAGTGATTATGGAAATAGTTCTCAATTACAGAAAGTAGTGAGCAATTATAGAAATAGCCCTCAATGCAATCAACGTACCAATTTAATACTAAATTTATATTAGAAATCAAATTTGGATATGACTGTAATTAGTCGGTTAATATGTTATGGTCGACCAATGCTTCGAGCCTGGTGGGAATTGTTTATGCGAAGGTATGAGTGGTCGGTCGGCTAGTTGTGTTCGACCAACCTATAAAGACCTTTGTTGGTAGATAGGTCCGCAGAACAGATTTTCCGAGGGTGGACTTGATCAGTGTGTAGACCTTTCATGGGGTCGGTTCAGATCATAATTCTTGAATTTAATGCTTCGATCATCGTGTCATCATCCCTAACCGTTCGATTGTTTTGAGATTTAGGCCCACAAAATTGTTATTTACAATAAAGAAACTTTTTTCAATGTCGCCAAAATTTTGGGCGTTTTGCATGCAAATAAGAACATTTAGGTTTTAGTTCTTAAATTATAAATATTATGTAATATGTCCATATATCGATACCTTTATAACAAATGTCAATATGCGGCATGATAAATATAAATAATATACGTGGAAAAGGCTAATAAGCACTTGAAATTATGAAATTCTTAAACCCGAGTTAAAAATACTCGAGGATCGCCGATATTTTGTTAAGAACCCTTTACCCCTCTTTATTGGTTCAAGTTCTAGGTGACTACATTCGCCGATGCAGATATTTCTGAAAAATATTAATAAAAATACTGTTTAATGAAGATAATTTTTCGTGAGACCTTTTACAGTAAAGTTAAAAAATTATGGNGCAAATAAATAAGGAAATATTATTATCGGGCGTAGAATTGGAGATTTTAGAGTGACAGACTAAAATCCTAAATTCGGTCCAATCGTTTGGGTGCTGATGTGTAGATGTTAGCCCTCAGGTGAGGGGAACGTGGGAGCTCTGAACTGAGAGCCGGTATCCTCCCAGCCTAGCCGCAGAATGAGTAACCAAGCGTAGGATTAGTCAATGTTCTTTATGCCTGCACCAAAAGGTAAAGAATAAGTATGCTCCTATTTGACACAATATAAATTGAACTAATTTATTTTATCCATTCACTATAATTTCGTGGCAAGGAGAATGATGCTTTCTTATATATTGAACATCACAATTAAAAGCTATTTTCTATAATTAGTTTTTATCCAAATTATCTACTTATTTCAATTGCCTATTAGTGATAGATATGCAACTTGAACGTCGTTGTAGTTGACGTATTACTTTTTATTAAATCTTAGTCCGTAGTATTCTATTTCTCCCTGTGGGATCGATATCTAGGACGCCATTAGAACCCTCGGGTCCTTTGATTAACCGGTCACCGAGCCAACCATGAGGTGCTGGTGGGTTTTAGGGCATGTTCCTTGAGACTCTTTCTCTAGTGCAGTGGTCAGGCATTCTATTGGGTCATGGCTACCTGAAGAGCCTTGAACTGGTGCATTATTTCTTCATAGAGTGCATGGGCTTCTTTTTGCACGTCTCGATGCACCATCTCTCTACGAAACTCCTTGGGCAGTATTTCTCTCTATAGGGATTCTTATTTGTAGTTGACTCTGATTTTTATCACGGGCATGTCCACGTGCACTGCACTACCTTTCAAGATGTTGACTCCGGAATCATTCTTCGTAAATACACACCCCAGAGTAAAGAGTTGGGATAAGAAGTGGAGAGAGAGAGAGGAAAACTGCTACTAATTTATCAGTTGAGAGATCGTTAAATATTTCTTAGACCTGGTGCCTATTTTTTCATCGTCGTGCCTCATATTTATGGGAGGCCTTCCTGTACAATTACACGAAAAAGTGATTATGGAAATAGTTCTCAATTACAGAAAAGAGTGAGCAATTATAGAAATAGCCCTCAATGCAATCAACGTGCCGATTTAATACTAAATATATATTACAAATCAAATTTGGATATGACTGTAATCTGTCGGTTATTATGTTATGGTCGACCAATGCGTTGAGCCTTGTGGGAATCGTTTCTATGAAGGTATGAGTGGTAGGTCGGCTAGTTGTGTTCGACCGACCTATAAAGACCTTTGTTGGTAGATAGGTCCGCCAAACAGATTCTCCGAGGGTGGACTTGATCAGTGTGTAGACATTTCCTATGATCAGTTCATATCATATTTCTTGAATTTAATGCTTTGATCGTCGTGTCATCATCCCAAACCGTTCGATTGTTTTGAGATTAATGCCGACAAAATTGTTATTTACATTAAAGGAATTTTTTTCAATGTCGCCAAAATTTTGGGCATTTTGAATGCAAATAAGAACATTTAGGTTTTAGTTCTTAAATATATAAATATTATGTGATATGTCTATATATCGATACCTTTATAATAAATGTCAATATGCGGCATGATAAATATAAATAATATACGTGGAAAAGGCTAAAAGCACTTGGAATTATGAAATTCTTAAACCCGAGTTAAAATATTCGAGGTTCGCCGATATTTTATTAAAAATCCTTTACCCAGCTTTATTGGTTCAAGTTCTAGGTGACTACATTCGCCGATGCAGATATTTCTAAAAAATATTAATAAAAATACTGTTTGAAGAAGATAATTTTTCGTGAGATCTTTTACAGTAAAGTTAAAAAATAATGGATTTGTTTGCGATATTAAAAATAAGGCTGTGAAAGTGAAAAACTATTGATTTCATTTATATTCTCTCTCACCAATTTCCTTACATCTTTTTAATTGCACATGAGAAGTAAATTGAAGATTTACGTACATAGAACTAAATACTTGTGTTTATAATTCTAACATATAAACTTTTAACTTTTATATTTACATGTCATATAATTTATACATTAAAATATGTTTTAAAACTTTTATTAAAATAATGTTATTTTTGATGTAATATGAAATATTTTAGTAATAGAAATATTAAACACAAATTTTAGATGCTAGATATATAAACAATTGAGAATTTTATAACATGTAGGATATTGGCACATCAGCTCCAGCCAACCCTTTTTTTACGTTTTTAGATGCTGTTATTATAACAGGAAAAAAAATTAAGATTAAATGACCCAGTAAATGAACGACACTCTCAGTCTTTGGCTCTGCATTCTCCGTTCCTCTAAAAAAATCAATGTTGAGATTCTGACATTCCTACTACTGCGACAAAGAACAGCGCTCCAACATTTAAAAAAACCTAATAATTAATAAAACATTTCCATCCTGTTTGTGACAGTAAATCCCGAAAAGATCAAAATTAGCATCTGGCTTCTCGACAACGGTCGGTTTCAGTGGTGGGACCGTCTTCCCGACAATGAACCACGCGCAGGTCTACTTTTGTTAGCTTTCTTGGCCTCCATTTGGTGTAATGCACGACCTCAACAAGTCAAGGATGGAAAAGTAATTTTCTTGTTAATCTAATTTACTGATGAATAATTGTATAAATTTTTTTTTGTTATTAATAACTTTCGATTTACATTTTTTAGCAAACACAATTAGCTTTAATTGAGTATTAATAATGTTTTGTAAATTTGAGAGATTGTTTCGAGTTCACTTGTGGTACAAACTTACGATAGTACTTTGATTACTTAAAAAATTATTTTATGTTATACTGATTAGAATGCTGGTTTCCATAATGATAGAGATTGGAATGCTGATTTCCATAATGATAGAGATATGTGCTTTATTCAGCATTGAGAGCTACAAGTAGGGGTGACGGTCAGTATATAATTGCTATGAAAGAAAAAAACATTTATTATAATAATTTACATTTGTTATAATAATTTACAATTATATAAAGCTTATTTTGAGTTCTCTTGTATCGTTGGCTAAATGTTGAACTATGTTAAAAGTTATCACTTATAAGTAATATGTGAAGTTGACATGGAATCATACTAGCGACGAGGAATCAAGATAAGTTGGAGATGTACTCTAGTGATTAACGTCTTAGTGTGCCTCTTAGAATCACTCTGTTTAGAGATGAGATATTTATTTTCCTTAATATGCCAAAAACTTGACTTAAAATATATTTTTCCGGCTAGTTTGAACAAATATAAAATTATAAAATTTAGATTAATAGTTTTTTCACTAGAGATACTACGCAAGTATATGTATTTTTTCAAGTAATATAGAGTTTTTCTTAAAAAAATTTCAATATCGATTCCGCAGTAAATGTCAGGAAAATAAATGAAATTCAGTAATTTAACTTTAAAAGAACTTCACTTACAACTGCAGAAAATATCTACATTAGTTCAAGTGAAGAAATAATGTTTACTAATTCCTATAAATGCAAAGAAAAGTAAATGCAGTGATTTAGAAAATTCAATATATATATAAAGAGAGAAACTTTCCCCTTGCAAATAATTAAAAATCAGTATAGGATTTCAATTGTTTAGAAGTTTAACTGTGGTATTGTGACAAATAGGAGCATGCATATTCTTTACTTATTTTGAAGTGTAAAGAACATTAGCTAATCTAAAGATGGTGTCGGTGTGTATAGTAGTGCTTAGTAGGTTCTAGTATCTCACTTCTCGATTACCCACCGTGCTTTCTCTATTGGACCTACCAGTGACCCTTAATTCCAAACTCTAAACCAAATTGGTAAAAGAATCAAGCAGGTCACTCTAAAAACATCAGTTCTATGCCCATCAAATCTTATCTCCATATTTATTTGCAGTCCCCCTCGAATGATCGCCATGGCTCTTTCTAAATTGAAATGTGATACTTAATAGTTACAAAAATCTTAGCCCTCTCGGTTCTATATATTTTTCAACAAATTTTAACAAGAAAAGTGGTTAATTTTTAAAGTAATTGAAGGAACGTTTAAAATATCATCCCAAATGTTTGGAATAAAAAGAAAATTCTAAACAACTCAAAATCACTACTTAATTACTTCATATTGCAAGGAGAAAAAAAGAAAACTACTCAGATTACATGGGGATAACAAAACAAAAAATAGTTATAAAACTCAAATCGAAAGTACAATACTTAAAAACAAAGGTACAATTACTTATCTGAAATATTTCCCCAAGTATTTCTTTGCAGTTCTCTGACTTCTGGGACTCTGATGGACTCTTACAGGACTCATACAATTTTAGAAATCACAAGCACACACCAAGATTGCCTCCCACACTCTTAACACTCTCTAGCACACCCTAACACACCCTAGCACACACATGCACACACACTAAACGTTTGGAATTAATCTCTATTTATAGAGCTTCGAATATGACCAAGGGTTACTTCAGAAATCTCTTCAAAATTCAGACTCATTCAATGGATCTTTTATAAAAAAATTGTGGCGCTTAGGCGTCAAAACTATCACGTATAGGCAACGGCCACGTTCTGCATCTCGTGCTTAGGCGTCGTTCGATTGGTTTTGTCAATTTTCATTGTTATGTGCCATTTTGCTCCTTTTTAATGTATTTTTTTCTTTTTTTTGCTCTTAAAATCATTTTCTTTTACCTGCAACAAAAAATAGACAAAATATCTATCATTAACGAATAATATTCTAAAAAATGGTATAAAATGTGCATAAAAAATAAAGTGATTTTAAGGTGGATCAATTTCCCCAAACTTAAAATTCACTTGTCCTCAAGTAACGCTTCTGCTATATATAAAAAGTATAACTTATGGACGTGAGTTTCACTTTAAGATTTCTATAGTTTTTGCTTTATAAATGCAATAGTGAAACTTTAGAAAGATTTTCAATAACTCAATTTAAATCTAAAATGTAAGAATATTTAGTAGCTAAGTCTAACAAATTTGATTTGCTATTCATTTCAAGAATAATTATAATTTTTCATATTAAGAATACTTAGAAAATTTACAAGAAAAAAAATTCATGAGATCTCTACTAGTAAAGATGCTAATACTTCAAAAATAAGTTCGGAAATGCAAATAAGTCCCTTTCTTCAAGATGGTTCAAGTGAAACCAATTTTTGATGAGGCATCCCTCAAGCTTCTCCTCACTTATTTTTATTTTTTTTATTTTTCTTTTTTTTTATTTTTCTTTTTTTTTTCTTTCAGGATCTTTTTAATCCTTACTTTTTTTTTTCTTTTTTATGTGAGGATTATTATATTTGGATAGTTATTAATGATTTTGAACTTCACCATCCTATCTTAAAGTTAAACACTTCCCACATTTCCTTTCTTAGTAAATGCATATTAGCTTTAAAAAGATTTTTAATAGTGTCAATTCTTTCCTTTTAAGTAAAAAAATATAAATTCCTTAATATTTTCAAAAATATAATTTTTCTTACTTTAAATAGTAAGAACATACTCTTATACTCTTATACTATAATATCTCAAATCTAATACTAACATTTATTATTGAAAATTCTTACTTAAATTCGTTGACCTCACTTTTGTTGAGGACTTGTCTTTCTTCCTTAGAAGCTTAGGATCTAACCATAGGACTTTCATGTTGACTATCTTAGAGGAATAGTGATGGAACCCTACCCTATTAAAAATTCTAAACGCTGTTTTATTCTTCTTGGAGTTCCACATGTTGGTTCATAACCTCCTAATTTTATCCTAGTTGACTTCCAAATGACTCATAAAAATCTTCAAAACCAAATTGAATAATCAACTGACCTAGATCCAACCTCTTGCCAAGGCCAAACCCAAGTTCATGCCAATTCCCAAATTTTGAACCAAAACCCTAAACTCTATTTGAGCTACTTGGTCTAGCCCAACTTGGGCCACCAAAATTTCCATTTGGACTCAAGGGACCAACCTAGATTAGCCAATTCTAGAGGTTTCATGGACCAAGGGTCTCATGTGTTGGGGCTTCTCTTCCCATATTTGGCCAAATAACTCAACCCTTGCATCACCTAATTAAACCTCCATTCTAATCACAATTAAAAATCCCTCTAGCTCCCTTGACATTGCTAGCCACTTCCCCAGGTCTGGTGGCCAAAAACTTCAAACTGAGAAGCTCTCCGTATGGACCAAGCTTGCATTGCACCCATCCAATCTGTACCATTAAAATTGGATAATTGAGTCACAAAGCTCTCCACATAAGCAACATTTTTCTCCCCTTGGATTTCTCTGCTGGCCATCATGGCCATGGCTATTTAAACCTTCTTTCTCATGGCCAAAGAGAGACTTTTGCCAATTGCTTAGGGAGTCTTCTAATTTGCTCACAGAGCTTCCTCCAGCCTTCTTGAGTTCAACCCAATTATTATTAGCCATTCAAACCCATTGTCCAAGCTCAATTTAACATCACAAATCTAGAGCTTTTTATATTACTCCTCTAAACTCCACAAAACCTCTAATTAATCATTTCAAAAGCTTCCTCAAACCAAAAGAAAAAGTTCCCCACTGAAAGCCCCATCTATTGAGCACTCTAACCCACTTCGAGACCAAAGTCGACCACCTGTTGGTCGAATTCATACTCAAACTCTATATCAGAGGAAGTTGGCACTCTGAGGAGGTTCGTTAGACCCTACTCAAAATTCCATAAGTGCTCAATTGAGGCCTCACATCTTGGGTAAAGGTATATTTCAAAATCCCTAATTTTAGCATCAGTTTCAGTGATTGTGAAGTGGACTTGTGTTTCATGCTTAATCATTAGCATATATAGGTCTGCCTTGACTAGAAGAAGCTATAGAAACAAATTCCATGTGATTCAGTTGAGTATTCAGTGAGATCCTTGGTCTAAAAGTTGGACGGTTCTCGGGTTGAGTCACTTTATAACGATGAAGGGATGTCATCCATTCACACGTGTATTGATCGAACAACATAGGAGTTAGATGAGAGATCATTTCATAAAGATTGGGCCACGTGGTAGCTGATCCCGAGAAAATATAGTTGTGTAAAAATTATAAAGTTGAGTCCGTTATGTAACGGTGCCAAAAGCTTCATCCAATATTAATGATTAAGAAATTTAAACAATTAATGTTGGAATTCTATGCAAGTAAACGTATCGTTATCAAGTAATAAAGGACTTTCTGTTTAAGCCCAAAATATCGATCCCACGGGGAACGTTTAAATTTGAAATGATAAATAAACTAGGAAATTCACATAAAGTAAAATAAAATTACCGTCACTAATTTTGAAAGTTGAGATATTATCAGAACTAAATTATTTAAGTACTAGCAAAATTGAAATGCAATGTTTAAATAGTAACTACTAAACTATTGAACTATGTTTATGTAATGAAGATTTCTTATACGAAAAAGACATCTTCCCACTACAATGAGATTTTGGTAAAATGAGATGAGATAAATGGTTTTAATATGTATTATGCTAAATAAGAGCAATTTTAATTCTCTACCCTCATACAGTGTTATAAAAAATCATTGGATAATCCTAGGTTTAGTCCCTAAATCCGTGGCTAGGCTAGGAGGATACTGGCTCCGACTCCAAAGATCCCACTTCCCTTTAATTGAGGCTAACTCTCGCTTTAGTTTTTAAACACTAAGTCAAAATTGGCGATTTTAGTCTGTCACCCTACAATCTCCAATTCTACACCCAAAAATGTATGTTTCCCTATTTATTTGCACTTAATTCCATGAATGAAATTCACCTTCATGGAATCAAATGTGATCCTCACTTTATTGTAGAACTCATACTTCATTTCCCGGATCATATGTTTCACAACAAATTTTATAAATTCAATTGGTCAGATCAAAAGTAAATTAAGTTTAGAGTTGAAAAATCTTCACAATTTATTTTATATTTTAATATTGGCACATCCATATTATCTTTCAATTTCACCATATCTGAGAGTGGGGAGAAAGAAAAGAAAAACTTTTCAAAATTCATGAGAAAGATACAACAAAACACAAATTTCATATATAAAAAGAAAGTTCATACAACACTAATAAAATGAACAAACAAGACTTATCTGAAACTCTTTCTTAGAGCAAATCTCTTGTAGCCTTTCCTAGCAAATGTAGGAAGAAGAAATCTCTCACTTTTCTCCTTCTCTAACACTCTTAGAGAAAGATTCACCCTTTATCTCACCACAAAAACTCTAAACTCTTAAAGAAAACTCACTAATAGACTCCAAAATGGAGGTGGAATGACGATGGAAAAGCTTATGATGTGTAGGAGATTGAATTGATGCGAGGAATGACAAAAAAAGAGCGAGGAGGAGCCCCTTTTCTGATCAATTTCAGCCCCAAATAAAGCCTAGAGTCGGTTCTCCAATAGGTGCCTCAAAAAACTCTTCAAAAAGCGTACAAATCTGTCGAATCTTCTAGAAATAGGGTCTGAACTGACATTGGCGCCGTCGGCGCCCATTTTGATGCTGTCGGCACCAGTGTTCCGAAATTTAATTCGCTGCACTATGTAAACAAATTTTTAACTTATCCATTTTGATTTCAAATTTCATTCTTTTTTGCTTTCTTTTTGCCCCAAGTCCTAAAATTCAACAACCTTTAAGAAAACATGAAAAATACCTTTTATTAACATGCAATATCACCAAAGATGAGTATAAAATATAGATCTAAAAATGCATATATTTTTTGTGTATCAAAACCCCCCAAACTTACATGTTACTTGTCCTTAGGTAACTCCTTTACTACATAAAAATATGACTTATGGTAAAAAATTTAATCTCCAGATTTCCATATTTTAGTCCACTAAAGATAATAGCATAACTTAAGAAAAATTCAAAACAACTCCAATTAATACTAAAGGTATAAGAATATCCAACAATCATGTATATGATTTCTGATTCTCTATTCTTTTCAAGAAAAATTGTAAATTGTCATATTAAAGCCACTTAGCGTAATCATATGAAAAAAAAACTTCATAAAACATTACTAGTAAATATGCTAATACTCAAATATAAGTTTAGAAAATGTAGCCAAGCCTTCTTTTTTAAATTAATTCAAGCGAAGCCAATTTTTAATTAGTCCTCTCCTCAAGCTTCTCCCCACATTATCTTTTTTCTTTTCTTTTTCTTTTTCATGATCATTTTCAATTCTTTTTCTTTTCTTTTAATTCTTCTTTTTTTTATGTGAGTATTACTATATTCGGATAGTCTTTAATGATTTTGAACTTCACTATCCTCTTCTTAAAGTCAAAAACTTTTCACATTCCTTCAATTAAAAAATTTATATTAGCTTAAAGATTTCATAAACCTTAATTATTTTCTTCCTACATGAATCTTTATGATTTTTAATACTTAAAAAATACAAATTTCTTTACTTAAAATTGAAAAACATAGTCTTATTCTCTCATACCAAATATCTTACACTCTAAAATTAACACTTATTACTGAAAATTTTTACTTAAGTTTACTATATATTTAGAAAAATAAATAATTTATCAAAAGTTAAATCCTAATACCAAAGGTCATGTTAAATTTAAAATTTTTGACATTATAGTGAAGGACAAATAAGATGAAGTTTCTTTCTTTAAAAAGGAATTTTTCTTCCCCCCCCCCCCCNCCCCAAACTTAAATTTTTTAAAGGATTTAGCATGAAGAACTTAAAAATAAAGGGTGAAAGAAAACGTTAAATACATAAGGAATAGACTTACTAATTTTTTAAACTTAATTCTGAAATATTGTAGGTGCTAATATGAAAAGCTACAAGACTTAAAACATTAGATAGCACATAGTACATATAAAATCTACCGAGAAAGAATTAATTACAATATATTTAACAAAATACTGAAACTAACAACAGTACCAAACTGAATTTAAAATAACAAACAGTTTTACAAACTATACTTCACAACACATAACATTGAATACAGAGTTTCACAATCTAACAACTAATAGTCTCAACAATATAACAAAAACAAATAATAATATAACAAAGTACATTCAAATATATAAAAAAAAGAAAGATCACCAGTCATCATCATCTTCTTCTACTACTTCCAAATTATGCTTCTTATATGGGGTAAAAAAAGGTGAGTAGAAAAGCCAACTGAATGAGCACCCTTCATGTATCTCACCATCACATCAACATAAGCAACCTCATATTTGAACTTTTACCTTATCAAATAATCAGTGTGAGCATTTTTGGTTTCCATGTTTTCTATTCTATGATCCATTCTTAAGAAATCTCCATGCTAGATTATCATCTGCTCCATCAGTTCTTGAAGATTAGGGTCACTAGATGTAGGGGTCCTCGAAGTAGAAGGAATATCCCTGGTCCTACCTCCAGATCTCCATTCAACATGAGATTCATATGTCTTTATGTTTCCAGGCCTAATAGGTTTTAGAGGCTCGATCCTCTCCTTAGCTGGTCTAAAATCAACTTCTGCCTATTCACAAAGTGTGAAGATAAGTGCAGGGTGTGTCAAACCACCAGTGGTCTCTCGTAAAGCAATGGATCGAGTGTTTCTAAAAATAATAGAGCCTTGTTGACCTCACTTTTAGTTAAAGTCTAGTCTTTCTCTTTAGTAGCCTAGGGTCTAGCCATAGGACTTTTCTATTGACTATTCTTAGAGAACTAGAAAAAGGCACCCTCACCATTAGAAATTCTAAACTCTTATTTACTGAACTTGAAGTTTCACATATTGATCCTAAACTCTAGCACTTAGTAGGTGGGGTTATTATGGGGGGTTCATGGAGAGTTCCTATAGGGCTATTTGACCTTGAGTGTTAGTCCAAAGCTAAGGTACTTACTTAACTCACAATCACTCAATACCTTAGAGCCAGAATTTCCTAACTTTGGGCCCTTGTTCCTTTGGGAAACTCATGTAGATGGTCCCCTAAAGCTACTAGCCCTAGGCTAGGGTTTAGCTAATAATAGTACATAGAGGACCCAAATGGGGTTTCCATTGGTCCATGGCTTATTTTTGATGGTTAGTTCCTCAATTTTACCCAAAATACTTAGCCTAACCTTTTGCCCCTAAACTCCCCTAAATTACCTAAGTACCCTTGAAACCTTATATTTGGCCAAAATTCCCAAATTTATCCAAAATACACAAACTTGTTCAATAATCATTTCAAACCATTTGAAAACACCCAAATTAGCTAAAATGACCCAATCTCATCCAAGCTCAATTGGCTCATGCTTTGACATGAGATTCATATGTCATTATGTTAGATGGCCTAATAGGTTTTAGAGGCTCGATCCTCTCCTTAGCTAGACCAAAATCGACTCCTGCCTATTGACAAAGTGTGAAGATAAGTGCAGGGTGTGCCAAACCACCAGTGGTCTCTCTTGAAGCAATGGATTGAGTGTTTCTAAAAATAATAGAGCCTTATTGACCTCACTTTTTGTTGATGTCTAGTTTTTCTCTTTAGTAACCTAGGGTCTAGCCATAGGACTTTCCTATTGACTGTTCTTAGAGAACTAGAAAAAGACACCTTCACCATTAGAAATTCTAAACTCTTCCTTACTCAACTTGAAGTTCCACATATTGATCCTAACCTTTAGAACTTACTAGGTGGGGTCATTATTGGGGAGCTTATAGAGAGTTTCTATAGGGCTATTTGACATTGGGTGTTGGTCTAGAGCTAAGGCACTAACTTCACTCACAATCACTCAATACCCTAAATTGAAAATTTCCTGACTTTGGTCCCTTGTTCCTTTGGGAAACTCACATAGATGGTCCCCTAAACCTACTAGCCCTAGGCTTGGGTTTAGCTAAGAATAGCACATAGAGGACCCAAATGGGGTTTCCATTAGTCCATGGCTTACTTTTTGTGGTTAGTTCGCTAATTTTACCGAAAATACTCAGCCTTGCCTTTTGCCCCTAAACTCCCTCAAATTACCTAAGTAACATTGAAACCCAATCGAGACCCAAGCCTAGCCCA
This sequence comes from Phalaenopsis hybrid cultivar, assembly GCA_002079205.1. Taxonomy (NCBI): domain Eukaryota; kingdom Viridiplantae; phylum Streptophyta; class Magnoliopsida; order Asparagales; family Orchidaceae; genus Phalaenopsis; species Phalaenopsis hybrid cultivar. The sequence goes on along the minus strand of JXCR01146605.1, from coordinate 25,548 downwards.
ACTTGCCCAAATTGACCAAATTTCCAGAATTCTTCAAATTGACCCTCTAATTGAACTCAAAACCCATTTCATCCTTCACCAAAATTTTTCCTTCCAATCACTTACACCAAATGCAATATTTAATTGGACCAATTAACATGGCTAACCTAGCCCAAACCCAATTTTTTGTCATTTGCACCCACTTGGACCCATGCACTAAATGTAGCCTAACCATCCCAAAGCCATCAAATTAATGACTCCACAACCATTAGTTGGACCCTAAGACTGAGCAAAAACTCATCTAACCCAAGCTAAGTGAGCCATTGACCAATGGTCCCCTAAATTAAAGGATATGTTTTCCAAATATGCTTAAGCTTAAGATCTTTTTGTAAAAACTAAACCTTAGCCCGTTAAATTGCTATGACATATTCCCCTGGGTTCCTTGAGCTCCTAGTCACCGGAGAAGCCAAAACCAAGGACCACCTCCTCCTGAACTTCACTCAAATCAAACCAAGAGGCCACCTCACCCAAATGAGATGTTAGAGCCTCTCTGCCCTCAACCTAAGCACCATTTTTTACCCCTCAATTGGCCATGATAGCCAACACTTAGCCATTTTTATAAAAGCTTCCCCCCCATAGCCATGAGAGGGGTGCTGAAATTTTCTTAGAGAGAGACCACCAAATCACACCTTGAGCTTCCTTAACACCTCCAAAGTGCAATCCAATCACTCCATTGCCCTAATTTCTCTTGTCTAACCCTAATTTTGAGCTAAAAAATTAGGGCTAAAACAGGATATCCCTTAAAACTCCACCAAACTCTAATTACTTGTGCCCACTCCTTCACAAAAATAAGAGAAGGTAAAGCCCCATCAAATATCCCTCTGAAAGAGCCCCTAACATAGCTCTAGACCAACACCTGAAATCAAGCTTGATCGAATTCATACTTAGACCTTACACCACAATAAGAGGCTCAACATTAGCCTCTTTAGTCCTTAACGAACGTGTCAAGCACCTCTGATTCAAGCTTCCCTTCTCAGAGACAAGGTATTGAACTTCTTCTCCTCTCGAGCTTCTTTTGATTCTCCATTTTCTTGGGCTTAATTTCATTTCATCTTAACCACATGTATATGTTCCTCTAGTCTACATGAGCATTTAAAAAAAATTCACTTAATTTGGTTGAGAAACGAGGGAGATATCAAGATTGAAAGATGGACGGTTCTCGGGCTAGGCTATCAGGGATGATCATGGAGCGCCATTCGATCAAGTGTGTATCAGATGGACTGTCAAGATGAAGTCAGACAGCGCTTTGGGACATAAACCGCGGGTCAAGTCAGCGCTAAAGTGGATGACAGCATTGAACGGGAGCGCATTGTATGGAGCTTTGGAGCTGCCTAGGATGATGTGGTGTCGTGCGTTAAAATAGTGAATAAAGAAATAAAAAATTCAAAAAATGACGCTTAACTTCAAAAATCCATATCTTGGTGTAGAAAAATCACAAAAATAAAATAAAAATACACACTTGCTCAGTGAATAGAGGAGAACAATGTGGATTAAAATTTTTGTCCATTTGATGCATATTTGATTTTTAAAAAATAAATTAGGGTTAGGAGTCTTTTGATTCTCCATGTATATAGGCATTTCACCATAGCTTGAATTTTGGCATGTTGTAGCCTCTATCAAGGGGAACATTCCTTGCTTTTTTCAAAGCTAGAGAAAACTTCTAGACATAGATCCATATTTTTCAAATTTATGTACATTATTTGTTTAAATTAATCATAATAATTAGCATATTGCTTAAAAAAATCTAAGAAAATTTTGAAAGGTTTATGATAACTAGAGAACCATTAGAAAAATCTCTCATGAGCTAAGGCATTCAAAATAAACCTAATTTGCCTAAACCCTAAAATATTAACGTAATTAATTTTGGAAGACAGAAACATCAAAATGACTTGATTTTTGATCTCCACTATTGTTTAAGATCCAGTGAACGGGTCATAAAAATTTCAAAGCATTTTGAATCCATTTGAGGCTTAAATTGCTCTTTCAAGTTAAATATCCTTTTTGGCACTAAAATGAATTTTAATGATCAAAATATAACTCAAAAAATTATGAAAATTTGTTTTTTGAGTTTTCTATGACCAGGGGAATTGTATAAAAATAAAATGGTATTTAAAATAGAAACTTCATTTTTGAAGCCCATTTTAAATATTTAAATAATTAAAAATTCATAAAAACCACAAAAACAATAAAATTCATCGAAATGTTCTAAATTATTTTCTAAGCATTTAGAAGCAATTGGAATATTTCTCCTGATTTTCTAAATAAAGATATTGTATTTTGAAGCTTAAAATAAATTTTAAAAGCTAAAAAATGGATTTCCACTAAAATAATTCCAATAAATCAAAGAAAAACTAGGAAAAAATAAAACTTGCTTCTCTAGATTCTCTGACCTCAAGTACATTTTTTAAAAATAAAAAACTTAATTTTCTCCACTTAAAATATTTTATATTTAATAAATACCCCAGAAATTAAAATAATTCTAATAAAATTCAAAAAAACATGAAATTTTGTCAAAATGGCTCTCTAGTCTAAGTCTACCTCTAGTAAAAAATTCAAGTGATTAGGCTTCACCTTAGTCAAGTTAGCAAATTTCTTTGAAAAATCTCATTTTTGCATTAAAATAATTATATAAATTAAATTAAATTTTGAAAAATCACATTTTCTTCTTTGATGTCTTAATTGACCCATGAATAAGGTAAGATAAAAATCTCAAAGTCATTTGATTTGAATTTGACAAATTATGAAGTGTTAGAGCCTTAAGGCAAAAGTGTAATTTTAGGAATTTGGCCTAAATTTATATTTAGGCTTAATTCAAAGAGGGAAATGGGAAACCTCTGATGTTAATCAACTTGTTTGGATGATTGAAATTAAAAACGGATTAATTGGTAAAAACCAACCTCACTTTCATAATTAAAAGGATAAATTAATAAATTTCTAAATTATTAAAATTTAGAGGTTTATTAAAATTAAATGAACCTAGGACTTAGGGGTATGACCTTTGAAATCAATAATTAATCAATTTAATACCACTATTTGATTTTCAAATGAAATTCAAATAATGAATCATGATCACCTAAAACTTAACATTCTCCAAACAAATTAAGACACTAACATAGGTCTTAAGGGTTTAGTAGTGATCTAAGTTAAATCAAGAGTGATTAAATGAGAATTAGAAAAGCAAAAATAGCTAAAATTTAAGACCTTTCAAGCACCACAAACCCAATCAGGACAAAAATTTGGCTAAGTGTTTAGGACCACAATTTGGCTAAGTGTTCCAACAATACTAGCTTGCCCCCTTTAAGGGTCTTCATTCACATAATCTTCAAAATTAAATTACAAACGATAATTACCCTTCTCTTTAAGATAATTAGGACATCAATGTTCATTGAGTATTAAATTCATAGGCTGAATTATTAAGCAACATAATAAGTTTAAATGAGCTTGAGGCTTTTCACCAGGTGATAAGAGGGAAGCATGGAATTGCTTGTTCCTCCTAACCTTTTGGATACCTCAGAGGTCTACTAAACTTAATATGCTTTGCTTAACAAAATGATCGTTAATTATACTCCTAAGGTCCCAGCAAGATATGACATAGGGTTAGGAAAACTACTAAAATCTTACTTTTCTGCCTCTACATGAACTGCCCTCACATTCATTTTAAGCTTCAGGTGGTGGAACGAGAAGACTTGCTAGGTACCATTTTTATAGTTTACAATGCTGTCTTTCTTGTACTTTTATACTTCAACGATGCCACCTTGCATGCTAAACAATGATGCCACCTTGCATGAAAACTAAAATTATTAGAATAGCCACAAAACCAAAACCAGAACTAAAACTAAATTTAACCAAGATGAAATTGACCCCCACAACATTCAAAATATAAAAAAACTCAAAATTTAATCACAAACATCACACAAAACAACAACTACAACTAAATTAAGATGTATCTATCGGATGTCGGGAATCCCTAAGAGGATGTTACAACTTCAACTAAATTAATACGTCTCTATTGGAAGATCGGGAACCCCTCGGAGGAGGTAAATACGGTTGCTAACGAGGCTTCCCACGGTCTAAATGAAATTATGGAACTCATTAAGTTGAGTTTCGTAAGTTCATTTGCTAAATGAAAGTATGGAACTCATTAAGTTGAGTTTAGTAAATTCATTTGGACTAAGTGAATCCATGAAATTATGGAACTCATTAAGTTGAGTTTAGTACTTCAACCAAATTAAGACGTCTCTATCGGATGATCGGGAATCCCTCAGAGGAGGTAACCTACACTTCAACTAAATTAAAAGGTCTCTATTGGAAGATCGGGAACCCCTCGGAGGAGGTAACCTACGAACTAAATTAAAACGTCTCTATCGGAAGATCGGGAACCCCTCGGAGGAGGTAACCTACGGTTAACTAAATTAATATGTCTCTATTGGAAGATCGGGAACCCCTCGGAGGAGGTAACCTACGGTTTAACGAGTTTTCCCACGGTCTAAATGAAACTATGGAACTCATTAAGTTGAGTTTAGTAAGTTCGTTTAATTAAAACGTCTCTATCGGAAGATCGGGAACCCCTCGGAGGAGGTAACCTACGGTTGCTTAGTAAAATGTCTCTATTGGAAGATTGGGAACCCTCGGAGGAGGTAACCTACGGTTGCTAACAAGTTTAAAACGTCTCTATTGGAAGATCGGGAACCCTCGGAGGAGGTAACCTACGGTTGCTAACGATAAAACATCTCTATTGGAAGATCGGGAACCCTCTCACAAAAAAAAATACACTTCAACTAAATTAAAACGTCTCTATTGGAAGATCGGGAACCTTCGGAGGAGGTAACCTACGATAAATATTGTCTCTATTGGAAAATCGGGAACCCCTCGGAGGAGGTAACCTACGGTTGCTAACGAGGCCGTCTCTATTGGAAAATCGGGAACCCTCGGAGGAGGTAACCTACGGTTGCTAACGAGGTTTTTATCGGAGATCGGGAACCCTCGGAGGAGGTAACCTACGGTTTGCTAACGAAAAACATCACCAAAAAATACAACTTTAACTAAATTAATACGTCTCTATTGGAAGATCGGGAGCCCTCGGAGGAGGTAACCTACTAATTAAGATGTCTATATCGGATGATCAGGAATTCCTTGGAGGAGGTAACCTATGGTTGCTAATCGAGGTCTTCCCACGGTCTAAATGAAATTATGGAACTCATTAAGTTGAGTTTAGTAAATTCATTTGGACATAAAATGTCTCCATTGGAAGATCGGGAACCCCTAGGAGGAGGTAACCTACGGTTGCTAACGAGGCTTCTATCTCTATAGGATGATCGGGAATTCCTCGGAGGAGGTAACCTATGATTGCTAACGAGGCTTCCCTCTCTATTGGAAGATCGGGAACCCTCGGAGGAGGTAACCTACGGTTGCTAACGAGGTTTTCCGCTAAATTAAAATGTCCTTATTGGAAGATCGGGAACCCCTCGGAGGAGGTAACCTACGGTTGCTAACGAGGCTTCCCAAGGTCTAAATGAAATTATGGAACTCATTAAGTTGAGTTTAGTAAATTCATTTGGACTAAGTGAATCAAATAAAAATAGTGGTGTCGGAACGAGGGAACCATGGGATCCTAACCAGTGTCACTCTAATCAACTTTAACATCTACCATGAAAATTTAAAGAAATACAACCATGGGGTCACCTGATTTGACATCATAATTTGACACCCTAGAAAACTCAAACTCGTTACGGTAATGAGCTTGGAGCTAACATGGTGGGCAGCACAACCATCTTCAACAACAAAACTTGACTTCACCAGCTAAGCCAATTCATTCCTTAAAATTAAACAACCAAGCCACAGTGTTTTGAGGTTGTCTGCTTATGCAACATAAATCCTCACCTCATCTTTAAGCATTTGTATAGCTCCACTATACAATCTAAGTCTTAACTAGTTTTAGGATTCCGAGGTTTTCGTTCATCGAAACTAAGTCCTCACATCTTCCAGGCTATTTGTGTGATTGCTTCACAAAAATATAAGCCCAAAATTAATTAAATTTGCAGGAAGAAACACTCAAATAATTTTTCATCTAAATTGAAGCTAAACAATAGGATAGACTGGGAAGTCACCGAGGTTCTCCTCTGAATCCATGACATCCCCAAGTTCTTTGTCATTTGGATTCTACAATAAAAATGTTCCAAATTTGAACCATTCCCCTTTCACGCCTCTTTGTCCGACTTCAATGAAAAGTCCTTTCCTTTGAATTCCTTAAAGATAATATTTCTTGAGTTTTATTGAGAATTTTCTTAGATGTATTCAGTTATTTAATTTGATTTTCTTAGATAATATTTCTTGAGTTTCATCAAGTTTAATTTTCTATTTTGCAAATTAAATTAAAGTCATGTTGTACTGCGTGCGCTTCAAATTTCTTTTTTACAAATTAAATTTTTTTACTTTCAAATAACCTTTTTATTAAAATTTTTAAAATCTCCACAAACTAAAATGTACCCAGTCTACAGATTAACCTCTGTTAATTTTTAGTACTTGNTATGGAACTCATTAAGTTGAGTTTAGTAAATTCATTTGAACTAAGTAAATCCAATAGAAAATAGTGGTACCAAAACGAGGGAACCGTAGGATCCTAACCGGTGTCACTCTAATCAACTTTAACATGTCCCATAATATTTAAAGAACTTTAACCTGAGGGCTAACATCTACAGTTCAGCACCCAAACGATAGGACCGAATTGAGAATTTTAGTCTGTCACTCTAAAATCTCCAGTTCTACGCCCGATAACTTTATTTCCCTATTTATTTGCACCCAACTTTCAAGGACTTTGAGNTTCATTTGGACTAAGTGATTCCAATAGAAAATAGTGGTGTCGGAACGATGGAACCGTGGGATCTTGACCGGTGTCGTTTTAATCAACTTTAATATGCCGATAATAAAATTTAAAGAACTTTAACCATAGGGTCACCGTTTGACATTATAACCAAATGACCTAGAAAACTTGAACTCTGCTACAACGAGGAGCTTGGAGCATCAACTTTAATATGCCCATAATAAAATTTAAAGAACTTTAACCATAGGGTCACATCAACTTTAATATGCCCATAATAAAATTTAAAGAACTTTAACCATAGGGTCATCTGATTTTGCATTATAACCAAATGACCTAGAAAACTTGAACTCTACTACAACGAGGAGCTTGGAGCTTACACGGTGGGCAGCCCGGCCATCTTCAACAGCAAGAGGATCTACAACAACACATCCTTCGTTAGTTTTAAAACGACAAAGCTATAGGAATTCGAGGTTGTCTGCCTAATGCTACATAAATCCTCAAACACATCTTTTAGCTTTGTACAATCCTGTTGTACAATCTAAGCCCTAACTTGCCTTAGGATTCCGAGGTTGTCATTTGTTGTACAATCCTGTTGTACAATCTAAGCCCTAAACTTGTCTTAGGATTCCGAGGTTGTCGTTTGTGTACAATTCTATTGTACAATCTAAGCCCTAACTCGCCTTAGGATTCCGAGGTTGTCATTCGGGCATTTGTACAATCTTGTTGTACAATCTAAGCCCTAAACTTGCCTCAAACACATATTTTAGGCATTTGTACAATCTTGTTGTACAATCTAAGCCCTAAACTCGTCTTAGGACTCCGAGGTAGTCATTCGTCATGACCTAAATCCTCACATCTTCAAGGTTATTTGTGCTGATTGCTTCACACAATCATTTGTCATGACCTAAATCCTCACCTCTTCAAGGTTATTTGATATTGCTTCACACAAATGGCATTTGTACAATCCTGTTATACAATCTAAGCCCTAACTTGCCTTAGGATTCCGAGGTTGTCACCAATCCTGTTGTACAATCTAAGCCCTAAACTCGCCCTAGGACTCCGAGGTAGTCGTTTGTTACGACTAATCCTCACATCTTCAAGGTTATTTGTGCTGATTGCTTCACACAAATGTAAATCCTAATAAACACCTCACATCTTCAAGGTTATTTGTGCTGATTGCTTCACACAAATGTAAATCCTAATAAAAAATTGTCTCACATCTTCAAGGTTATTTGTGCTGATTGCTTCACACAAATGTAAATCCTAATAAATCCTCACATCTTCAAGGTTATTTGTGCTGATTGCTTCACACAAATATAAATCCTAATAAATTCACATCTTCAAGGTTATTTGTGCTGATTGCTTCACACAAATATAAATCCTAATAAATAAAAAAAATTGCAGGATCAAGGTTATTTGTGCTGATTGCTTCACACAAATGTAAATCCTAATAAATAAAAACTGCAGGATAAAACATCTAAATGATTTTTCCTAAATTGAAGCCAAATAATAGGATAGCTTGAGAAGTCACCGAAGTTCTCCTTCGGATCCGTGACATTCTCTAGTGTTTCCACAAAGTGTTCTAAATTTGAACCAATCCCCCTTCACACTTCTTAGTCCGATATCTTTGAAATATCCTTACCATTTGAACTCCTTGAAGGTAATTTTTTCTTGACTTTTATCGAGAGTATTCTCAGGTAACTTCAGTTATCTATGATGTAATTAACTATACTTGCCCCTATAGGAAGCTTTTCCCGAACCCAGCATAATATAAACCCTATTTAATTCCTTATACTTTTATCGAGAGTATTCTTAGGTAACTTCAGTTATCTAAGATGTAATTAACTATAGGGGCTGGCCCTTATAGGAAGCTTTTCCCGAACCCAGCATAATATAAACCCTATTTAATTCCTTATATTGATTGAGAGTATTCTTAAGTAACTTCTGTTATTTAAGATGTAATTAACTATAGGGGCTTGCCTCTAGAAGTCTTCTTAGGTAACTTTTGTTACCTAAGATGTAATTAACTATAGGGGCTTGCCCTTATAGGAAACTTTTCCCGAACCCAGCATAATATAAACCCTATTTAATTCCTTATATTAAATAGGAGAATTTATACGGTCAACCCATTGGTTTCGCAGACCAAACGAATGTCATAACTTTCTTTAGTTTATTTGATCGAGCCTCACTCATCGTTTCGCAGACCAAACGGATGTCATAATTTTCTTTAGTTTATTTGATCGAGTCTCACCCTCAACTCTTGTGTTTATCCTTCGGGATAGATACATGATTTGAGGTAAAACACTCTTTCATTTAAACTATGAAAATTATGGGGTCAGTTTGACTTCATCTTTTTCAAAACTAAAATTTAAAAAAAAAAATGTCCTTCCGAAGCGGGCAACGGGATTTCAATTCAGATGACTGACAGCTTCTTACGGGCAAACCCCACACCAAAAATAGTGCCGACATGCTTCCCCAAGGATCTCCTAGTCCCCTTGCTGGTCTCCTCAAGTCTCTCTTCACTTTACAATTGAAATTCTCTTCAAGTCCTTCATAAATGCTTTCTTATAGCAAAAGTTTGCCTTTTCCTCCACTAAAAAGTCTTTCTTAGCACCCCCCTTTCAAGATCTCTTTAAAAGGCTGTCAAAACTCTCCATAAAGCTCATCTCCTCGATTGAATAACTTCCCACATCATGTAGAGGAACTGATGAAAACTGCCCAGGTAGTTTCTGGCGCTTAGGTTCCATGGGAGTGACGCTCAGACGCCATGCTCTCTCTGTGTCTGTTCTGGTGTGGACTCTTAGACCCCCAAAAGTGGCTCCAAGATGCTGGTGTAGTGGCGGCTTGGTGCCCACTGGCTCGTGCTTAGTCACCAGCATCTCTAGTTCTCAGGTTGGGACTGGTGCCTAGGTGCCTAAGAAATCTGGTGGTAACGCGCCAATCACTTGTAACCTCCTCAGATCCAAATCATCTCAACTTTGCTCCATTTCTTCTCCACTTTGAGCCACTTCTACTACCTATTGTACCTGCAAAAAAAACATAAAAATGTCTTTCTTTAAAGTGCAACTTCATCCATATAAATGTGTAAAATATAAAGGAATTCAAGCATTCTTTTATAAACATCAGAATCTCTGAAACTTAAACGTTACTTGTTCTAAAGTAACACTAGCATACATTATGAATTTATTTAATTGGCAACAATGAATACATTATGAATTTATTTAATTTATTTAATTTGAGGTGAGAGAAATGTTTCTCAAACTTATTTAAATCATATTTTCATTAAAATTAGGAGCAATGTTGCCTCAGAAAGTTCATAATGTCAATATAGAATAATTCTAGTAAACAATTCTAACCTTAATGTATGAGAAACCTTTCATCCAACTATGAAAACCTGATTTCCTATTTACTTTCAAAAATAATTAATACTTGTTAACTAAGGTACCTTAGATGGTGGAAAAATAGAATTTAAGCTTTTCATTTAAAAATAATTACTAATACATTTTACGTATATGTAGCTTAGGAACATAATGTAGCTTCAAATATAACAGAAAATTAATAAAACCAATTTTTGATAAGGCTTCTCCTCAAGCTTGTCCTCAATCAATATTTTCTTTTAATCACTATTTTTTATCATTACCATAAGTTTAAGATGATTACTATATTTGGATAGGTCTTTAATAGTTATGAATTCTATTATCATCTTCCTAAAGTAAAACATACCACATTCCTTTACTTTTAAACTTTTCAAAAAGTTAATATAATAGTTGAAAATATGATTTTAAGAGAAGCTCAATTCTAATAAAGTGTATATCTAAGGATGCCTAGTCTTAAAAATATATAACTCTTTTCAAAAAAAAATAAACAGTGAAACCAATCTCTAATGTTGAACTACAAGTTAACTTAACAATAGTCTAGTCTTATTTACATAGAATTTAAAATAAATAATAATATGCGTATCTTTTTTTCAAAATTGCAATAATTTTAAGTTGACACCACATACCTCAAATTTCTTTTAAAACATAAATATTTAAATTCAGGTTAGTATGGAAAAATAAATTTAAATTTTTAAAAGATTTAATATTTTAAAACATGAAATTTTTTTTGATAATTTGTTTAATACTATGATGGATATTATGAGTAAAACAAAAGATAATGTCAAAGTAAGATTGAACTTAAAGGAGTATTGAAAGATGAGAGGAATAGCATGTTGAGAGACAAATACATGTAAAGCAATAAACCCCAAAGCTAAATATTGTATCACATTGGATCAACAAAGAATATTATGTGAATGGATTCATTTATTGAAGTTTTATATTGGTTGTGTGTCGAACTTGAATCATTTTGTTGACTTGGGATCAGCAAAGAAATTTAGCATGAAAAGTCATGACTACCATATTTTTTGCAGTGCTTACTGTCAATTTCATTCAATGCTCTATCAAATCAGGTAATTAATCTATTGATTGAAATCAATGCATTCTTCAAGAAGTTGTGCGTAAAAATTTTGATGGTTGGTTCCTTAAGAAATCTTGATATGATTATTCTCTTATTATTATGCAATATCGTGCGAATTTTTCCTCCTGATTTCCTTGACTCTACGAAGCATTTATCCACACATCTATGCTATGAGGCTATACTTAGGGGCTTAATGTAGTATAGATGGATTTAAACCTTTGAGAAGTATGTCTTCTCGATGCCTCTTGATGCATTACATTATATTTTATGCGATTTTACTAATGTATTTATTAAAATGTCTATAATTGAAGATTTTTAAATAGAATAAAAACTCTTAAAAAATAAAGCACATCTAGAGGGCTTGATATACAAGGTATTCTTGCTACAACAGACAATTACTTTCTATTTCCACTATTTTGAGAGAAAAAAAAACGAACAAACCAATACATCGAACTATTGACGATATGCCTTCACAGCTAGACTAATTTGCCTTTAAGATATAAGAAGAATCACGAGGAAGGAATGAAACAAGCTATCTGCAAGATATAGAGCTTCGAGCAACTACATTATCTTTTCAACTAAATTATGATGAAGTCTAACCATTTATACAATAATATTTCTAATAATAATTTTTTTTTGAATTATTACTTAAACAGTTATAGTAATTAACTTCAACAAATAAATAACAGCGATTGGAGAAGCATATTACTAACAATTTAAGTAAAGAGGCGACTCTTTCATGAGCAAGAAGATCGAAGAAGAGTTTCTGACAAGGTTCAAATTATACGCACGTTGAAGAAACTTTAATTCTCCAATACCTTCTGTAATTTTCATGTTCAAAGTAAAACTAATTTTATTTTGAAACTTTTTATAGGTTGATAATCCAAGTAACGAAGTTGCGTATTAGAGCTTTTTAGGTCTTGGTTGGGGGCTCAATCGCAGCGTCACTATAGTTATAGATTTTACAAGAGTTTTTAGTGTGAATGGAAGAAGATGTATACGTATGACGTTTATTTTATAGTAAACACCTACTTGAATTAAGAGATCAATAATTATGGCATACTTGAAGAAGTAGTGCAGTTCTGGGTTATCTTTCATGCAATATATATTTCTTCAACTGTGAGTAGTTTGATCATGTTACAAATTGAGAAACACAAACACTGAGCCCATATGGTATTACCCAAGTTAAAATGAATAGAAGATGTGTACTTTTATCCATTTATTCTAGCATGTCAAGTTTATTATATATGATGCTTTAGTAAAGCAAAATATAAAATTTATTGTGTTTTCATTTTAAAGAATGAACCAAGAATAACAATTAAGATGCAAAATATTATTGAACTGACCATTCACCAAGAGCAAGATAGGTCAGATTTTGTTTCAACTTGATTCTATTAATTAATTATTTAACTTGGAGGATACCATGGAGACTTATGAAGAGGTTTCTCAAATTATGGATGATTATGATGATGTTACAATCAAGAAATTCTAAGTTCATTATTGACTGACTTATCTAATCAAATAGACAATGAGGGATATGCATGTTTTAATTTTTGTTTCTTTCTAGTTTTATCTCTTATAGTACCAACTTTATACAGTTCACATCATATATTATGTATATTCTCAATTTTATTTTTGGTTTGTCACATTTTTGCTTCTACTTTTACTACTTATATTATACTTCTCTTGTTTACTTTTATTATTTTTACTTTTTTTCTTAATACTAATTTTATTGATGTCTTTCTTGTTGTTATAGATGGATTTTAGTGGTGGTGGAGATCAGTCATCTCACTGACCTCATCTAATGGGTTTATGTAAGAATAGAGAAATTAGTATCCCGCTCTGCCTCACATAGCGCTAGTTGCCTTGATTAGTCGTGCGACCACCAGTATAGCCCCTTTTCCACCTTCCATCATCATTCCGATCAAGCTTCCTGCTCCATTCCAACCACAAACTCCTTCCACTGCAGCTCCTCTCACACCTCATTTTCCTGGCACTCAGCTACCACCACCTCCCACTCTGCCACCACCTCCCTCCTCTGATGGGTCGAGCCTCTTTACTCCAACCACTCTAAGGTATGAATCCTCTCAAAAAGTATATATTGAGTTGGAGAGAGAATCGCAAGTTGATTTTTACATTATATTAAGTTGAATAACATTTTTGATCTTTTTTGTAGCTAATACTTCTATTTTTAAGTATTTTCGCTTCAAGCCAACAGTGACACACATCACAGAAATTATAAAAAAATATGAAAAATTCTTCATATCTCTCTCAGAAGCAGATCCTCATTGAGACTCGGGATATGTTGTTTGGGGAGTTAGAGGTAAGATCATTTCATTTGAATTAGAATTATAATTTCAAGTTATTTTTTTATACTGATAAATATTGCAAAAATCTTATTTTGTAGTGGTCCTTCCATTGGTTGTCGGAGCATCACCAACAGATATACCATATTTTGAAATTTAAGGTAGGCTTCGAATGGGTAAAATGTTCACCACAACCCATAGGAAGAAGGAGCTGCCCATTCGAGTCGCGGAGGAGGTTTGGGCTTAATTGACCCGAACCTGGGCCTTTCTTAATTATCATGGGAAGAGGGCAACCAACCAACATAATAAGAGGACTAAGGTAGCCAAGGGCACCAAACTCCACATTGGAGACTCAATCTTGTACATATAGCACTAGTGTAGGGATGTAAGATTTACTAAATACTCAACAATTTAATAATATAATTTTGTCGTACTTCCCCTTTTTTCATGTCCATAAGCACAGTAAGTTTGTCGGGAGCTAACCACTATAAAGTTGCATGTCCAAACACATGGACACCTGGGGATGCAACAGTGGGTCTCTGACCTCTCTCAACGTGTATCTGTAAATAAAAAAGTGATTTTCTACAATTCTTTACAGAATTAATATGAAATGGAAGTAAATCATTGGTTATACTTATGTTAGAGGAGTACGGCAACACTCTAACACGTAGAGGCATAGAGAGAGTCAGATCACGATAGCCACAAATAGTGGTGGTAGCTAGTATACCATTGTATAGTATGATTTTGAGATTTTGAGGCAGGCAACAAGAAGAAGAATGGGAGGGTGAATGACTTGGCCATGATGGAAATGGTGGTTTGAGGTCAAGCACTTCCGTGCTCCTAATGGTGGTTTGAGGTCATTATTATCAAATAAAAAAGAACTTTCCAGACACGTTACTGTTATGAATGATGAGATTCGTTTGTTACATGATAGCCACTATAGAGTCAGGAATGCTTTTGCACGACTGATTGAGCATATTGCAAATCATCATGGCAAGATGCCTGTGAGTTTTGTGATTGAAGATAAGGAGTAAGGAGAGGAGGGGGAGGATGCTACTGAGCTTGATGATGATGCCCCATCATGGCCTATGTACTTTGTTCTTATTATTTATGTAGATATTATTATTTGGATCTGGTTTCATTGTACAAATGTGAAATTCTATGTTATTAGCTTAATGTTTGTTAAATTGCATTTGCTTTCATTGTAAGTATTTGTTTTTTCAATTGATTACGTGTTATGCTGACGGATAAGTAAATATTTATGATATCAGAATTCATTGTGTACAGGTTGTAAAAATTTTAACGTTCTTTTATATATTTTTAAAATTTTGCTACAAGTTTGCGTCAGAGATTTCCCACACTAATGCCTTTAATAATTTTTGACGCACTTCGTTGCATTTCTATGCTAAATAATATCTCGAAACAAATATGGTCAACACAACACAATTTCCGTCCGCCAAATGTGGATGCAAATTGCATATTTGACATTTGCGTAAGCACAAGGCACGTCTAAGTTGGTTAACATCGATTGTGTCGGATGCTAAAGTCTTTGCAAAATTTTTGTGTCGAACACTTTCGATGCTAATTGTATTTCTAACCCTAATTTTGGAAAGGAAGACAAGTCCTACACTAAAATTGTTTTGTGTTGGATTAGTTATATTAGCATCGAATTTGACCAACTCTAATATGCAAAAATACTATAGTGTTTTAACCCCTACTTTTAGATTGTCTATACTATATATTTCGGGTTTTTTATAAGTAATAACCTATCGCTCGGTCGTCATCTTGCTTGGTAAGTTAAGCTTAGCTGATTTAGCTTGACTATATCAGCTCGATTGGATGGGCTTTGGTAGGGTTTGGTTGGCTAATTCGACGTCTTCGACTACAATCCCTAGTAAGGAATCTCTTGGTCTTCGTTGGACGATCAAAAATATTTTGTGAAACTTACTCTTCTATCTAGTCGATTCTCATGTGGAATAAACTTTTGCATCGAGTCAAGCTTTTCTCTTGGTTGGGGATATAGGCGCTTTTCTACTGAGATCCCAGTTGTGTTGCTTGGTTAACACTATTCAATTATCGTTACTTCAAATTTTGACTTGCCTGACATAGCTCGGTGGGCTCGGTCGGCTTGGTCGGTCCTCACCATCGTTTTAGAGTGGATCGGCCTCCACCATATCCTTCTCTTCCTTAGATTGACAGATCCCCATAAGATCAACACAAACACCTTCTATACTAATTCTATGGTATCATTTCAAGTGGTCGTAGTCATTGCAATATCTAATAATTGCGATTTTAGCTCTGCTATAACTTTTACAATCAATTATCCGTCTCCATAGTTCTTAGAAAATTTAATTGTGCTAATTTTTTTAAAATTGTAAATCACGGCAATCTATAATATTAAGCTAAATTATTTTGGTATTACTTTCTTTTCAATAAGATGAGGATTTAAATCCAATCATTTAAAATATTTATAAAAATTCTAAGTTTTAACTAATTGTCATAAATTCGATAATCTAAAAAAACTGAAGTATTTATTTTTTAGTGCTTAATGTTTATAACTAACTACCGTAGCTTTCCCTTCCACATTGTTTCGAAACCTTCTTTTGAAAACCCTATTTGATGGAAAGCAATTTGCAGGCAGCCATTTTGTGGAGAAAAATTTGCGTGTGTAAAATGTACGCAGCGCTGCGTACGCCAAGGATGTTATTCAGAGGGTATTGAGAGTTATATCCGCATTATACCCCCTGTAATTTTTCTGTAACCTACCTGTAACCTACAAATACATGAAAACAGAAGCGCATAATTTACTAGAAGGTACAGGTAGGTTATAAGCAGGTTACATAGGATATAACGCGGATATAACCACCTAATATCCTCTGAACAACCTCCTACGTCTTACGCACGCAAATTTTTCTCGTGTGAGAGTTTCTGTACTGCTAAAAAAAATTACGTTGATTTTTACAGCTGCAAAATTACAATCAAAATCTTTGCGAAAGCAAATTTTTTAAGAGAAAAAATTATTTATAGGATCACGCTATCTATATTAATCACCATGGAATCATTATAATATATTACCCTTTTCTTTAAGCAATGTTTCTCTTGTTTTCGTGTAATGCGTCATAATGCGTCCCAATTTTTATCCCCTCACAAGTCTCAGGTACTTCTGGCGAGGATTTTTTGGTACATTTCTGAAGCTTAGTTTCATTTGTGTTCATGTTCTATACTGCAATGGACGCAGACATATTTCTGTTCTTTGTTGCATGGATTTGAGACGGTTTTTACGGAAGAAGATTTCTTTCTTGGAAAAATTTTCTGTTCCGACTCCAGATGTAGCTATATATGCTGATTGTAATAGTATGCCGCCACGTGTGCTACTTCGCAGAGATTATTTTGGGGTTATTGAAGTGGAGCCACGAAAGTTATTTCGAGGTTATTTCATTGTTATTGATAAAAAATTCATATATTCCACTTCAATAATTCCAAAATAACCTCCGCAGTTTTGCTTCAATAACACTGAAGTAACATCACGGAGGTTATTTTGGGTTATTTCTGGAATATTGAAGTGGAATATATGAATTTCCCTTCAATAACCCCGAAATAACTCAGAAATAACTCCCACGGTGTTGTTTCAGAGTTATTGAAGTGGAACCGCAGATATTATTTTGAGGTTATTACCGAGTCCACGTTTTCACTTTAATATTTTTTAAGTGGGTCCGATATAACACACATGACTGTATATTACTAGGAGTTCAAACGTAGAGCTACATCTTTAGTCCAGAAAGAAAAGGTTTTATATCATACATGTGAAAATTAAATATATATATATATATATATATATATATATATA
>JXCR01146604.1:58297-68677 GCA_002079205.1 Phalaenopsis hybrid cultivar | reverse complement strand
TACCCTCTCCCATAATTTTAAAGTATGACACATCAACTTAATTCCTCTATAATTCGCACACTGTTGTGCATCCCCTTTATTTTTAAAAATGAATCTTTTAGTTTTTAAAATAATATTAAAGAGTTTAGTAAGCCAAGAAACTCCCAAATCTCCTAAACATTTACATATTTCATTCCCCTTTATTCTTAAAAATGGGGATCAAAATACTCTTCCTCCACTCCGCAGGCATCTTTTTAGATTGAAAATTTAGTAAGTCAAGAAACTCCCAAATCTCCCAAATATTTCCACACTTCAATTGGGATATCATCTTGTCCTACAGACTTTCCACCCTTGGTTTCCTTTAAAGCCACCTCAACTTCTTTTTTGCTAATGCGACGGTAAAAATGAAACGTTTTATTATTATTCATGATATTAAGATCACTAAGGTCGATCGTATTTTCAAAAACTTCATTAAAAAGTTTATCAAAGTATTTTATGTATTCACGTATCTAACACCCCAATTTTGATTTTTACATTTATTCCACCAAAATATTTCATATCACATCTAATATATCACAATTTTTAGTTAAAAAAAATGAAATACACCTTTCTTATATGTGTAAGGTGGTATATATATAAAATTTGAAATTTTGGCGTAAGATACTTAAATACATAAAAATTGAGTGGTGTGTATGTAAATCCTCAAAATTTACATAAAAATATACTTCTTTTAATCTTAGTCTTAAAAATATTTTTTAAAATTTTTAATTCATTAATTTAGGACATGTGTCTGACAAGTGTGTCCTTTTTTTTTAATAATATTTAAATCCAAAACATTTTTGTCGTGTCAATGTCCGTGTTTGTGTCTGTGTCCATGCTCGAGTTCGCATGGTTCCTTATTTATAAGTGTTTGTGCATCATAGATAATCACTGGTATCACAATCAATAAAATCACACATCCAACTTGCACACACAAGATTAAAAAATGGAAGACGAAATTTTATTCTATCAAAAAATTTAAATTACATTTCCGAGGTACTACATTAATAAATATGAGGCGCAAAATTAATCTAATTCAATTCTAGATATCTATCAAAATCAATTTTTAATTTTACAACTAAACAAATAAATGAAAACTTGTGTATTCCAAGTGAAAAATACAGCAACATGAGATTGAAAAAAGCCGTTAAAGGGGGAAGAATAGTAGAAATTGGAAAAAGAGGTGTCATAGACTTATAAAAATAACACCACACATAAAATAATGAGGCCAAAACAAGACCCACAAAANACATGTTTACAATCTCTGCCACAGCCTGAAAAAATGATTACAGATGTTTGAAGCTTAAGGATGAAGTAGGGGAGTTCATTTTCATAGAACGTGCAAACGATTGACAAAAATAAAATATTTCAGTGTTATGAGCAATCGGTGGCATCCAATGCACTTTTGAAGGCAATGGATGCAAAGAGTTGTTTGAAATTGCCAAGTTCAAAATTTGGTTCATAATTGATGCAGTGCAAGACGCCTAAGTTTAGCTTAGAAAATGTTAAGATTTTTATAGGCCAATTAAGAAGAACAGAATCAGATTACAAATTCTGAATTGGACCACATTTTAAGCTTTTATTAGCCCATTTTAATAAATGGCCAAATTTTTCCNTTAGAAAATGTTAAGATTTTTATAGGCCAATTAAGAAGAACAGAATCAGATTACAAATTCTGAATTGGACCAAATTTTAAGCTTTTATTAGCCCATTTTAATAAATGGCCAAATTTTTCGTTTTATTGAAATTGTATTTATTTTATTAAGTTGCTTTATCTTCTTTCAAATAATGTTAGCTTTGAAATGCATTCCAGAATAAGTTTTAATTGGCATCCAAGCGACCCTCAACATTTATTTGGCAAACTATTTTTTTCTGTTGCTTCTGCCCAAAATACCTTGCACTTCCGTTGACTTCACCAGAAAAGCTCCATTGCATTTTGCCTCGNTCTGTTGCTTCTGCCCAAAATACCTTGCACTTCCGTTGACTTCACCAGAAAAGCTCCATTGCATTTTGCCTCATAAAAATCATTTATAACAAAGCAAAAAAATTTAGCCACTTACCTCCTCGAATCAATGTTTTTCAAAAGCCAAGACAAAGCCACGCATTGCCTTCCTCACTGGCTTTTTAACATATCAATCAAAAAGAAGAAAAACCTATCTTGATATCAATTGCACTCTTTCCTTCCAAACACAAACAATGGACACTATAAGAAACTCTTAATCTTTTCATCGCCATCCGCTTAAATTTTGATGTTATCATATCTAAAGATAAATAGGGACAAAATATCATGAAGATCAGCATTAACTTTTATCTCACAAAGCAATCTGACCATGTCAATTATCTTATAACCCATAAACATTATTGATGGCTCTAGTTCATGTTACCAAACCTATGATGATGCACAAACCAGCTACTAAATAAATGTTCAATAAAATTTTAGCTCATCTGCCTATGTTCACCAGATTAATTGCTTAAACCACTAGATCACTACACCAAAACAACCACATGGCACTCAACTTCACCGCCATTCTTTTGAGCTATGATGATAGTTCTTCTGAAGTTGATTACAATAATGAACCTCTTACTAATGACGAATTTTAGGATAATGGTACTTGTGAAAATATTTGTGAAATAAAAACTATTTATAGTGTTGAGCTAGACTTGAGGATAATCATGAATTATTAATAACAAAGTTCATTACTATTTCTATGATTGAAGTGTTATCAATTGTTAAGCTAAAGCCTACGTCGGATCAAATGTCTGAGCCTGACAATTTTGTCTCGGAATAGTGTTTCCATCAGATTTTTTTGAGATTCCTGATCCAATTCAATTATCATTATTTAAGGAGACGTGTTACTTAAAATGATTATCATTTGCTTCAGTCACACTTATTAGAACTTAAAATTGTGTTATCATTGTGACCATCATGTAATCAACTTTAGGTCCATATTGCAAAAAATGTTGAGTATGAAATTTAGATCCACCAAACACCCAACACCAAGGTTTTGAAAACCACCAACATCGAACAGAATAAAAAAATGTTCAAGGGTCATAAGTTGAACTGGGGACTAAAACGATTAATATGATAAACATTAAAATTATTTAAATATGAAATAAAATTGTATAATATGTATATGAAATTTATTTTAAATTAAAAAAATTATAAATATAATATATAAATATAAATAAGTTTATGATATGTATTATCAATACCCAATTCTCATAGCCCAGCACAAAATTTCCATAGATTGGCCCAACCCAGCCAAATTTTCATTTCTGTAGTCATTCACGTAACTCTTTTTCACACATCATTGGGGAGAGTTAAACTGTAAATTTAAATTAAAAAAGAAAAAGAAGCTTAGAGGTCACAGTATTATTGATCTTAATTTGCATGTTGATTTCATTTTTAAATCAAGTATAAAAATTTGAAGTTTAAATCTAAAATATCATACCTTTGGCCTAATAAACTTATTTTAAACCAATTAGATCATTGATTAATGTTAATTAATACTAAAAAATTGATATGGGCCCTGTTTTACAAAATTTAAATTAACTGACAGATTCTTTCAAATCAGTATGGATTCACCGATTCACTGATTAAACCGCCAATTTGTGGGGATTCCAGATGATTTGAAGCGGGAGACGGTTTTGTATGAACCTAAACCGGACCAATGATCGGTTCAAAATCAAACCCATTAAACCGCTCGGTCTGAACCAACCTTCATAAGCAAGCCTAAACCTCTGTAACGCGTGCCTTTTAGCCTTCATCCAACTACTGCTCATTGCACAACATGGTCCTTTCTTCCACTAATGATCCAACGACACCACTTTCTTTGATTTGGTTGCCTCTAACAAACTCTTTATAAGATGAGTTCTTTGTTGCCTCTAACAACCAAATAGTGGAGTTCAAATAAGAACATATTTTTGGGGATCATTTCAAAAAGTTTAAATGAACTACAACTGAACTAAAGTTAAATTATTTCTCAACTTTGCTAGGCTTTATCTATTTATGGCCTATTTATAGCCGAATTTTCTTATTTCCAAACATTTTATTTTAGGTGCATTTACATACATACCACTCAATTTAAATGAATTTACAGACTAACACCTAACTTTTGCTTTATACAATAATACCACCCAAATCTTTCAAATTACATAAAAAATAACACAACTTTAACTTTTAAAAACGGAAATACACATTTTCTTGCATAGATAGGTGATATGTATGTAAAAATCGAAGTTCAGCTGTTAGATAAGTAAATAAATTGGAATTGAGTGTTTTGTAAATTTTCCTTTATTTTATTATGGAGCATTATCATTCTTTTTGAGATAATTTTAAGGTTGAATTATACTTCCATATAGGAATAGATGTGATTTTTAATTTAAACTTTGATCTTATTCTTAATACTCCGTTTCCATAAATAGAGATTGATGGTTTGAAAAAGATATTATTAATTAGTTTACGAGTAGAAATTATTTTGTGCCTCCTGATCCAAATTGTGTTTGTGGTTTTCTCGCTTCCCACCCCCCGTCCATCAATATTTTGGTTCAAGATATTTCTTTTAATGCAGCAAAGCTTTGATGGTTAATTCAAGCATCAATTTTAAGGAAACATTTGAAAAAAGGTTATCCTCGTGATGGAGAACTTCTAGCTGTTTTATAGCAAACTCTCACCAATGATTTGGACAATCTGAGTCGCTCCTAGAACTGAATTATCATATAACCCGAGATTTTCCTCTGAAAAAGAATCGACCGCAGTATTCCACTCCCCTACCAGGAGAACAACCAGTCGAGATCAAGAACTGCTTAAAATGGAAATTTTACATAAAATAATAGACCCCAAGTGCAAAATTACCCGTGAAGATTTCTCAGTAAATCATCATTCGTATTGGGTGATGTCAAGTAAAATATAGACGTGCTCAAGTAATGACATATCAAAAGCAATTAAGCATGATGAACGAAAGGAGAAAGCTTGCTAACCTGAATCAATAGAAGCTGAACAGCAACACGACATCTAACATCAGTAAGAGCAAAATATAGGGTTCTTGCTTTTTTTCCTTCAAGTTCTTCATTGGTGTATCTTGCTGATCCTTCAGTGCTTGACCCAAAGGAAATTTGTGTCGTCTCTTTAAGGACATCAGCAAGATAAGTATCGGATGAAATAAGGGAGAAATCTGGAATTGTGGCTACTGCAGCTTCCTTCAGTGACAGAACAGCCTCACCCCACTTTTCCTCAGTAAGCAGGGACCCTGCTTTACTGATTAAACGAGTAAAGGCCGTAATGCCAATACCAGCAAGGCTCTGATGGGGCCGCTTTATAAAGCTTGTCAGCAACATTAACATTTTCCCTAGGAGAGGATTAACCATATCATAAAATCTGACAAAGAGATCCACAACTAGCTCGAGGGCCAATTTGCATGTTTCATAAAGCCAGACATCTTGATCTGGCTCACTAGAGTCATTTTCAAAATATTCTGGTTGCATATTTTCACCAGAAGGTTCTATAGCATGTTTGACGTAATCAAATAGTGGGAAAAGAACAAAATCAAAAACTTTGTCCCATAGAGGCAATGAGAAAATATGGCCATAATTTTCTAATGTATCAAATAGCGCTTGAAGTGCACTTTTCCTGATTTCAGCCCTCATATCAAAGGTGAGTTCAGATAATCCTGTTCAAGGATGAAGAAAAGTAGGATTAACAAATCCTGAACAGATATACCTTGCATATCTATCAGTGTGAGGAAATCATATTGAATTTTGCCAACATAATATGTAAAAAAAAAATCATTTTCTCTCCTAGACTACCAAAGAAGAGAAAAGTTAAAAACAAAATACCAGCCAACAAGGGGAACCAAAGAAGCAAATGATCATCCTTATCAGCTAACTGTGTAGCATTTGTTTTTTTCCCTTTATATATCCAAGTAGATGACGGAGCATTATTTGCTGAAGCCACCATCTTGTTTCCAAAATCACCTTCAGCAAGCTTAGTCGCACAGAAGATAAGGAAAGAGATTGCCTGCATGCTAAAATCCTTGCTGAACCTACTATTAGTGAAGGCAATCAGACAATTAATGCAATCTGAGAAAGCCGCATTCTCAGTTTCAGTTATGTATGGGAAGTAATCCTTTATAATCCTCTCCAGAATCTCAAAAGCCAAAAGCACTATGTTCTTGTGCTCATCATAAGAGGCAATGGTGAAGACCTGCAAAAACGTTATTACAAAGTTCATTAGTTTGGGAATAATTTAACTAGAAAACAGCAAATCACTTGAAGCTTTACAATAAATATTTGTAAATATTAGGATGGAAAGCTAGTAAGAAAGTCGGTTTATGAAAATTGGAAATTACCATAAACAAGCTTCTCCATCCAGACTTAACACACTTGACACGAGAGAATACCAACTGGGAGACGCATCTGATAATTAACTCCCTGATCTCAACAGCTTTGCTCTTACGCATAACAATGATAAAGGGCTTCATAAACTCGTTCTGAAAATTGTAGTTAGCTAATTCTTCACGATCCAAGAATTTCATTGCTAACTGGCGCAATGAATCAATTGCAAAAATTGAAACTGAGAGATTATCTGAGCAACCAACGGTGACAAAAAAGTCAGACAGCACATTCCAAATGTGTGACCACACAAGTCTGATTCGGCTCATGTTGTAATGCCTGTTTTAAGCAAAAGATCAAATTATTAAATATTCTAATATAATTTTTCTTCCATCAAAAAGAAAGTAAGATATGATTCTTACGCAATTTCAACTGCTTTTGTAAGGCTAAACACGCGTGGGTCAGACGTAGAGCGCAACTCTTCCAAAGTTACCTTGCAAAGAGCTTTAACAAAATAGATTATTGCCTCGCTGTTCAACTTTTGACTTTGTGCAAAGATGCGGTTTATCTCAGAGATTCCAACTTGTTCCAACAAGTGCAGGTTGGAAACTAAGTTGCTCATTTGATCAGAAGTGATCATACCAGAGGCATGACCACCAACACCAGCACTATCATATGATCCCCTTCTTGCAGCTGCAGCAGCTTGTTGAAGCCGTCCAGGCCCTTTTTTCTTCAGCACAGGAAGGATTGATGGATTCATTTTCTTAGATTTATCTAACTCACCCTGTTGAATTGCAAAAAATGCAGCATCTGGAGGAGCACCCTCTCCTAAGAGATTCAAATGTTCAAAGCGTGAAACACAAGTCAAGACATGTTCCCAAGCATCTTGCAAGTAATTTCCATCTTCATCTGCAATTAAAATGATTGCCTGAAGAAGCAATATCCATGTAAAAACGTAGAAACTATTAGAAGTCAAAAGCATACACAGCCATACAAACTTAATTAATCTTTTAGGTGGAAGAAAACAGCATGCATTAGCACCAACCATTTTTCATAAAATATGGTATAAAAAAATATTTGAATTGCCAAACAAAAAGAAACATAAAATTTCTGTAAATTTTGTCACAGAAACAGCATTATCAACTAGAAGACAGTTTCTCTGGTTTCTTTACCAAAAGAATTTTCTCCCATACCAAATCATACCAGAAAATCCAGCTAACTGTGATTTCATAGAATTCCATCCTTCCAGAAGCTAAAGATCTACGTCAACTTTAGAATTGAAGTTGTCAGTTGGTTATGTCAATTGTTAGGTTTACTTAAAACCATCTAAACTATGAATAGGCTCCTCATTAAAAATTCAAGGGTGACAGGAAAACAAGAAGATCGCCTTATCGTAACTGGATCATTCATGCAACCTTCCAACGATGCAACGTGGCCAAATGGAAGCACATGATTGGTGTAACATACGAATTAAGCAACGTAGGTAACACCAATCATAAATTGTTCCTTCAGATTGTCCTTCTGCATCCATTGGAGCATACTTACCTAGACTATTTCGATCAGAATTTATGCAGCATAAGGCTTAGAATGTGTTATGAGTAGGGCTAGAAAAAAAGTCCGTTGTTTGCAAACTGCTCATGTTTGGCTCCTTGAGAAACTCGTATTTGAATAATTTGTTAAGCGGGCCGAACAGAAATTTTAATCTCAATTTATAAAGAATTTGAACATAAAAAAACAATTATGTGATCGTGTTAAGCTCATTTTGGCTACAAATAACTTAGGGAATAAATAATTAAAATTTTTTTTATTAATTTTAAATATTTCTATTAACTATATGAATCATAAACTTGTAATAAGCATTTTTTAATATATTTATTTGATCTCTTATGTTTTATCCAAAAAAATTTAAATATTAATATTTTTAAATAATTCAAGCTAAATACAAGCCACACATGAATAGGCAAATTCAAACGAATTTAACACAAATATGATTCACAAAAAGTTTTAAGCATGAGCCGATTTCAAACAACAAAAAATTCGAACAAATCAAACAAGAACAAACTATAAGCTTGAACAAACTCGGCTCATTGAAACTCCCAGTTACGGTGCTTATAAAAGACACTTTTGTCTTAAATAAAAGTTATTTTGTTAATTTAAGGTTGAGTGGAGAACTATGCAACACCAACACTTCTAAACATATGTCGTACTCGTATCGAACACCTATTAGACACCGATATTTTTTCGATACATCCTGAAACTTTTCCGACGCTACAAAATATATGTGTAAATTTTTTTAAGGCCCGTACACGTCCGGAAAACACCTCAACACCGCATCGGACGTGAGCTTAACACGACTTCGAGAAAATGAGACACGAAAATTAGAAAATTATAAATATACGTATAGCATTAATTATGCCTCAATGTTGAAATCGCTCCATCTCTAGTCATGATGAAGCTCCTTCTAACATTCGTCAAAACCGAGCATTGATGGTGCATCTAATATTCATTGAAGCTGAGCATTACTAAATTCTTCTTTGTAATCATAGAATTTTTAAAATTTTAGTATATAAATTAGATTATTAGTTGGACGAATTCTTTTGAAACATATTATATCTGATTTTAAAAATTTATTTTCACAAGCATGAGATTTTATAATAAAAATTAAATTTATAGAGTTAAATTTTAATCTTGCATAATTCGTGTTGTAATATTTTTAATAAGGAATATTCAAAAAATATATAATTTATACTAATAATTAATTAAATATAAAAATGTGGTCATGATGTGTCGTGCCTGATTTTTTTCAATTATGTCGTGTCCCTGTATCGTATTTGTTTGTCTGTGCTTCATAGGTGGAGAAATTTCTCATAAGAATTATGTGATAAAAGGACATCCTGAAGACTTAAAATTAAGTTTATATAAAAGCAATTAGATGAAGATGTTGTACGGATAAAAGTATTATGAAGTTAAAAAACTACTGATATTTAACTTGACTATGGCAAAAGTGAGATATTAAGATGTATGTATAGAAAAACTAGGAATTTAAAGAAATGGTATGAATGACATCTTTAAAAGGTAAGATTGATGAAAATAAATCTATGTTGGTTTGAATATGTACAAAAAAAAGGAAGAAATGCAATCATTGAACAAGTTGATAAGNCGATAAGTCAAAGTGATGAAGGCAAAGTCGGTGTTTCATTTTTCTATTGAACAAGAACGATATAATGTATCACATAGAATTCATAGACTGAAAAATAATAAATATGCAAAAACTTAGTCTTTTAAGATGTGTTTGTTTCAGCTGTGGCTGCACAAAATCTCAGTTCAAAAGCAGCTGTGAAAATTCTATTTTTCAAAAGCTGGTGTTTCAGAAGCAGTTGATTTATTTGAAAAATACAGTTTTAAAAGTGTTGTCTATGGACAAATATCTAAAATACCCTATAGAAGTCATAGTTTTTATAAATATATGTAATTCTTATATTTAACTATATTAAATCAAACAAACATATATACATAATACTAGCTCATTCAATCAACCATATAATATTAATATATTAATATATTGAACGATTTGTAATGCCTGTTCACATTTATCAAATTTACAAATCGACATCTTGGATCCCATAAGCTCCCTCATACAACCACATTATTCTCATTTATTTTAATTCTCTTTTATTTTAATTCATCTCTTCATTTACTTGTTGAACTAATAAATTATTTTCTCATTTATTTAATTCTTAAATTAAACACAAGTCGAATCTAAAACATCTACTCTCCTAATCGGATCATCAGATGGTCGACATTTAATGTGACCAAACCATCTAAGACGACTTTCTCTAATTTTGTCCGTCACAGGAGCTACACCAACCCTATCACGAAAATATTCATTTCGCATTTTGTCTCTAAGTGTAAAGCCACTCATCCACCTAATCATTCTCATCTCGGCAACACTTAACTTATTAGTATGCTTCTCTTTTAAAGGCCAACATTCAGAGTCATAGAGCATTGCAGGTCTCACCACCGTCTTATAAA
>JXCR01146604.1:30734-55447 GCA_002079205.1 Phalaenopsis hybrid cultivar | reverse complement strand
ATGTGCCTGATGACGTCCTCACTGGTTTCTGTTGTTTTATCTCCATATTTGTCAATGGAAATATTCAGAATGTTATCCAAGGCAAATATTGTAGTATGGCATGCAGACTGTTGTGACTGAGGAGCAAAATCATCCTCTTTCATCTTTATTTCATTCCTTGAAATTCTTTCATACAAAGATTTTAAATATTCTTCAGGAAGATCCTTACCACCATCAATGCCACGACTATTCCTAATAAAATTATCTGCAGACATCTGAAAGAAGCCAAAATATATGAAAATTTTGTTAGATACACAAAAATAAAACCCCATCATACAAGCACACCAGTACACCACAGCACTGCTTACATACCTTATGTTTAACCATTGGATTATGAGCATCAATATTTAGCAATAAAATAGAATATGCAAGAACATAAGCAGTGCCGGCACTAGTAAAAGTCTTTGGATTGCATTTGCAATAATGCTCAGCAAACTTCTCCATGATACGATCAATCTTTTGTGCCTCCCCTGGTAACCTAAAGCCATGAAGAAAAGCCCTTATAGCCTCATCAATCTCCATGCCATGAAAATCAAAGGTATCCACATAGGCATGCATTACTTTTAGGGAAAATTCTTCTCTTTCACCCAGAAAATCACCAATCAGGATCTTGCTCAACCGAGATGTACTTTTAAGGAAAGAAGCTATTTCCTCAGCGGAGTCACCAACCTTCTTAGCATTGATAAGAAACTGAATGCCTTCTTTGGGCTTCCTATTAAACAGAGATATGCCTTCCTGTCATTAAATCAAATTTGAGTTGTTCGGTAAATGACATCTCTATAAATCAGGCACACAGACACAAGTAGTCTACCTGAAGTCCCAACTCATAATCCTGGCATTGTTCTAATACTGCAGCTTCAGAGACTCCATTTATTGTTTCAGAATCCACCCGTTTTGCAGGGTCCTCAATATTGCCATTTTCCAATGGGAGACCACCCATACTTATAATAACATTTCCAGAATTTGATTCAATACAACTAGAAGCATGGGGATCGGGTATTCTCATCTGTTTGTTCATCCATTCTCCCATTGATCTCAAAATGGCTACCAAACACCTCATAGCTTCAAGTTTCATCATGGCATCCTGAGGTGGTACAAAGGTCGTTGCAGCACCAGAATGACCTTGAGCTGTTTTAAGCAAGCCGTTGACCATTCTACATAAGCCAAAAAGGCATGTCAAAAACGTTACAATACTTGAAAGAATAAAAGAAAATAAACATGAAGCATGAATCTTTCTTGATGAGCTAGTCAAATCATATAAAGTTTTGAAGATTGGATACCTGTATAAGAGGTATTATATTTATCAACAAACTTAGGATAACTAGATACTCTAAAACTTCCAAAGATATTTCAAAATCTCCAATTATCAACCAATTTTTATCTTCAACGAAAAATAGCTTTGACACTTCTGCAGGATGTTCCAAAATTACATTTTAGAAGTGATCAGAATAAAAATAAGGTGATAAGCCTGATGATGATTAGATAAATATTTTTTTTAGATTTTATTACTAGCATGTATGCACATATGTTACTAATCAGTATTGCATGCATTATGCATGAATGTTTGGTGTCTGCGTCTACATCAAACATAAATAAAAAGATGCTTCTGTATATTGACTATAAATGTGTGTATGTTTATTATTTTTTTTATGTGTTATAGATATACATGGCACTTGTACATGCAGATGTTATATTTTATTTTCCATATTGACATTTGCCTTTCCAAGACCAACTGTTGTCATGTCCATGCTTCATAGATTTATGATAATCACAGAATTATTAGCATAACTTTTTGCTGCTAATACAACTATTTCGAAAAAAATTAGAAGCATATGAATAACAATGTAAGCATAGAATGAAAAAACAAAGATTTAATACCTCTCAAAAATGTTGGGCGAGTGAACATCACAATCATAGTTAGCAAAAATTTCAACAAAAATGTGAGAATCAATACAGAGCTTTTCCAAAAATCGAAGCACGATCATTTTCTGTTGAATATTTGGTTGAGAAACATTTTCTAAAACTCTCAGAATAATCATCGGAAAGAAGACTCCANCTTTTCCAAAAATCGAAGCACGATCATTTTCTGTTGAATATTTGGTTGAGAAACATTTTCTAAAACTCTCAGGATAATCATCGGAAAGAAGACTCCGATCTCTGCCTTTAGACGTGGTCTGAATCTTGATAAAAGGCTCATGAAAATGGAACAGGATAACTGAAAAACGATAATAAGAGGCGAAGCACTATTCTTTAATAAAGACAAGCATAGATACTGCTTTATTGCCCCTAAGAACCTGGTAAGATTGAAAACAGAATAATTAGTTTGAAAAGCAATTTTACAAAATAATGCAATTTAAACAAACTTAATAACACAAATGTGTCTTCAAACAAATAAAAAATAATTAAAACATAACATAAAATAAGGTAGGATCATGTACTGACAAACACGAAACATAGTAAGTAGTTAATAGTGACAAAGGTTTAGACTTCAGATATTAAAGATAAAAGATAAACATAAACATGGACGCAGAAAGATTCTCAAACGCCAAACATTCAAGGCAATATAAAAGATAACAAGTTCTTGTTGTTCATATCCTTGCACAAAATAAAACGATATGTTATGCTTTGAAATGCTATGAATTCAACGTATTTTGGAGGTTTGGCCAGTTATTATCAAAATACAATTGAGTTCAAATTATAATATTATTAAGATGTCAGTGCAATCCACACGTTAATTGGTTAAATGCTATTGACCTTAAATATCACGAGTCAATCTATTATTAACTCTATTTTTTTCTCCAAGCTTGTTAACCATGAAAATGGGTATTATATAGATATCACGCAACATCTACCAGAGTTAACAACAAAATGGTTAAAATCTTGAGATGTCAGAGCAAAGCTGACAAGCAAAACCTCAAATAATATAGTATGATATCAAAACGACAGTAAAACAAATATACCTTCAAAAAACCATCATCAAAAATGCATTTTTTGTTACTTTTTTGGCTCCTCTATATAATGCGATTAAATGAATTTAACATCTTACAGACGGTATGCAATAAAATAAGCAGATAACAAGTAGAAACTAGGTCGTAATTAAATATAGTTGGCAGAAATCCTTATAGTTTGACAAGAACAAACCTTGCAAACAAAACAACAAGGATTAATTTTGACAAATTGAGTCAAACAGCAGAAGAATCAAGATATGGAGTAAACAAAAATAGAAGAAAGGAACATCTCAACATCCAAACTAAAGACCCCACAATAAGTATGAAACCATAGTTGGCATTGCATATAAAGATCATCCAAGAGAGTTGATAGATTTTTGGTCGAGCATCACAAAGTTAACTATGGATGATGTTTAGTGATAAAAAAAGGTATCCTTAATGTGAATTCAAATTCTGTATACTTCAAAACAACAAAATATTTGTGATTGTTGTAACAAATTAGTTTGAACTTAGAATATTTACTCTTTCAAATATTAATTTTAATACTAAATTTTGCATTTAACTTTACTTGTAATTAATTAGTTGAGGTAGTGGGAGTCTGTATTCATAGGCCTATGATGTTATCTTATTCTTGAGGCTACAACTTTCCTATTCATTCAATTACCAGTTGTGGCTAATTGGTCTTGCAGTTTTTTACATACTCCAAAGGTTTATTTGGTTTATACTATTATCTATTTATCAGTTCTTTTGCGAGATAATTTTGACTGTCTTTGTCCTTCTATTTTGTGACTCATCCAATGGTTCCTATAGTTGGTAACATGGTCGTGTAATTGGCTATACTCGATTGTTAAATAAACTAGCTACTTTTCCTCTATTCAGCGGTAGAACCTGGTAATGGTGAATAACAAAACATAACACAAATCCAATGCATTGCAAGGTGTGTCATTTAAAGCATAGTACAAAATATTTTAAAAAATAAATAAGTTAATAATATAAGGAAAAAATACCATAATACAAAAAAAACACTATCAATGTCTTATAAAATAACAAATTTTAACCATTTAAATTACATGTTCGTAGACGTAGACGGTCCCTTAAGCAACTGATAGCAAAATAGGGCCTGCAGGGGAAGATTTCGGCCGACTGGCGGGAGGGCCTACAAAGGAGAGATATAGCTGCAGAAGGGAAGTCTGACAAAGGGACAGCCAGCAGGGGAGCGACCAACGGGGGGAGAGCTTGTAGGAAAGGGTACCAGCTGTTGAAACTTTCAAGGGAGAGACCGCAGCAACGAAATCCGGGCTGATAAACTGCAAAGAAAGGTCTGCAAAGGAGTTTCGGCGGCTGAAAAACTGCAATGGAAGGCCTGCAAGAGAGTTCCGGCGGCTAGGGTGCTGTCACGACAACTAAGGTAATGTCCCAATGGCTAGGGTAAGATCCATACACTGATACCATGTAGATTTTTGGAATTGAGTAGGTTAATATTATTGATATTAAAAGGAGTATAAATATAGGATAACATAATTTTAAAATAGATAAATACAATGCACAAATCTCTCCCTAATAACTAGACCATAATAAAAGGAAAGTCATAAGCAAGGAAATAAAACAAATTTAGGAAATAATTGCAAAGGAAACTAAATAACTTCTAACAATTAAGTTTACCAAATTGATTCAAACAACGAAAGAATCAAGATTTGGAGTAAACAAAAATAGAATAAAGTCACGTCTCAACATCAAATCTAAATACCCCACAATATGTATGAAATCATAGTTGGCAATGCATATAAAAACCCTCCAAGAGAGTTCATGGATTTTTTTGTCAAATATAAAAAAGGTTTACGTGAATTCAAATTCTATATAATTCAAAACAACAAAAAAAATTTTGATTTTATGTTGTAACAAAGTAGTTTGAACTTAAATCTTTTACTCTTTCAAAAATTAATTTTAATTTTAGATTTTGCATTTAAATTTAGTTTTAAATAATTAGTTAAGGTAGTGAGAGTACGAATTCATAGGCCTATGATGTTATCTTATTTTAAAGGGCTATAATTTTCCTATTCTTTCAATTGTTTGTTGTGGCTGCTTGGTACTGTTGTTTTCACATTCTCCTATAGTTGATTTGGTTGATATTGCTAGATAATTTTGACTGCCTTTATCCCTATATTTTGCGACTCGTCAAATTACACTTATAGTTAGTTACATGGTTATGACATTGGTTCTATTCTATTGTTAAATAAGCTAGCTACTTTTTCCTTTATTTGGTAGTCAAACTTAGTGATGGTGAATAACAAACCATAACACCGATCCAGTACATTGCATAGTGTGTACCATTTTAAACCTAGCACAAAATATTTAAAAAAGTAAATTATTGATAAATAATTCAATAGTATAAGAAAAAAAATCATAATAAAGAAAATCACTGTTAAATCTATATAAAATAACAAATTTTAATGTTTTAAAGCACATGTTCGTGCCTGATATATGTTTTTATCAAGACAACATGTTTTCATGCCAAAAATTTCTTACAAGTTTGACATAAATCCAAAATTTTATTTTTCAAGCTAATCAATAAGCCTGTGGAACTTTGTGGCTTAATTAACTAATAAGATTATAGTTCTGCAAACTGAACAAAACTAGGTTGAATTGATGAATCATATTAAATCAAATAAAAAAAAGTAAAACAAATAAAAATATATTAATAGGTAAAAAAATACATGCAAAAATAGAACTCAATTGCATTTGATTTGATATGTGAGCAATCCCAAGCAAATGGAGTCATAATGTGTCCAAACAACTCAAGACTTTATGCTCCAAAGAAAACAAAGCTATCCATATCTGCAAAGAGGAGTCATTATCGTCGCAAAGAAAACTTATGCCAATCCTACGTGCAAAGAGGGGGCTTAATCCCGGGTTTGCAAGTCGAAAAGGAGGTGAAGACATCCCTATGTCTGAAGAACTATGAAAAGAGCCAAGTCGATTGAGTGTGTGACCTTAAGGGTTACCATGAGTGAGGCACTAAAACTTTAAGAAAACAAAAATTAATATAGAATAGAAATTAGATAATGATACTAATAATTTAAAGCAATAAAATAGCACACACTACAACGACAATGAATCTTGCACTATAGCCCATCAAAAGCACAAATAATGCATGATAATGACACCCTGAACCTCGTTAATAAAAATAGTGTGGGGTGTGTCTCATCATACTATGGGCAATAGCAAATGTTATCGTGTGCTATCAACATGTATGTTGGTGTTGGATCCAACAATTCTTATTTTTGCAACAAGATGACAAAAGTGTAGAAGGGTTTGTTATGAGATTTTCGAAGTGTTTAGAGGTTAGCCATAGCTTCTCTAGTTTGATTCTATTATTGGGCCCTTTTCTGTTTTTAACTATATTCTATAATGATTATAAAAAAAATGAGGCCTGTAAAAAGACAATTGCATAGTTAATTTTAAAAAAAAAACTGTTTTAGATGTACAATCCTCCTTAATGAAGTGCATGCCTTACAAATCAAAAAGAGGCTATCTTCCTGTAGAAGTGTAGAAGTTTGAAAGGGTGAAACATTTTTTTCAATGACATCTTCACATTTTTTTTCTTTCTCTCCCTCATTATAATAACTGTCCAGTATAAGTTGAAACGATGGAATTTTAT
Organism: Phalaenopsis hybrid cultivar; assembly: GCA_002079205.1. Classification (NCBI taxonomy): domain Eukaryota; kingdom Viridiplantae; phylum Streptophyta; class Magnoliopsida; order Asparagales; family Orchidaceae; genus Phalaenopsis; species Phalaenopsis hybrid cultivar. The sequence continues at coordinate 48,802 of JXCR01146604.1, read as the reverse complement.
CAAAGTTTCTANCTGTAGAAGTGTAGAAGTTTGAAAGGGTGAAACATTTTTTTCAATGACATCTTCACATTTTTTTTCTCTCTCCCTCATTATAATAACTATCCAGTATAAGTTGAAATGATGGAATTTTATCAAAGTTGCTGAAATCCAATTTTCATTCTTTTATGTAAATGTCATGCATTGCAATCCTAAACTTTCTTATCATTAATTTCTAACACAAGGACAAATATTTTGACTGAATTAGCTTTTGCGTTTTTTATATTTGGTCATCCTCAAAGAAAGTAAATAGTTGTCAAATTAATAGCAACTTACACGTGTAAATTACATATTTTTTACATCATTTGGTTGTATCATAATCAACATTAAAAGCTANAATAGCAACTTACACGTGTGAATTACATATTTTTTACATCATTTGGTTGTATCATAATCAACATTAAAAGCTATATTTGAACTAGAAATTTTGAAGCATAAGATAAAGAACATTACATCTATTATTAGAGCTATTTTATATCATAGCACAGCTACAAGTAGAGTTTAATCTAATGACTACTCAGCAATTCAACAAAGAGAAGCAATCTTATAAGAACTGGGAAAACAACTAATTAATACTGCATAACAAGATCAAATGAGGACATGGATTGGGTGAAGAAGTGTTTGTCGATGCATCACAGCTAAAGATCAATATGTTGTACTAGTGTTGCCAGGACTATAGTATGGTCTTAATATCAAAATGATTGTAGCATGGTCTTTTGTCACTTGTATTTCGAAATTTTAGCAGAAAAGCAATGAAGGATTTTTATTAGCTATCTTTCTAAAATTTTAAGTTTCTTGGTTGTGATTCATTTATACATTATATACATGTTATACGAAGAAGTTGCATACAATGTATGTTGTTTTACTCGTATGGAAGAATTTAAGTTACAAATTTGATTTTTAACAGTCCTCATGCTCACCACTGTGTGCACCAGCATGTGTGGCGTTTAGGCAAGAGAACAAGTATTGTTAAGTAACGTGCCAGACTGAAATTAACTTGTCCCAGGAGAGGTACGATGATATGTTTTGGTTTCTCTATTGTATAAATTAATCAAATAAGCGACATGTTTAATGATAAAGTATTGGGCTTGTATATGTGTTTAGATAATGTTATAAACGTTTCTCTAGTGAATTTTAGTGGCTCTATACAAGTATTAGTTGATGCAGATCCATTATAGAACATTAATTGTGGTAATGAAAATGTTTAGCAAGTTTTTATGAAGTTTGATATTGATATGATCTTATATTTGGTTAAATTATTTGAAAGCTTTCTTTATAATACCTCGTTAAAATGCATATTATGCATTAAGCTCGGGCATAACAATAGGATTCCCATTTTGAAGAAAACCTCAAGTTTTACATGTATTAACTTAGAATGTACTTGCACGTGCAACCATTCATGAGGGGATGCTTTCATTGCAACATTTTATAACTCTCAAACCAAAAGGTATGCTTCCCGTTAACCTCATTCTATGACGTTGACATAAATTTATCCCCATTCTTAAACTATAGAACCCAATCTTAGTATAAGAATTCCTTTATAGATTACTTTAGCAGACTCTTCTAGTGACTAGGTTAAAACTAAATAAAACCCAAAATTAAACCAATTAATTCCCCTTGGTTCATGAAGAACTCGAATTGGTCCTCAACTCGTTTAAATGAAGTTGAGCTTACCACAATTAAATCATCAGGAATAAAAAACTAAACCAATACTCCCTTCTAAGACTTAAGGCACTCTTAGATCACTTTTAAAACCCTTGGGACCCTTTAAACTCAAGATTGACAAAGCCTTAAGATTCCTCCTAGGAGCCTTTGAACATTTTATTGGCGCACTTTGAGACAAAATGACTCAGCTGACCTAGTTTGACATACTCAGCCCATAACGATCTTATAGCAGCTACTAAACTAATTAATTTTTTTTATTCAAGCATTTCATTCACAATGAGCTTAACTAGCTTAGAAGTCTTAAAGAACTATACCTAAGTAGAATTTAAATCTTCAAACCATAGGCTAGCCAACATTTACTTGATCTATTAGACTACCCAAGGAGCCTTTTGAATTACAAATTAAATCAATCAAATCAAATGAATAAACTTAGCTAAATGACAACTAAAGAATCACTTAGCTAATCAAATCAAAACTTCTAACCAATCAAATTCAAATTAGGCATCTGGTTGACCCAAGCATGAACCATTAAGGGGATGTTGGGTCACTCACCTAAAGCAACATAAATCAATCTAAATAAAATTAAATGAAACATTAAATTAATTTGAAGTCAATTCAATTAAAATTTAACCTGCATTAAAATCATTTAACATAAATTTAGCTAAATGGTGATAGAAGGTTGAAACGAAGTTCACTCAATTCCAAATTAATTGAAAACACATTCAACTAAGTTCAATAAAATGACCTTTTAAATCAAAACCAATTCAAATAAATAAAAATTGAGGTAAATGGAATCATGATTGGGTTAATGGGTCATGTAACTCATTATCGAATCAAATAAGCCACTTTGAGCCTAAACTACCTAAATGCTAACCAATTGCACACAAAACCAATCAAATCAAAACTTCTAACCAATTAAATTCAAATTAGGCATCTGGTTGACCCAAGCAAGAACCGTTAAGGGGATGTTGGGTCAAATTCACCTAAAGCAACATAAATGCGATCTAAATAAAATTAAATGAAACATTAAATTAATTTAAAGTCAATTCAATTAAATTTTAACCTGAATTAAAATCATTTAACATAAATTTAGCTAAATGGTTTAATAGGGCTAATGATAGAAGGTTGAATCAAAGTTCACTCAATTCCAAATTAATTGAAAACACATTCAACTAAGTTCAATAAAATGACCTTTTAAATCAAAAACAATTCAAATAAATAAAAATTGAGGTTAATGGAATCATGATTGGGTTAATGGGTCCTGTAACTCATTATTGAATCAAAATAAACCACTTTGAGTCAAAATTGCCTAAATCCTAACCAATTGCATTCAAACCTAACCTAAAAGCTTCCCAAGGTCTTTCGCAACTTGCCTAGGCAAACTCAATCACAGGTGAACCTTGTTTACCTCAAAATTGACCTAAACTATGACCAAACCACNAATCCTAACCAATTGCATTCAAACCTAACCTAAAAGCTTCCCAAGGTCTTTCGCAACTTGCCTAGGCAAACCAAATCACAGGTGAACCCTGTTTACCTCAACATTAACCTAAACTATGCCCAAACCATGAACTCTCAATAACAATTAAACCTTGATTTAACCTATATTATCTGAAATCATGGAGCCAAATGTTTTTAATGAAGAAATTAACCAAATTCATCACTTAAATGCCTGAAAAGTATACTTAAAGTATCCTGAGATCATTCAGGCATGAATCTAGCAAATGGATCAACCAACATCTTTTAAAAAGGAAAAAACAAGAGCCTCCAAGGGAAATTAAGAAACCAGCAACCCAATTAAGCTCAAATTTCCTTAGCTACTTAAATACCATCCAGCAGGCCGCCTTTAGTAGTTCAAACGCTCCCAAGTGATTTCTCTGTCCTTGAATACCCAAGAAACTAAGCAGTACCTAAAGCCGATTTGGTTGACCCAACCAAATCCATCACTTAAATGCCTGAAAAGTATACTTAAAGTATCCTGAGATCATTCAGGCACTAATCCAGCAAATGGATCAACCAACATCTTTTAAAAAGGAAAAAACAAGAGCCTCCAAGGGAAATCAAGAAACCACCAATCCCCTCAAAATGAACCTAGGACATCTAGCAAAATCTAATTGCATGCTCCCTAACCACCTAAACCGGAAATTATAGGCTTNCAGGCACTAATCCAGCAAATGGATCAACCAACATCTTTTAAAAAGGAAAAAACAAGAGCCTCCAAGGGAAATAAAGAAACCAGCAACCCCAAATTTCCTTAGCTACTTAAATACCATCCAGCAGGCTGCCTATAGTAGTTCAAACGCTCCCAAGTGATGTCTCTGTCCTTGGATACCCAAGAAACTAAGCAGCACCTAAAGCCGATTTGGTTGACCCATAACCACCGAAAGCAAGCTAACAATCCCCTCAAAATAAACCTAGGACATCTAGCAAAATCTAATTGCATGGTCCCTAACCACCTAAACCGGAAATTATAGGCTCTGCTACTCACTAAACTCAAACCCATCCCTTAACTCGGCCTATAAAAACCCCATTCATCACTGCATAAGGGCATCCTCCAGCTCTTAGTAAGCGCACATTGCCTTTAGCTCTTCCAACAGCCTACTCTAAGCCCAATGACGTCCATCTCTGTTGAGTTCTTGATCGGATTTCATCAAGAACAGCAACCCAATTGTCAAAGGTTCCAAAGATCGGTTTAGAGGTCGTCTTCTCGCCTAAATGAATTTCCAAGCGTCATCGGTTGTTGAATAATTGCTCTTTATAACATAATTTTACAATCCTTCCCAAATTTCATTTAGTTCTTAGGACATTGAAAAATGAATGGTAGAGGTAGAAAGATTTAAAAATTAGATCTTTCATCTTTTACCTCTAGATCATTTCCGGTGAAGGGAATTCAAAGATCTCCATTAGATATGTCAAATCATGTGCTCCTTGACGTATGGTTTCAATTTTTTTCAACGTACTAGGAAAGATGGAATTTGGTTCGTCCATTCCATTAAAATAGAATGTATGATCGTGGTTTGATCAAACTAAGGAGCAAGACTCCCACCATGTGAACAGTAAGTCCAGCGTATTTGATTCCTCTCTAATAGAAATCTACCATCTGTAAATTACATACAGTCATATGTTGATTGTTTAAGGGGTCAAGTATTTAAAGAAAATCCAAGCAAAATGGTTTAATCTTATAAAAATCATATCTAATGTAATACTTAACCAAAAATTAATTGTAAATGCTTGTTTGAATGAAGAAATAGAGAAATTTGTACTAAAAATGAAATCTAGATCTAAATTATAGTTATTTATTTTTAATTAAATAAACATTGAAATTAAATGAATAATCAACTACTAATAAAATGATTTTTGATTTTGAAAAAATTTATTCCAAGTTTTCATTGAGACAATTAGGATTTCTGGTAATTTTTCTTGGAAGAAAACTTGATCAATTTACGGGAATCTAGTTTTTCTAATTAATTATTAAATAAGAATAACATCAAAATGGCTCTCTGAAGCCAACAATGTATTTAGGTTCTTGGCCTAATTTTAGAAAGCTAAATAAATCTATTTCTTGAATTAAATAATTCAATAAATGCATCTTTAATTTCATTAATTCTTGATAAATCAAATTTAATTTAAAAAATAACAAAATTTATCTATTCAAACATAAGGACAGAGAGAATGTGTGAAAATTAAATTCAAATTATTTTGAATAAATAAAAATTTTGAATTTTTAAATTAAAAAAAATCCAATAATTCATAGAAAATTCATTTCATGACTTAATGACCTCAATTTTTTATGAGAAGTTTAGGATAATATTTTAAATTTCTTTGTATACAACAACAATAACAACAACAAAGCCTTAATCCCACTACGTGGGGATGGAGGGGGTGCAACACGAGGACTTCCCAAGAGGTCACCCATCCTAGTACTACTCTCATCCAAGCACGTTTAACTGCGGAGTTCTGATGAGATCCAGTGCACTGGTGCTGGTATGGTCCCACCCATTTTAAACTTCTTTGTATATTTTCATTATTTTTTTTCAGTTATTTAAATTTTTAATATTACCTAAATGAAAAATAAATAATAATAAATTCAACAAAATTAAAAAAATCATTAAAATTGTATGAAGTGTTTTGAAGATTATCTTTGGTCTTAGGTATTAATTTCATTTAATTTTAAGATCATTTGAACCCAAAGCAAAAATAAAGCTGATTAAAATCATAATTTAACCAACCCTTAAATAAAAATAAAAAACATTAATTCAAAGGACATAAAAATCAATTTTGTATGCTTGTAGGTGTTATGAAACATCATTTCTTTCTTTGGTGATTTGTATGTTTCATATAAGCTAAGGTGTCTTAAATGATGGGATTATCCCTGGGGTGAACTTGTAAATTTAAAATTACTCTTTAAATCCTTTACAATCAAATTAAAGCAATAAATCTTTAAAATAAATAAAGTTCTTAAAATACTAATCACATGAATTTAAAAAACCCATTAGTAAAAAAAATTAAACCCCAAACCAAAATTGAAAATTGAACTTTAAAGGCATAATTCAAACTCACCATACATCCTAGCACAAACATCAGACCTGTTAGAGCGATGACCAAAAATTTTAAGTTGCCATTCTTTGCTCTATTAGTTGGTTTGGTGTACTTTTGTGATGTTTTATGATGTTATGTAACGGATCTGAGATGATACAAACATTGCTTGAGTTATATATTTTCTATGTTAACTCTATTTTGTAGATGTTGTAGTAAGCATCACGGTCATAAGAATCGTAGGTTTACTTTTCTACCATTGAGTCTCTATTTAAAGTTTAGATGGCACTTGCAACGCCTATGGGTGTCAGAAGTTAATCCTAAAGCAAACAAAGAAAGCAAATGAACATAATGAACCAATAAAATCAAAAGAAATGGATGAATGAGAACGATCCCTCAGAGCAAGTAATTCCAAGTGGAGCTTCGTGATGCCCGATAAACCCAAAAGTAAAAGCTGAAGACACCACAAACTTGTTGAATTTCTGTATTGTAGAATTAGACCGGCAATATAAGGTAAGTACTTGATTGCCAATTATACTCTTTCTTCTGGGTGTATTATACTATCCAACCGAACTAGCATTTTAGTTTATCATTTCTAGTTGTTTTGTTTTCTTTGTTTGAGTGTTTACATTGAATTGCGCTCCTAAAAATCATGTTAATGCCTAAGCTCTTTCACTTGATCATAATTGATATGTTTTATGTAGTAGGCTCTGAAGAGCAAATTTTTTATCCCAACATAACAACTCAAAATACAATTAATTCAAAACAAAAAAAAAATCAATTAAAACTATAAAAAAATAATCAATAAAATTTATTAGAATAAATCATTTGCATTGGCATGTTAGTATTCTCCTTCCCTCAACACTTCATTCATTACGCATAATTATGCTTCTGTCCAATGATCAACACTTCACTCATTATGCATAATTATGCTTCTGGCCAATGATCATAGTCACATTACCTAGAAAAGTTTGACTAAAACTTGATTAATCTTTAACCCTTGATATGCATTAGTTGCAAAAGATTACACTAAACTATATAAGAAAATAATTAAATGAAATTTTATGTAGTGGGCTCTGATTGGTCTTCAAAATCAATTACATAAATAAAAAACTTTAAAAAATATAATTTTTTTAGTTGCTAGAATCATTTCACACCAATCATGATCAGGCATCCTGACTATTGTAGTTGAGATATAAGTTATATTTTCTTCCTTTAATAAACAAAAGTCTTACTTATCTTAAATTAGAACAGACTAAACTTTGTAATTCTAAGATAATTAGGTGAGTTTAGTTGATAGTCTTTTGTAAGCAGAATTGTAAGTCAAGTGTCAGACTAATTTTAGCCATAAATATGACGAACATTATACATTCATTGCATATCACTAGACCTAGGTTTGAATTCTTATAGTGATATAAATATTACCTTAGTTTTAAGTTTTGAGACAACATTTTTCCGTATCATAAGCCCTCGCTTCTTAGGCCCTTTCATGACTTCGTATTATTGAAATATAAGTCATAACTTTTTAATAAAATAAACAATTCATAGTTAAATAATTCTCGATTTCAAAATTATGAATCCCAATGTATAAAAAATTGGAGTGCTATTGAACTTCTTAGTTTCAAAGTNCATAACTTTTTAATAAAATAAACAATTCATAGTTAAATAATTCTCGATTTCAAAATTATAAATCCCAATATATAAAAAATTGGAGTGCTATTGAACTTCTTAGTATCAAAGCACTTCATAATTCTCCTTATTTAGCTTCTAAGAAAATTGTTCAAATTAGAACTTTCCTTAATGAATTTTCAAAATATCACTCTTGAAAAGCAAGCATTGAAATTCATAGATATTAGTTATTACTTCAATTGAGAGTGTTTTTAGAAGATCATCACTTCTCCAATATAATTAATCATAGAAGACTATCCCTAAAGAAAAATTGCACTCCATATTAAAATAAACAATATTTTAACCAAACTTAACAGAGAAAAAATTTTTTATTTATGCTCACTCATAAATTTTAAAATATTTACTAAGTCGTTGAATCTATTATAGAGTAATATTTCTAAGTTTTGATATAATATATTATTCTTAATGTAATATTTGATCATTTAAATATAAAATTTTAAAATGTGTATNTGCTCACTCATAAATTTTAAAATATTTACTTAGTCGTTGAATCTATTATAGAGTAATATTTCTAAGTTTTGAAATAATATATTATTCTTAATGTAATATTTGATCATTTAAATATAAAATTTTAAAATGTGTGATTATATACTTCTTTGAAAACTTTTAGCTAATTTATATTGTCGAAAAATTTTAGTTGCCTTAAATATATCCTTCAAAACTTGAAGATAAATGGTAAGATATATTAAAGAAAAAAAAAATCAACCCTTTTAAAATAAGGGTAGCCTCTCCCTCCCTCCTTTTTTTAATAAACAATGAAAGTTTTGAAATGAGAAGCTGCTCCATCTAAGAAGAATATATATACATATATATATACGCACAGCTGGGTTAATGCACAAAAAAAAAAAAAACTTTTCTCATTCTATTATCAAAATAGAAGACATGAAATGTTTTTAGTTAAAAAGGAAAATCACCAATAATGTTAGGGAAACATGATGACATTAGAACTATACTAATTTACTCGAGGTATTGCTAAGAATATATCATATTTAATAAAAGTGGTAGATTGCTTGATTCAAGGTATTGCTAAGAATATATCATATCTAATANGTAAGATATATTAAAGAAAAAAAAAATCAACCCTTTTAAAATAAGGGTAGCCTCTCCCTCCCTCCTTTTTTTTAATAAACAATGAAAGTTTTGAAATGAGAAGCTGCTCCATCTAAGAAGAATATATATATATATATATATATATACACGCACAGCTGGGTTAATGCAAAAAAAAAAATTCTCAATCTATTATCAAAATAGAAGACATGAAATGTTTTTAGTTAAAAAGGAAAATCACCAATAATGTTAGGGAAACATGATGACATTAGAACTATACTAATTTACTCGAGGTATTGCTAAGAATATATCATATTTAATAAAAGTGGTAGATTGCTTGATTCAAGGTATTGCTAAGAATATATCATATCTAATAAAAAACTGCTAGATTGCTTGTACGAAGTGGACAAACCAATATTCTAATTGTCTAATTAGCTAAGCACCAGAAGAGAAGGGGCTATGCATACAAATTTTCTATAATGTAACTGAGTTTGCAAGAATAGCATGACTAGAAAATTCTGGCGCTTAATTTTTATTATGATCATGCAATCCATCAAGGCATCAACACAAAACATAAAATGCAATAACCTAAACTGGCACAAACCTCTCAGTAGTTCTAAAAATATCCCCGGCATTCTCCAGCAAAATTTTGAGTACCTCCAGAGCTAAAATCTTTCCCTTCATCTGCGAGGGATCAGCAAGTGCTTCCTTAGGCGGTGTCTTCATTGAGAGCTTACATAGAGCCCGGAAAACCAGAAAAGCATCTCTCCTCAGCCTACTTCCAATTTGCACCTCATCGTCATCCTCTCTCTCCATGGCCAACACCGCCCCTTCCCCACCCAACTCAACTTTTCTACCCTCAAGAGCACTCTTGTACATGCTGATCTCCCAATGCTTGGCGTCCAGCATATCTTTGTCGGTAGAATCAAGTAAATCTGTCGGATTCGTGCTCTCCACCGTCGTGGGCTCAAAAGTTCGATCATGGAAGCCGTTGGAGGGCGTTGTAGATCTCGAGTTGAGGACGCCNAGAGCCCGGAAAACCAGAAAAGCATCTCTCCTCAGCCTACTTCCAATTTGCACCTCATCGTCATCCTCTCTCCCCATGGCCAATACCGCCCCTTCCCCGNAGAGCCCGGAAAACCAGAAAAGCATCTCTCCTCAGCCTACTTCCAATTTGCACCTCATCGTCATCCTCTCTCTCCATGGCCAGCACCGCCCCTTCCCCACCCAACTCAACTTTTCTACCCTCAAGAGCACTCTTGTACATGCTGATCTCCCAATGCTTGGCGTCCAGCATATCTTTGTCGGTAGAATCAAGTAAATCTGTCGGATTCGTGCTCTCCACCGTCGTGGGCTCAAAAGTTCGATCATGGAAGCCGTTGGAGGGCGTAGATCTCGAGTTGAGGACGCTGTCGATGTCACCAATGATCCTGGTAATAAAGGCCTGTACGAATTGAGTGACGTTACCGTCGACTGAGGGCTGGTCGGCGGTGAGGTCGATAAGATCAGCCACTACAATGGGTTGTACGGGGACTGTAGAAGAGTCAGCCTCCATCCGGCGGAACACGATGACAAGCATCTGGATGAGAGAGGCCTTGGCAGTAGTCTGGTTAACGGGGTTTTTAGACGCAAGGTAGAGATCGTGTATGGTGCGGACGATAAGGAGAAGGGAATCTCCGCCGATTCGAAGGGATGTGGAGGTAACAGCAGTGAGCAGGGTCTTGAGGACGAGGAGCTCCATGGAGTCGTCGGCCAAGGAGTGACAGCTGCAGGAGGCGTCGATAAGCTGGGCGAGGAGGCGGGCGGAAGGTCCAGCGGAGGAGTCGGCCTCTCCATGGAGGAGGGCATGGGAGATGAGTCGCTGAACGCAGTCTAGGGCGGGCTCGACGATTTTGAGGAAGGAGGAGGAACAAGCAGCGATCAAAGGGGCGAGGATGGCCTCAGACTCTAAAAAGGAGAGATTCGAAAGGGGGCCGGGAGTTGAAGATGAGGAGTCGGGGGAGTCTGGAGGAAGGGAAGAAGCGGAAGCTGGAGGCGCTGACAGGTNGCGGAGGAGTCGGCCTCTCCATGGAGGAGGGCATGGGAGATGAGTCGCTGAACGCAGTCTAGGGCGGGCTCGGCGATTTTGAGGAAGGAGGAGGAACAAGCAGCGATCAAGGTGGCGAGGATGGCCTCAGACTCTAAAAAGGAGAGATTCGAAAGGGGGCCGGGAGTAGAAGATGAGGAGTCGGGGGAGTCTGGAGGAAGGGAAGAAGTGGAAGCTGGAGGCGCTGACAGGCGGTCGATGAGGGATTTGCACTGCAGTGCAAGCTTGGAGTGCCCCTTGCGCCATGATGCGTTCTTGATGATCTTCTCGAGTGCCGGGACCACGATCTGGTGCACGCGGAAATCAACTACCGCGAAAGAAGCCATTGCCGGGTGAAGGTTGAAATCAGGAGGAGTTCAGATCCGGCAATGAATGAGCATTCCGCCACGGCTGCTGTGGCGGCGGCAGACAAGCAGCAGGTCGGGGTTTTGAGCGACACCTTGCAACTGGCCTTGCCGTCCCAGCCGGCAGCGGATCTGCAGGAGGAGAATGGATAGGAGATCATCATAGTAACTAATATGAAGTCCTGTTATAAATTCCTTGAGAAACTAACAATTTCTTATTTATATATTTCAGTCGTCATGATTTCTAGATTTTATGTAAATATTCATGAGCACATGTATTTCTAAATTTTTATTTACTCTTTGTAAATTTAAATTTTTTATTTTAAAAAAGATTATAATACTTATTTTTAAATAAATCTAAAAGCGGAGATGACTTTTTAAATATCTACAAAGAAACAAAACTGCTGTGCCAAGTTTATTGAGGATTTATTTTTCAACTTTATGTATGCCTATACACTTAGATTTTAAGTCATGTTTGATTATTATGCTATGTTAAATGTGATCGATACAACATGTGGTTCCTTCGTGCACAATCAAACTGCCTGTGATTAAATCGTTCCTTGATTGGACGACTCAGAACGGAACATGAGTCACATGTAGAGCTCCACGAAAAATAAACAAAGATACCTAAAGACTTGATACTGACTAAGGGGTCGACCAACCTGGGGATGACCTAATCAAAGGTCAAATGATGATCTAGCTTCCGATCAAGAAATTGTGGACATGAAGACCACTGAATCAAAGGTTGACCGACTTGAAGACCATTCAAATATAGACCGACTTGTAAGAGGATGATCTGTCAAATATTCAATGACCTCAGGGCATACAATTAATTTATTGGGGTCGGCCAATTAAAAAGAATCAAAGGTATAATTGTCATTTTATTTCATTCCTAACCGTCTATAAGTATAGAAGCACTAAATGTGGTAGAAGTTGTTGAAGCCATAGAAAAATACACAATTTCTTACATCTGTGGATATTTCATTCTCACATTTTTATTTCTTGGATGTGATTCACAGATATATTTGGGTTCAACACTTGGCTATAATTGTACTATCTTTTTGGGTGTTCTTAGATATAAAGTAAGATTTAAAAAATCATATTTTATCTGAAACATTCGATTTTATATCTTTTCCTTACGGTAAAAATTATACAAAAATATCTGTTAATTTTTTTATAAAAAATTTATTTTGATTATTTAATACTCTTGATTTTAAGCAATAGTGAAAGGCTTAAAACTTTCACCAACAATTATCTGGCTTTTTGATAATAGAAACTCATTAATATTTCTTTATTTAAATTTATTCTTTGTTTATAATGTGATGTTAGGCTTTAATAATATTTTATGGCATAATTTGTTTTCTTTGAACATCTATGAAGGTTAGTGATATTATTCATTTGGTTAATTTAAGATTAAATATAACAATTGCACTCTAAATCCTAAAGCTTGAATATCAATAAATATAACATAAATTCAAACATTGTTAGTGTACATCAAGAATATGTCAGCATGAATCCCGAGAATATCCAAAATTCCAGAAGGAATGAAGTTCAACAAAGGAGAGCTCACCAACAGGAGACCAAAAGGTGTCACTTATCTAATTGGATGCAATCATTCAAACCAAGGCCAAAAGCCAACCTAGTTAAGAGAATGATGAAAAGATCAACCCAAGTCTGGACTAATCGACCTAGGACAAATACATCAAACCCGAGGAAGCAATTTAGTTCCTCGCCATCATCAACCGTCCCACAAAAACCCCTGAGGTTCGTCGTCAGAGAATAAGAGTTGGCAATACAACAAAGCATCACAATCATATTTTGGCTATCCTTATTGAGGAGTGAGCTAATTATTGGGTTACATTGATTCACTCTAAGCCTGATAGACTAACATCTCTCAATTGACAAGAGTCCCTCATCAAGGATCAAGGGTTCTAAGCTGGATTAGAACAGCTAACTAACAGAAGTTCAGTTGATTAAATAAATCCTAATGAGTTGAAGCCAACCCGTAAACTCAACATAGCCAACTTAGCCAAAGCCTAACAAGCCCAACCGAGCCAATCATAAGGCAACCAATCAATAGAATCATATAGGTAAAATACTAAAATATCTTGTAACGGTACCATTAAAGAAGGGATGGAAATATAATAGCACATATTGTGCCCTCTCCTCTATAAATAGTGGATCGTTTTATGAGAAATGGCTAAAGAAGAGACGTTTTAATGTTTATTTTCTCTCTCTGCCTCTCTATCTCTCTCCATTTGTGTACTCTAACCCTTGACGTGTGATTCACAAAAAAATCAGGATTCAAAATCCTAAAAGATGTGGTGAGCATGGATCTTGCCACGAATACAAAAAGGAATAGCACACAGAGAAGAAACTTATAATTGAGACACTATTAACCTAAATTTAGTAGCTAAAGGATTAGATGTTGGACACGTTCGAGAGATGTTGGCTTTGGGATTGAAAGAGCATCCCCAATAGGAGGGGTCGGCGCCCAATGGTCGAAAGGCGCCCTTAGCCATGAATAGAGGAGATTCCAGTACATCAACAGCGTTGGGTCGACACTGGCAGAACATCGGTTGGGGGATATTGAAGCACAGGTCAGACCAACAATTGCATAGATATTTATGTTCCTAAATATGACCAAAAGCTTAATCCAATTTGAATTTAGCGGCTTGTGAGAACAAATGCAATATTATAAAATTTAGATTAATAGTTTCTTGCTATGGGTACTACGCAAGTATACGTATTATTTCAAGTAATATAGAGTTCTTTAAAACCCCAATATCAATCCCACAGAGAAATTAAGAAAAAGAAGTAAATTCAGGAATCTTAACTATGAAAAACCTTAAGATTGCAAAAATATTTAAAGTTTATGCAATGAAATAAAATTTACTAATTCCTACAAATGCAAGTTAAAAGTAAACGACAAATTATTAGAAAATTTAAAATATATATAAAGAGACTTTCTCCTTGTAATTAATTCATAATTAGTGTAAGATTTCAAATGTTAAGAAGTTTACTGTTGTATTGTGACAAATAGGAGCATACATATCTTTTTTTTCTTCTGAACATAAAGAACATTGGCTAAACTAAAGTTGGTGTCAACATGTATAGTAATGTTGGGTAGGTTCCAGTCTCTCACTCCTAGATTGCCCAACGTGCCTTCTCTATATAACCTACCAGTGACTCTTAATTCAAATCTCTAGACCAAATTAATAAAACAAACTAGTCTGTCGCCCTAGAAACATCAATTCTACGCCCATTAAATATTATCTCCCTATCTATTTTCACTCCCCCTCGGACGATCGTCATAACTCTTTACAAAGTGAAATGTGACACTCACCAGTTAGTGAAATCTTAACCCTCTTTGATCTTAAAGTTTCTCAACAAATTTTAACAATATAAGTGGTCAATTTGTTAAGTAAATAAAATACTGGTGAAGATATCATCACAAATTTTTAAAATAAAGAAGTTCTAATCAAATCATAACCACCACTTGATTACTTCTTATTGTAAGGAAAAATAAGAAAACTACTCAAAACACCTAGGGATAATAAAACAAAATGTATTTATAAAACTCAAATCTCAAGTACAATACTTGTAGAAAAAGATACAAATAATTATCTGAAATACTTCCCCAAGCACTTCTTTGAAGTTCCTTGACTCACAAAACTCCAGAAAGAATAAAAACTCACAAGACCTTACTAAGGTGGCATCCCACTCTATATGGGTGTCTCCCCTTCTCAAAACGACTATAGTAGGGGTGTAAATGAACCGAACAAGAACGAACAGAGCTCATGTTCGTGTTCGATTCGTTTGAAATTTAGTTTGTTTGAAATAAATTTGTGTTCGAAATTGTTCGTGAAATCATTGCTCGTGTTTGTTTCTTAACGAACAAGCCGAACACGAGCTGTTCGCGAACAACGAGCCAGTTTCACATCCCTAATATTAATATATATAAATAATATATTATATTAATTATATAACTTATATTATATAAACATATAATATCTATAAGCATATTACTAATATAGTATATGAATATATTATTATTATTAATGTATTATATTATATAATTTATAAATTTTAATTTTTTAAAATATCATAAAATTTATATATATAATTATTTTATATTTCGAACAATAACGATTCGAACACGAACGAACGCATCATTGTTTGTGTTTGGTTCGTTTAACTGACCGAATGAAAAAAATTTGTTCACGTTCATCTCGTTTACTTATCGAACGAATCGAACACGAACTCATTGACGAACCGAACACGAATTGTTCACGAACAACGAGCTTTTTTGACAGCCCTAGACTCTAGCACTCCCCCCTTTACTTTTAGAATTAATCCTTATATACATAGCTTCAAAAATCATCAAGTATTGTTTCAGACATCTCTCCAAAATTTGGTCTTATTCAACGCATCTTTTAGAAACTGTCTCGGGCACCTAGGCACCAAAACTGTCATGCCTAGGTGTCTGCCTTGATCTTCATCTGGCACCTTGGCACCAGTTCGACTGATATTGAGAATTTTTTTTTTGTTTGGTCCAGTTTGCTCTTTTTTATGTATTTCTTTTTCTTTTTCTTGCACTTGTAACCAAAATGGGAGAGCCTCCTTTGCTGTAAGAAAATTTTTCCCATCTTTATGATGTAATTTGTTATTTTAGTTTTTTAAGTTTAATATCTCAATTTGTGTGTCATTCGTTTGTGCATGGAACCCCACTCATATGAGTGTTCTCCCTAAATAAAGTCGGTGTCCCAAACACGCTCGCATAGTCCATTTTGTCATCAAAGATCATTTAGACAAATTTGTTAATGATCAAACTAATTTGAGACTAATTCATGTGTGAAGTGATTTTATGGACTCCTCGAGTTACGGGAAACTAATTATGAATGTTATATTATCCCTTATCATTTGAAAGGACATTCAGCACATGTGACATAAAAAAATTGATGCCGACAAAGGACCCCCCAACAAGTGTGTTGCATTGTTAAACACAAAACAATTGTTTGAAGCAGCCTAACTTCTTATTGAACCAAGGTTAATTATGTCAACGTAACTTGGTCAACTGAAAAGAAAAATATATATATATACTAATAAGGAAAGCTCTGTGACTCACATCCAATTCTAGGAGGTAGACAAGTCGGCTAGGTCGAGAAAAAATGCCAATGGACTTATATCAACTTGAGAGCAATTTTGGGTGATCAGATCGAGAAAGAAAAATTTGAGATTCACATCAAACTTAAGATATGATCGAGGCACAGGGCTTGAATATAATAGAAGGAATGTTCTGTAAGTTACATCCTACCTAGAAAGTATAACGACTAAATCGAGCAAGAACGCCAAGGGACTCACATCCACTAGAGAACTAGTCAAGGTCATCATGTTAGAAAGGAAGACGACAAGATTTACATCCAAACTAAGCTCTTCTGCAAGCATGGAGCCTGAGAACATTAGACAGGAAAGCTTTAGGACGTAAATCCAACCTAAAAGGTGACCAGAACGAGCGAGAATGCCAAGGAACTCACATCCACTCGAGAACTAAACTAATTGATCAAATTAGAAAGGAAGACGTTGGGATTTACATCCATCCTGAGATCTGATTGAGGCATGGTGCCTTATAATATTAGAGAAGAAAGCTTATGGAACTTACATCTAACCTAAAAGATGACCAGATTAAGCGGGAACGCCAAAGGACTCACATTTGCTTAAGAACTAGTCAATGTGATCATATTATAAAGGAAGATGCTGGGATTTACAGCCATCCTAAGATTTGATCGAGCTACATAGCATGAGAATATTAAGGAGGAATGCTTCTAGGACTTACATCCAACTTATAAGATAACCAGATCTAGAACTCCAAAAGACTCACATCTACTCAAGAACTAGTCATTGTGATCAAATTAGGAAGAAAGACACTAGCATTTAAGTTGAACCCAAGATTTGATCAAATTACTAAGCCTGAGATACATGTTACGCTAGAGAGGAATGTCAATGGATTAATATCTATCTGGAGCAGCAAACATGTTGACTAGGTTGAGGGGGAATGCCAAAGACCTCACATCAACTCAAGCACTTGTCGGGAGGATCAACTTAGGATTGAAAGCAAGGGGGACTCAAGTCTAACCTAAAAACTAATTGAGATTTTGTTGTGGTTCAATCTGGTACCAAGGGTATGTCGGCACTATTTTTGGTGTGGGGTTTGCCCATAAGAAGATGTTGGTCATCAGAATTGAAATCCCGTTGCCCGCTTCAGAAGGACGTTTAAAAAGTTGGGTTTTGAAAAAGATGAAGTCAAACTGACCCCATAATTTTCATAGTTTAGATGAAAGAGCGCTCTATTGAAAAAGATGAAGTCAAACTGACCCCATAATTTTCATAGTTTAAATGAAAGAGCACTTTATCTCAAATCATGTATCTATCCCGGGTCATCGGAATTGAAATCCCGTTGCCCGCTTCGGAAGGACATTTTAAAAAAAAAATTTAATTTTGAAGATGAAGTCAAACTGACCCCATAATTTTCATAGTTTAGATGAAAGAGCGCTTTACCTCAAAACATGTATCTATCCTTAAAGGATGAACACAAGAATTGAGGGTGAGACTCGATCAAATAAACTAAAGAAAGTTATGACATCGGTTTGGTCTGCGAAACCAAT
>JXCR01146604.1:5315-19767 GCA_002079205.1 Phalaenopsis hybrid cultivar | reverse complement strand
GTTTTAATCGAGACTTGTTGTTGGTTTGACAATGATTTCTTCTTTTAAACTAAAGTGTTGTTTTGTTTTATCCATGGATTCTGAGTAGTTTTTGACAATGATTTCTACTTTTAAACTAAAGTGTGATTTTGTTTTCTCCACGGATTCTGAGTAATTTTTTCTTCTTAAAATGATAAGTAATTAAGTGTTGGATGGAAGTTGTGGAGAGTATTGATCTTTAAAGAGACTTCTTAGTGGTTTGGCAATGATTTCTACTTTTAAACTAAAGTGTGGTTTTATTTTCTCAATGTATTCTGAGTAGTTTTCTTTATTTTTTCTTAAAATGATAAGTAATTAAGTTTTGAATGGAAGTTGTGGAGAGTATTGATCTTTAATGTAGGAAGAAGTTGTGATGATTTAAAACCATGCACTTCATTTACTTCTTGATGTCGGGGCCAATCCAGATGTTAAAATTTGTTGTGAGAACATGTAAGAACCGGGCTGGTATTGTCTCAATCAATTTGGAAAGAATCACATGAGGTTGTATGAATGAGAATGTAGTTCATATGATTGAGTGCAAATAGGTAGAAAGAATCACATGAGGTTGTATGAATGAGAATGTAATTCATATGATTTAGTGCAAATAAATTTGGAAATAATGTTAAAATTTGTTGTGAGAACATGTAAGAACCGGGCTGGTATTGTCTAAGTCAACAATTGGTTAAAATTTATTGTGAGAACATGTAAGAACCGGACTGGTATTGTCTCAGTCAACAATTAGAAAGAATCGAATGAGTTGGATGAATGAGAATGTAGTTCATATGATTGAGTGCAAATAAATAGGGAAATATTCATTGATGGGTTAGAGTTAGAGGACTTTAAAGTGACAGGTTAAAGCCCCCAACTTAGTTTGTTATTTTAGGTTCTGATACGAGAATGTTAGCCCCCAGATGGAGGGAGTCGAGGGAACTCTAGAGTGGAGCTATTATCTTCCATGCCTAACCGGTCTTTGGAACTATTCAAACTTTAAATTGGCCAATATTCTCTATAGCATCTCTAGTAAGGGTAAAGAATATTATTGCTTCTATTTGGAACAACACAATTTGTATACTTTCACAACATAATTGCTATACTTATTACTGATTCATGACAAGAAGAAATATATTTTCATATTAAAAACTTTTCTTCTACAAAACTTTAATTATCTTTTTACTGTTTCGTTAAAATATCAAAAATATCCAAATATTTAGTTATCTTTTTACTGTTTCTTTAAAATATCAAAAATACCAAAAATATTTTAATTTTAAATTCCTACATCATTTTTAGTTTAAGTAATTATCTTTTTAAAAATAGAAAAACTTTCTAAAAAGTGCATATAGCATAATCTTCCCTGTGAGTTCGATATTCAGGTATTAATCAAAAAGTCCTATATTACTTGATAACGTTACGTATATTTGCGTAGTATCCCAATATAAATATATATAAATTAAAAAGTTAAATTTTATTTTTTTTCAGAATCAAGTTTTTTGTTCTGTTGCAAAATAAGGAAATATAAGTGAAAAATACCATCAGAACTGAGCATTGAGTACGCCTATGTTGCTTTGCCTTGGATTTGAGACTCTCCTTACTTTCTTAGCCTTCCATGCCTCCTTTGTTTGTCTGATGGGGATAAGAAAGGAGAATGGAAGAGCTGACACTTTGTTTGTGGGCGGAAGGAAGAGAGGGGAGGATAGATGAGGAGAGGGGGAGTTCAGATTTCGGTGGATGAGAGTGGGAAAGTGAGAATGGGGGGTTGGTTGGATGTGGGTGGAAATTAGGGGCATAGTTTGGAGAGAAAAGGAGAGGGAATGAATGGAGGGATGGGTGGGTTAAAATTTTTAATTTGTAAGGGAAATTTGAATTAAGAAAATAGTTTTTATGGTGGTTAGGGCAAAAAAAAGTGCACATCATTTTGAAGAGGATAAAGCAAGGAATCCAATGATCCAATCCATTTTGAAAAAGAGGAATTTAGCTCATGATATGTCAAGCTAAAGTGGCTAGGTGATTATGGTAGTTATGACCAAAAATTTTGACTTAGGCTTATTTGCTAAAGAAAAATATAAAGAATTCTGTGGTGCAATTGCATTTAGTCAAAGTGTGCACAAACCTTAGGAGAGAGAAAATTTGGTGAACTTTGAGTTGGATCTTTTGGTTGGTTTTAGTAGATTAAATTAAGTATTTTTATTTTAGATTAAGTTTGGTTGAAAACTGGTTTCATTTTGAGTCGATTATTTGTAATTATTCATTTGAATATTGAAATTATCATTTTCTCTTTTCAAATTATCGTCAAATCAATGAGCCCCCAAATGAAGTCAAATTTAAGTATGGACAGGTTCATTTGAAAGATTTTGATAATACGAATGTACCATTGGAGTACATTTTGAAAATACTGATTCGTTAAGAAAATTTTATGTGAAGTTTTTTTTCATGCAAGAAAATCTTAAGTGAAAAGTTATTGTTAAAAATGTTGTTCAGGTACTCCCAAATTAATTTGCAGACTCTTTATATGTGATTCTTAATATCATAGAACTTACATAATGTACTTTTATTCACCGGATTGACCCGTGAAGAAAAATATAATTTTTAGGGTGCATAGAGCGCTATTCGAAATGAATGAAAATTTGAAATGAATAGTTTTACGTAAAAATTTTATCAAACATTAATCAAACTTGTTTTCATAATCTTTATAAGTAATAATAAGCATCAAGTCTTACGACAATCTGAAAAGAGAAAATAATAATTTCGGGATTTCCATTGGATAAGGTTGATTTTAGGTCAATTTAAGGGTTTGGTTAAAGTTGATTATTTTTTAGTTTAGTTGATTTCAATTTTTTTGTTAAACTAGATTTTAGTTTTATTGAATTAGGGTATAGCTCAAAATTCACCTTTAGTGAAGCTCAATTAAATACAAGTCATGGAAGATGGTTGACTGAAAAATGAGGTCAACACTCTTCCAAGATATAATAATTGCTAGAGTTTTAAATTATAATCATGTTTCATTAACCCTACAAAAACTACCAGACATTTACATTCCTCAAAGGATTACAAGTACTAATGATAATACACATATTCCACTAAAGACCTGTGCTTTAACATAGTTATGCTTCCAGTCTTCTTTTTATAGTTCTATATTACAATTAAATTTAACAATCCCAATGGACAATTTGAATGTAAATTAAAATAGTAAGTTTAAGACACTAATTTTAAATATTTATTAGTTTAAATCGAGCATGAATTTTTTGATGAAACTCAACAAAATTTGAAAGATAAAATAGTGAATATCCAGATAGACAAAAATGCTTGTTCCCATTACTTGATCGCCACCCCCAATCTCCTCCTTACTAGATTACAAACATACAACCGCTCACAAACACACAAATAGGTGAAAATCCTAACTTTCTATCACATCTTAACATTGCCCCACTCTCCACTATTTTCTTAACTCACAAGTGGGCTTCCAAAGCATCCATCTCATCTTCAATTCGTAAAATTTTCTCTCATGCATCTGGCTGAACCATCACCAAGCCGCCAACCATCCTATGTCGATGGAGAGTACTGAGGCAGTAGTCATGTAATAGTGCTCTAGATGTTGAAGCATTAGGCTTTTGGTGTCATAGTGTCATTCTCTAGGGTTATTGGCTAGAAAATGCATACGTTAGCCACCGACGAGCCATGTCTATGGCGCTATGGCTCACAACTATGACATCAGGGTGCTTCCTTATAGTGCTAGAGTGCTAGTCTTCAAATTATAATATTTCTTTGCAGATGCTAAGTTGTTGATTTTAAACTACACATACACAACATATAACTAAGAAAAACATAAAAAAAGGACACCAAAAGTATAAGAACATTATATCACAACTTATCATCTCAGAAATTAAATATGCCTCCTTGGAACTTGACATCTAACACTTCAGCATTTTGGATAAAGAGACTTTGGTAAACATATTAGCTTAGCGGGGTAGACACACAAAATGATCTTAGTGGGCTTGCTTTATGAGTGGAAGGAGTGGGCCAAGCCTTTGTGAAGGAGAGTCGGCCCCACAGGTCTTCAGGATGCCCATTTACAACATTTTTGGTCGGGAGGGTCTGTTAACACTATCAATGGTCCATGATGAAACATTACTCATGCACTAATGGCCGGAGGCTATTTTAAGAGCCTCTAGCCACCCCTAATATGCCTAATAAATCGAGTACCACGTCCTTAAGGTCAATTGTGCCAGAGAGGATTCGAACCCCCGATCTCAGGGGTCTTATATACCGTGGATGCCAACCAACAAACCGGGGTATGCAGCACACACTATAAAGTGTTAAGCGAGCCAAGGTTGTGCGAGCTCAGACTTGGTTCGTGTTTGGCTTGTTTGAAATGAATTTTGTTCAAAATTTGCTTGTGTTCGAAAACACTTGTGAATAGTTTGTTTATGTTCGGCTCGATTTACATATTCATATTCATGTTTGTCTTGAAATTATCCCATTTAAACTAATCAGAAAAATAGAAGTGTTGAGTTGTATTTAAGCCCGTACCAATCTTGTGTTCTAGAAGGCGCTGAACTACTTGACCACACTTAGCTATTATGATATATAACTTAGATATAAATATGTAATATATTATTATATAAATAATATACATAATTTCTTTATTTGGATTTAAAACGAGCTAAACACAATTGAAAAGAGGGTTGTACATGTTTGATGTATTTATAATTTGTACTTAAAAAGTTTGTTTGTGTTTGACTTACTTAACAAACGATTCGATAATGAACAACGAGCTTCCTTTAAAGCCCTACATCAATTTGATATATTATAACGGGTTTGATTCAAAAAGTTGAAGCCATNAAGCCATAATAAAAAATATATTTTTTGTTTTTTTTTAATAAAATATGTTTTGTTATGAAAATTATTTTTATAGATACTCAAAATCTTTTTTAGATGTTTTAAATATTTTAAAAATATATATATTTTTTATTTTTAAGAATAAAATTAAAATATGTTAAAATTATTTTAATCAAACTCCTTTTATAAAATAAAAATAAGACAATAAAAGAGGTGCCATGCACTAAAATATGATTCTGTTGGGTTATTGGATTTCCCCTAGGGGGAGTAAGGGTGTTTGCACTTGGGCCTTATTGGGCCAATATTTCTTTTCCAATGAATTTCCTGCTCAGCCCTGTTGGCGAATAGTCTAGAATGCTAACGCAATTAATTTAAATTTATAAATAAATAAATATTGCATATACATACATACCACCCAATTCCTATGTATTAACATATCGAAAACATAAGCCTAACTCTGCCCTTTAAATTCATTCCATCCTTTTATATTGCATAAAAATGTCATAATTTTAATTTTTAGATTAAATTACATTNTATATATATATATATATATATATATATATATATATATATATAGATATATGTATGTATGTGTATGTGTGTGTATATATATATCTCTCTGCCAAAGATAGTTGAGTCATTTGTTAGCAATGAGTTTGTCACTGATGTTGTCGTTGTGAATTCTGTTCCCAGATCTTTCTTTCCTGGTTCACTTGAGGATTCACCTGTCCTTCGATTAGGCAGGAAGGTTAAAAAGACTAGGAATAGATTGTTGCAAATTCGGTAGTATACCTCACAATAGGTTTCTATACATGTTCAGACTCCATCTCTGGAGGTGTCTCTGACTCCTCGAATCGAGTCGTTTTGCTACTTTCTTGGGTGTTAACTATGTCATCGCCTGACATTGGCTACGTGCCCTCCTTTGGAAAGGATTAGTTATGCATGTGACACTTATTTTGTTGTAGCAGCTCGTATCGATATTATCATTCCTTCGATGAAGAAGCCACTACCGGATAACGATGTGCGACAACACTCTTTTGTATTTTCTAGCCTCTGTTGTGGTTCTTTCATTTTTTTTAAGGATTGTCAATCTTGTTGATCCTGGGTGTGGGCACTATTTTTGGTGTGGGGTTTGCCTGTAAGAAGCTGTCGGTCATCGGAATTGAAATCCCGTTGCCCGCTTCGGAATNTGGCCATGGTTTTGGCCATTTTTCAGCCACCAAGGTGGCTGGCCGGCCAGACATTGGTCACCTCTTGGCTCAGGGCTGTCAGAGGTGGCTAAGGATGATTATCTCCCAAGGGTAAGTGATGATGTTGGAGATATTTCAAGTTAGGTCCAAAAATGGGTAAAATCCCTTAATTTGGGAATCAATTAGTCCATAGGTTGTCATGGTGATTTTAGGAGGGCTTATCCTGGTCTTTAGAAAGGTTTTGGTGGCTGTGAAATCATTACTTTGGTGGCATAGACATGGTTAAGTCAATTTTTGGTGAAAGGGTCCAAGTGAGTGCAAATGAACAAAGCTTGAGTTTGGGCTAGGCTAGAGATGTCAATTGGCCTAATTAGTTGTGAATTTGGTGTAGATGATCATAAGGAACAACTTTGGTGAAGGATGGAAGTGGTTTTGAACTTAATTGAAGGGTCAATTTCAGGATTGAACTTTAATCAGTTTGGTCATGTTGGGCTAGGCTTGGGTCTAGCTTGGGTTAGCCTTGGACTAAGTCCAAATTTATTGTTATAAATGGTCAATAGGGACCTCATGAAAAGTTTCCAACTTTAATTGGATGTCAATTTGGAGGTTAAGGCAATCAATTGGGTGAAATTTGGGACTTGGCCAATTTGGGGCTAAATTTTGGAATTTTGAATTTGGTCCAAAATCAAATGGATTTGAGACTTCACCAAGGCCAATTTATGGTTGATTTTTATGTATAGGAATGTTATAAAGATTTTTTAACATTAATTTAGGCCAATTTACTAGGCTGTGGGTTCAATTTGGTGAGATTAGGTCATGTGGTCAAAATTGGGGTTTTGCCCAAATCAAAATTGGGCTCAAGTCATGGACCAATTGAGCTTGTATTTGGTTTATTTTGGTCATATAAAAAGTTAATTTGAGTTTAGAATTGTAGTTGGGGTCAATTGAGATCAAATTGATGACATTTGAGTTAGATTTGGAGAAATTTGGGTTTTTAAAGGACAATTTGGGGGTTTTGATCAAAGATAGTCAAATTGGCCAAATTGGGTCATGTGGTAGTTGAGAGAAATTAAATTGGGAATATTTGGGATTTATTAGAATTTTCTGGGAATTTCTGAAATTTTTGGGATTTTGAGTTATGGAGGGGTATTTTCGTAATTTGGCGGTGTTTTAGGGGTAAAAGGCCAAGATGGGTATTTTGGTAGAGTTGAGGTTCTAACCATCACCAAGCCATGGACCAATGGAAACCCCATTTTGGGTCCTCTACATAGTGGTCTTAGCCAAACCATAGCCCTAAGAGGGGCAAAAGACCAAGATAGGTATTTTGGTAGAGTTGAGGTACCAATCATCACCAATAAGCCATGGAACAATGGAAACCCCATTTTGGGTCCTCTACATAGTGGTCTTAGCTAAACCATAGCCCTAGGGCAATAGCCCTAGGGCTAGTAGGTTTAGGGGACCATCTACATGAGTATCCCAAAAGATCAAGGGAACTAGGCTAGAAGGGGCTAGTAGGTTTAGGGGACCATCTTTATGAGTATCCCAAAAGATCAAGGGATCTAGGCTAAAGCCATGGAACAAAGGAAACCCCATTTTAGGTCCTCTACATAGTGGTCTTAGCCAAACCATAG
Source organism: Phalaenopsis hybrid cultivar (assembly GCA_002079205.1). NCBI lineage: Eukaryota > Viridiplantae > Streptophyta > Magnoliopsida > Asparagales > Orchidaceae > Phalaenopsis > Phalaenopsis hybrid cultivar. The sequence goes on along the minus strand of JXCR01146604.1, from coordinate 12,095 downwards.
CCCTGCTAGTAGGTTTAGGGGACCATCTACATGAGTATCCCAAAAGATCAAGGGATCTAGGCTAGAGATTTGAGTTCAGGGTTGTGAGTTAAAGCCCCATTTTGGGTCTTCTACATAGTGGTCTTAGCTAAACCATAGCCCTAGGGCTAGTAGTGGGGACCATCTACATGAGTATCCCAAAAGATCAAGGGATCTAGGCTAGAAATTTGAGTTTAGAGCTGTGAGTGTATGTGAGTGTTGATGAGAGTAGTGAGTGAATTAGCTCCAGAACAACACCCAGGGTCAACCTTAAGGGCCAGCAGTCCTAAGGGTGACTCATCTTGAGTTCCCCTATAATGACCCCACCTACTAAGTGCTCGAGGGAGTGATTGTGAGTGCAAGTGATTGCAAGTGAGTGTCTTAGCCCTAGACCAACACCTAGGGTTAACCCTAAGGTCCAGCATCCTAAAGGTGACTCATCTTGAGTTTCCCTCATAGTGACCCCACCTACTAAGTGCTAGAGGTTAGGACCAACATGTGGAACTTCAAGTTGAGTAACGAAGAGTTTGGAATTTTCAAGTGGTGAGGGTGCCTTTTCTAGTTTTCTAAGAATAGCCAATAGGAAAGTCCTATGGCTAGACCTTAGGCTACTAAAAGGAAAAAAACTAAACCTCAACCAAAAGTGAGGTCAACGGAGGTCTTGACATCGATAATGTAGAATTTAGTGATTGTTACTGATTCTCTAATTTTCATAAGAAATGTAATTGATCCAAGGGCTCTTTCTACCTTTTGGTTGGTTCCTCTTAGCATCATTTTATAGGTCGTAAGCTCCTGAGTTTCAATGTTCAAATAGGTCAGTGTCCGTAGACTCATCAAGTTGAGGGATGCTCCAGGATCTACTAGAACTTTTGAAAACACAAATCTACCGATGTTAACAGAGATATAGAGTGGATGATTATGATTGGCGGTGTCAAACAACAAGTCTTCATCTGTGAGGGTTATCCTAGACTGTTCTTTCAATGAGCAAACTTCATCTAAGGATGTGCTGGCCAACTGAGCTAAGAAAATTTCTAGGTCAAGCAAAGTGATAAACAGAGACTCTCTCATCTCCTTTGACCGGATTAGAACATTGTAGATGCTTAATTTGGCCAGTAACTTCTTAAGATGAGATAGCACATTGTATTCCACTTTGCATAATCCTCCAATTTTCTCTTGGTTACGTGGTTCTTCCACTGGAGGAGGTGGAGGTAGCTCTTCTTGAGTTACTATTTACTTTCCTTTATCCGTTGGAGCTGACCTAAAGGGTAATACTCTCCCTCTCCTTAAATTTACCTCTATAATTTCTTCTTCTTGAGATACCATTATCGAATCTTCCGGTGTTTCTTCTTTGTCGGAAAGATCTAAGTTGATCGCAAATGGTGCACCGTGGCGCTCGAGGATTGATTCCTCACTCTCAGTGCTGTCGTAATTGGTATTGTCGATGTCTTCTTCAGGCTTACTAACAGGTTCATTGGACATAAGTACAATTTGAGGATCAGTTTGGGAATCAAGATCGAGGTTAGATTGGTCATAATCACGTTGTCATCAGAAATAGTTAGAACGTAGCCAAAATCATAATCATTATATTCATTAGACTCCGAAGGTGCAAAAAGATAATCATACAAGGTCAAGGGGCTAAAGATTTTCTTAAGACTCTAAACGGAGGCTTGTGTTGATTAATTCTAGATTTGGTTCAGTATTTTCTTGGATGATTTGCTTTAGAGTGTACTCCACCTATCTTTCCAGTATATGGGTGTCGGCACTATTTTTTTGGTATGGGGTTTGCCCGTAAGAAGCTGTCGGTCATCAAAATTGAAATCCCGTTGCTCGCTTTGGAAGGACGTTAAAAAAATTTATTTTTAAAAAAGATGAAGTCAAACTGACCCCATAATTTTTCATAGTTTAAATGAAAGAGCGCTTTACCTCAAATCCTGTATCTATGCCTAAGGATAAACACAAGAATTGAGGGTGAGACTCGCTCAAATAAACTAAAGAAAGTTATANTTTTGCATGTTTTGATTGATTTCAATAATTCATGCAAAAATGAGGAAAAAGTAGCTTTACTCATGAGCAGTTAGATTTTTTATTGAGCTTTGTGCAGTTGGTGTTTCTTTAGGGACTTTATGGTTGGCCTGGAAAGTGAGAAAATATTGCGTCCGGACAACGGACGTGATACGGCGGAGGTCCGAGCTCCCGCTCTACCTCACTGTATCACGTCTGTTATTCGAACGCAGCTTTGCGTCCGGACTCCGGATGCAATATTTTTTCCTAGAAATGGCGGTAATATATTGACAATATTTGTATTTTAGTTTTTCTGTTGTTTGGTGAGGCTCATATGGAAGCAGTGTTACATTCATCCTATTCCAAACGCACCAAACCTATCTTTCTTAGTGATTTTAGAAACCGCTTGATTCAAGTTGTACCTGTCGCAACTCAAAGTCTGTATAAACCCTTCTCAAGTGATTTTATGTGTTTCAGCGTTTTGCCTATTATAATCATAATCATGATAGGCAACAGACTCGTTACTAAATGTTAAGCGTCAAGAAAATTCTAAAAAAAATTACCGGAGACTTCCCCCAAAACTCAACTACCAATTATGAGTTGAATGAAGTCATTGTCGGGCTTGAAGGATTTTGTGCTAGTTTTGAGCCTACACCATCTGATATGGAGTAATGTTTTTGATTTTGTTGATTCTGATTATTATGATTTTTATGGTTTCTCTGATATGAGCTATGATTGACATTATTTCTGCAAAATCTTCAAACCGAAGGTATTTTTTTCTCATATGTTGTTATTTTGTGAGAATGGTTTCGGCAATCAGACACTTTTTATTGTTTATCCAGCCATTCTTATGTCAATGACATCTGGTATGCTTTTGTATTTTTTATTTGTTTTTTAGTGCTTGAATGGACAATATTGAAGTGTTTTCTAGAATCAAGATTGAAATATGCGATTCCATGTTGATCCAACCTTGAAACTCGTATTTAATTCAAAGTTATTTGTTTCAACGTTGAGCAGACCAGAGTTGCTGAATTTTGCTCTATTAGATGAGCTCGGCCATTTTATCCGAGGTAGGCACGAGTAAAAAAAATGGTTGGTTCTATTTTAATTGATTTTTTTATTTTTCAATTCCATCATGTGTGTATGTATAGTTGCATGTGTATCATATTAGAAGGAATCATAGAACCAACTTTGCGCTCATTAAGTCTAAAATTTAAAAAGAAATTTTATTCTGGCAAATTTACATATAACAACAAATAACAATAACAAAGCCTTAATCCCATTAGTTGGGTAGGCTACATGAATCTTTTTTTTCGTTGCATCTTATTTAATGTCATATTTTCATTTAGTTCTAATAAATTAAGAACATCTTTTATACAATAAGGTCTGGTCTTTCTAGGTCTACGGTCTACCTCTGCCTTTTTTAATACAGGTCGAAACTAAAACATTTATTCTCCAAATTGGATCATCACTAGAGCTACACCAACTCTATCATGAAGATATTCATTTCACATTTTGTCTGTAAGTGTAAAGCCACTCATCAACCTAATCAATCTCATCTTCGTAACACTTAATTTAGTATTATGCTTTTCTTTTAAAGGCCAGCATTTGGTGTTATAGAGCATTGCTGGTTTCACCATCATCTTATAAAATATTCCTTTCAGTCTAAGCAATACTTTTCTATTACACAAAAGTCTCGAAGCATTCTTCTACTTCAACCAACCAACTTGAATTCTACTATTAACATCTCCATCTATATTACCATTGCTTTGAAGAACAGACTCGAGATGTCTAAATCGTTCACGTCTTTTAATATTTTTATCACCAAAAGTTACATTTCTGTCACTAGAGCTACTACTACTAAAATTACATTCCTTGTATTCAGTTTTAGTTCTACTGAAATGAAAGCGTTTAGACTCCAATGTAGACCCCATAATTCATATTTTTTCTGGGTTTTTTCTCTCTTCATATTCACGAGAATGATACCATCAGCAAAAATAATACATCAAGGTACATCCTCCTATAAATGTCCTGCAAAACAATCCACAACTAAAGCAAAAAGATATGGGCTTAAAGCTGATCTCTGATGTAATACAACATAAATAGGAAAATAATTGGTCAATCCTCCTTCAACTCGAACACAAGTAACAACGCTAGTTTACATATTTTTAATGACTTGAATATAAGTCATATCAACAGCTTTCTTCTCAATAACTCTCCAAAAGATATCTTTTGGAATCTGATCGTAATCTTCTTCTAAATCAATAAAGATCAAATGTAGACCTTCCTTATTATCTCTGAACTTCTTCATTAAACTTCTCAATAAATGTATAGCTTCCATAGTAGACTTACCCGTCATAAATCCAATTTAATTATGAGAAATCTTTATAACACGTCTTAACCTATGTTCAATTACTCTCCCATAATTTTAAAGTATGACACATCAAATTAATTCCTCTATAATTTACATACTCTTGTCCATCTCTTTTATTCTTAAAAATGAGAATCAAAATACTCTTCCTTTACTCTTCAGACATCTTTTTGGTTTTTAAAATAATATTAAAGAGTTTAGTAAGCCAAAAAACTCTCAAATCTTCTAAAAATTTCCACACTTCAATCAGGATATCTTCAAGTCCTACAGACATTCCTTCTTTAAAGCCTCCTCAACTTTTTTTTCACTAATGTGACGGTAAAAATGAAATATTTTATTATTATTAACAACGTTTATAAGATCACTAAAATTAATCATATTTTTAGAAACTTCACTAAAAGGGTTATCTAAATAAAATTTATTAATAGACTCTATCTCCTAGACTGGTACTGGGTGATGTAGAAACAACTCAAAATCATCTTTACACTAACACCAAGAAGCTACCTTCAGTTTTAACCGTAATTAAAGCACCCCCAATTCTTATCACTAATGGTGTAAAACACGCATCTGCTCATTAAGAATTGTAGTAAATATACTTAAAATTAACACAAAAATTGTAGAAAACTTCGTTACTTTTTAAACATATTAAAATCAATCGATTTCGTCGAAAGCTGTGAGCAAGTTATGGACGTAAAACTAAAGTATGTTGAGCTTCATTGAGGTAACTACTCAGCATCAAACAACTGTAGATTAGTTGTATGTAATTTTGGCTCTCTTATACTGTTTTTAGTTTATTCTACATGTTTCTAACCAAATAAAAAATAATTATCCTGTATTTATTTTACAAATAATTAAATGATTTATGAGTATTCATAATATGCTGTTATTAAATCATAATAAACTATTTTCTTTTTCATCCGACCAACAGCCGCATTTAAAACTTCAAACAAAACGCAAACATTTAATAAACAAATGTTTTTCTTCAAAATATATTAGAGCGAGCGTGTAATTGTGTTTGCATTGCAGGGATAGCTATGATTTTATATAATGATTCTTTGATGATATGATTATCATAATCAATCCGGGGAAAGAAGTATAAAATATATAATTTTTATATGAATAATTTTAGAGAACTTCTCATTCTAGGAGATAGTATTTTTCGCAATGGCAAAACCAAAACTGTCATGTTGGTGCTAAGGGAGCCATCTATCTATAGATCTATCAACTCTCCACTCCTTGTTAGTGTTATCTCATCCCCATAGCAATGGTTCAACTAGGGTGAAATGAAATTCTCATGTCCTATGGTAGCTAATGGCTACCTTTAGCAATGCTTGCCATTAGTAATGATACTTGAAGGTCCGTGCCAAAATCTTCTCNAATAATGATCTTTAAAAATCAATTAAAAATATAAAACAATCTCAAAATCTTTTAAAATTTTTATGGTGGATTCTCTGACTTATAAATCATAGTGGAGAACAAAAATCAAATAATTTTGATCTTTATATTCTCTAAATTAAATAGTTTAAGCAAATTAGGGTTTGCTTAAATTAATGATATTTTGATTTTTAAAAATTAGAAAATTATTTCCTAGGACTACTCTGGCCGGAGGGAACTCATATAAATATTTGTAGAATTTTTAAAGCCACATGTAATTTTCTATAATTATTTGAATAGAAAATACATAAAAACTTAAAAAATTATGTTCTCTGTCTAGAGATCTCCTATGTCTTTGGAAAAATGTTCAAATTGTTTACCTAGACAAAGGCTCTAACATATAAAAAATTGGAGTTAAGGTCATAATTCAATATGAATGGACAATTGAAAAACCCCTAACCCTAATTTATTTTTTTAAAATAATTTATGCATTAAATTCATGTGAAAATAATTCCACATGAATCTCCTCTTTTCACTGAGCAAGAGAATATTTTTATTTTATTTTTATGAANCTAGAGCTATGGTAGAGGCTCTGTGGAAAGGGGATTTGATGGGGCTTTAGCTTCTTTCACTCTTGTGAAGGTATAGAGTCAATCTATTGAAGGTTTGGTGATGTATAGGTTGAGATTGGATTTTATCCTGGTTCGGGCAAGGATTTGAGCTCAAAATTAGCTTTCTGTGGTGGAATTGAGAGGGGGAAATTAATTGAAATGCACTGAGGGGCTCTTAGAGAAGCTCTCAGAGAGGTTTGGAAGGCCTTGGTGAAATTTTTTTACCACACCATTATTCATGGCCGTGGGAGTGGATTTTATAGAAATTGGCCAATTGGGAGCTTAGCTGGCCAATTGAGAGCTTAGCCACACTGCTTAGGTGTCAAGCAGAGGAGCTCTCAGCTCAATTTGAGCTGAGGTGGCTTCTTGGCATGAGTTTGGGTTTTAACCATGTGGGGGCTCACG
>JXCR01146602.1:104437-131114 GCA_002079205.1 Phalaenopsis hybrid cultivar | reverse complement strand
AAAAACAATGTGGACCCTTCAATTGAACCCAGTTTGATCAATTTGACCACTTTAACTAAAAACCATCAAATTGTCTTTAAAGGCCCAATTTCCCCAAATTCACCCCAAATGTCCATCAATTTGGCCCCAATTCTCCCAAATTTCAACTCTAAACTCAAATTAATCTTTCATATGATCAATTCAAACCAAATCCAAGCCTAATTTACCCATGCTTTGAGCTCAATTTTGATCCAAACCAAAACCGTCAATTTTGACCATATGACTTAATCTCACCTAATTGAACCATATGACTCACTCAATTGCCCCATATTGAATCTTAAATTCTTCCTAAAAATCCAACACATCAAATTTGATCTTCAGTTGGCCTTGTTCAATCCTCAATTTCACTCAATTTCAACCTACATTCAAAATTCTCAAAATTTCCCCAAATTGGTTGTCTCCAAATTCTACCAAATTGAATTTCCTAACCCTAAAATTGACACCTAATTTATATTGAAAACTCTTTATGACATTCCTCTAGACCATTTTGAACCATCAATTTGGACCTAACCCAACTTTATTCTAACCTAAACCCAAGTCTAACCCAACATCCCCAGATTGACCAAATGCCCAACATCCTCCAAATTGAACCTCCAAATCAATTTAAAGTCACTCCAAGTATTTTCTAAACCCCTCATGACAATCATCCACACAATATTTCTTAATAAATTGGATTCAATATCATGGCTAGCCCAACCCAAACCCAACGTTTAACCATTTTGACCCAAATCAAACCCCTTCACCAAAATTGACTTAGTCATGCCAAAGTGACCAAATTAATGTCACCATAGCCACAATTTGGACCCTATTGACCAGCTTAAACCCACACAAACCACCTAGGTATGCTATGGACCAATGGTCCCTTGATTTAAAGGATCTTAACCATATTTGGGTCTTATTTCAAAATACTTTTCCATGACCACTTGCCATTGGGAGTAAATCATGATATAACCTCTGCTGAACTTCCTGAGTCAAGAAGTGACCATACTCTGGCCAACCACCTCCTCAGCCATCGGATATTGCCACCCAAATGAGCCCCCATTGGCCAAAACTCAAAATTAAACTCACATGAGATGACCAAGTCTGATTGGTCACTAGAGCTCTGCATCCCTCCACTTAAGCATCAATTTGCAACCAACAGTTGCCCCTGGTAGCCAACTCAAGCTCTTCTATTTCATTAGCCCCCTCCATGACCAACGGAAGAAAAATCCAATTTTCTTGGGGAGACCCTACCCAATTACTCTCAGACACTCTCTAAGAACTCCTAAGCTCATTGCAATCATTTTCCCCCTGTGGTTCCCCCTGTGAGAGTTCAAATTTGAGCTTAAAATCAGGTCAAAACTAAGACACATTTCTCTACAACCATACAATGAACCGATTAAGTGTGCACACACCATCCCCACTTTGTTGGACCCAGCTTACAACAACCATCTAGTTGAGGCCTCCCCTCCCAGACAAAGGTATTTAGCTCTAACCCTAATTCGAGCTTATTTTGATTATCCATATATAATGACTTGATTTTATGCTTGATTAACCATATAAATATGCTCGTCTTGAGTAGATGAAGGTTTAAAAACAAACCCTATGTGATTTGGTTGAGTTTAAGCAAAGATCTTAAGGTTTTAGTGTGAACGGTTCTCGTGCTAGGTCACTTGGGGACGATGAACGGATGCCTTCCGATCGCGCGTTTATTCCATGGATGACTGAGATCATCTTGCATGGAGTCTTCGTGCGTGAACAGCGGGTTGACGAGGCGACTACATGGCTGGAAGCATTAAACCGTGGAGCACCGCATGTAAAGTTTGGAGCCGCCTTGCGATAAGTTGGATAAGTAGATAAATAGCCTTTTTATAAATTAAATTAAATGCCAAATTTTCAAAAATTCATATCTTTTGATAGATAAATCATAAAAATAAAAGAAAAATACTCTCCTACTCAATGAATGGAGGAGAATAATGTGGACCAAAAATAAAAATTATTTTGTTGACTCTCTGATTTTTAGTGGATTAAATACTCTTTGGAGTATTATTTTTCATTATGATCAAGCATTACTCACCATGACTTGAAATTTTTAGGGATTGTTCCTCATCACAGAGGGGATGTTCTCTGATTTTTCTAAGGTCAGAGAGCATCTCTGTGCTTCTAACCCAAATTTTCAAGCTATGGAGGATATTTTGGCTTATTTTAATTATATAAATTAAAATATCATTTGAAAAAATATGAGAGTAATTTTAGTAGGGTTTTTGTAGTTGGAGAAGTCTAAGAAAATATTATGATGTTTTGAATCATTTTTTACATTTCTATATTTAATTAAATGTATATATCTTGTATTAATTTATCTAAATTAAATATTAATAAAAAATTGACATAATAAATTCCACATTATGCATAAAAATTATATTTATCCACTATACAAATCTAAAAATTATTTGACTAAGTTTAAGCACTAAAATTGATTTTTAAGGAAGTCTTGTATTTTTGTACAAAAAATAATTATATTAAATTAAATAAGCTTAGAAAAATTATAAAACATAGTTTTCTAAGTTCCTTGTGATCAGGGGCATTTAATAAAAATAAAATATTTTCTCTGAAAATATTTCATTTTTAAAGTGTTTTTTGAATTAAAAATAATTAAAATAATAAAAATTTTCAAAAATACAAAAGATGGTTCAAAATGTGTGCAAGTGTTCCATAATCAATTAGAATTTATTGCGATATTTTTCCTAAATTTTTTAAGTTAAAAATAATTTTTAAAAGCTTAAAAATAAATTTTCCTGATTTTCACATTAAAATAATTATAGTAACAAAATAAAAAATAAAAAAAATACTAAATTTGATTCTCTGAGTTTTTTGAACTCAGAGGAGTCTAAAAAATATAAAAATAATTTTTGCAATTAAAAATTATTTTCTATTTAATTAAATCATTGAAATTGATTGGTAATTAAATAATAATAATAATAATAATATAATTCAAGAAATCATGAGAGTTTTCCTAAGTGCTTCTCTGAACTCAGGGTACCTCTAATAATTTTATCATAAATAAAAGTTTTATTTTGGATAGTGAAATAAATTAACTTGTGAAAATACTATTTTTTAAGTTTAAATAATTATTTAAATTAAATTAAATTTTGAAAAAAACCACATTATCCTCCTCTGATGTTTTAATTGACCAATGAGTATAGCACTTTAAATGCTCAAAGCATTTGGGTTGTGCTTAATGAATTAAGAAGTGGGGGGCCACATGGACAAAATGATAATTTTAGATTTTGGCACCTTAATCAAAATTTAGGATTAATCAAAGGGAAAGGAGAAATTTTGATCATAACAAATATATTGGATGATTGAAACATGATGGGATCAAAAGGTAAAAACTCATAATTCTCCTAATCTTCATGACTTGGAAGTCAACTAAGATCAAGCGGTTCTTGAGTGATGGGCTTAAGCTAGAAAGAAGATAATTTACTTTTGTTAAGCCTAAAATTGAGGATGATGTGATTTTTCAATAAAAATATATGTCACTTCAACCAAAATTTTAACCACCACCAATCTCCCATTATGATTATTAAGGGCTTGATAGCGACCTAGACTAAATTTCTAAACTCAATTGATTGGATTTATAAGATAATACGATTGGTGATTAACATATTTTAAACACTACAAGCCTGACTTTAATTGTGGGCACCACAATCTTAAATAACATGAACTTGCATTAGGGGCACCCACTCACATAGCTCTTAAATGAAACATTAATTGATTAATTGGGTATTCTATCATCGGGATAATTAAATTTTCAAATTTCAGTAAGTAACGGGGTAGTCACACTCAACCTCGGATGATTAATAGAACAATATGATAAGTTCGAAATGAACTCGGAATATTTCATGAGATCTTCAATGTGGTTCAGGGTTGTTCCCCAAACATTCTCTTGAACATTTTGAAGGGCAAAGTGAACTTGCCATATTAAATCATCCACTAAGATCTTCCGAGATTCAATAAAGTTATAACTTGGGGTTTGGTAACTGTTGACCTCACTTTTGGTTGAGGTTTAGTTTTTTTCCTCTACAGTAGCATAGGGTCTAGTCATATGACTTTTCTGTTGACTATTCCTAGAAAACTAGAAAAGAAACTGTCACCATTAGAAATTCTAAACTCCTCTTTGCTCAACTGGAAGCTCTACATATTGGTCCTAACCTCTAGCACTTAGTAGCTGCGGTCACTATGGGGGAGCCTAAGGAGAGTTCCCATAGGACTGTTTGACCTTATGGTTGACCCTAAGTGTTGGTCTAAAGCTAGTTCACTCACTACATTCACTCACACCCACAATCATTCACAACCTTAAACCCAAAATTGTCGACTTTGATCCATTGATCTTTTGGGAGACTCATGTACATGGTCCCCTAGACCCACTAGCCATAGGCTAGGGTTTAGCTAAGACCAGTACATAGAGGACCAAAATGGGGATTCCATTGGTTCATAGGTCATATAAGGTGGTTAACACCCCAATTTTACCAAAATATCCAACTTGGCCATTTGCCCATAAATATATCCAAATTATCTAAACACTCATAAACCCTAAATTTGGTAAAAATTCCCAAATTCACCAAAAATACCTAAATTTATTCAAAAATCATTTCAAACCATTTCAAAATACCCAAATTACCCAAAACATCCCAAAAATTCTAAAATTACCAAAATACTCTCAAATTGCCAAAATTACAAAAATACTATTGGCACCTCAAACATTCTTAATACCTCCAAAATCACTCCAAATGTTTCCAAAACCAATTTAGACCTTCCATTGAACCCAATTTAGTCAATTTAACCATTTTGACCAATCCTCAAATTGTCTTTAAAGACCCACATTCCCCAAATTCACCTCAAAGGTCCGTCAAATTGACAAATCCCCAAATTGTCTTTAAAGGCCTAATTTCCTCAAATTCACCTCAAATGTCCATCAATTTGGCCCAAATTTCCCTCAATTTCAATTATAAACTTAAACTCACCTTTCATATGATCAATCTAAACTAAATCTAAGTTTAATTGACCCATGCTTTGAGCTCAATTTTGATCTAAATCCAAAACCCCCAATTTTTCCCCAATTTGACCATATCTTCAAATTCCACCAAATTGAATACCTAAACCCCAAAATTGACACCCAATTAATGTTGACAACTCTTTATTACAATCAACCACATCAAATTGAACTATCAATTGGGCCATATTTAAACTTTAGCCCAACCTAGACCCAAGTCTAACCCAACATCCCCAAATTTGATTAGATGTCCAAATTCCTCAAATTGACCCTTCAAATCAATTCAAAATCACTCAAAATATTTTCTAAACCTCTCATAACAATCATCCACACAATCTTGATCAATCAAGTGAGCTCAAATAAAAATTGTGATGAAAATCAAATTTTGACGCGTTTTTGACCCGATCATCGACGAAGTTGTCCGGACGACCTCGGATGACGAAACAGACCACGTCGATGCGTCCATAGCATCTAAATTGCCTAGCGATGATATCTATTTTGATGTGGTCCCGTGCACGCATGAATTGGAGAATTTTGAATATTAAAAAATTTATAAAATAACAAAAATATATATCCTTCTTTCACATAAATCCCTAAGTACTAAATCCGTAAACCTAAGCTCTCGCTTCCCATTCGCGAACCGACCTGCGTCCCTTCCTCTCTGTCGTGAGCCTACTCCCGAATCTCCTCTATCGCACGCAAGATCTTCTCATGAGCCTAGTGCCCATTCTCGTCGCCGTCCTACGTGATCCCGTCGCCGAACGCTAGCCTACTCCTCTCTGCGGAAAAATTTTGAGTGCGTGAGATTTCGAGGTTATAGGGAGGGTATAATTATAACCCTTGTAACCTCTATGTAACCTATTATAACCTACTTGTAACGTATAAATAAGTTCCATGCTTCTGTTATCATATATATTAGGTTACAAATAAGTTACAAAATGTTATATGGAGGTTACAAGGGGTTAAACTATGGATATAACCCCGTTATACCCTCGGTATACAGAGAAATCGCCATTTCTCCCGCCTCCCTCGACATCGATCCACCATAGGTAGGTTTAAGTGAGCTCTTCTTCTCCTTCGTGGCTATATAAACCTTATTTGAGGGGAGGTTGGGGGTTGGCCGAAAATTTTCGGAGAAAGGGAGAGGTGCTGCCAAAATTTTGACTGATTTTATCGTCTTGGTTGGCTCTTCCCTAGCCTATTTGGTGTTTAGTTTTTACTGTCTCTCTTGAACAAAAAAAAAAGGCCTTGTTACCCTCATTTCTCCTGCTTTCCTCCATTTCATTCATCGCCTTTACTTTTCTTTGCTGCTTGGAAGAGCTTAGCTTATATATATATATATATATATATATATATATATATATATATATATATCCTGGTAAATCTTTCGAGATCGATTTTAAGACTACCTTAAATGGAGTAAGGCATTTGATTCTCAACTCAAATCTTTCGAGATCGATTTTAAGACCACCTTAAATGGGTTAAGTCGTCTGATTCTCAACACAAATCTTTTGAGATCGGTTTTAAGACCAGTTTAAATGGAGTAAGGCGTCTGATTCTCAACTCAAATTTGACCACCTTAAATGGAGTAAGGCATCTGATTCTCAACTCAAATCTTCGAGATTGGTTTTCTGTCCACTTTAAATGGAGTAAGGCGTCTAATTCTCAACTCAAATCTTTTGAGATCAGTTTTTAAGACCACCTTAAATGGAGTAAGGCATCTTATTCTCAACTCAAATCATTCGAGATTGGTTTTAAGACCACTTAAAATGGAGTAAGGCATCTGATTCTCTTTCTGGGATTGACTCCCAGATTTCAATTCCCATCTCGGGGTCAGCACCTAAACACTGACTCTCATCCTCCGAAAACACCCGAAACTTGATAATTGGACACCTATTTTTTTAATCCCCAGCGAGAGTTCCAACTTCTTGGTTCCGATCGAGTATTCACTTGTTAATTCCCCAACAAAAACAAGTGTCACTCAATTCTACACTTCTTTCTAGGTATGTCGACTTAGGAGTCTGTGTTGGTTTTGTTTATCTCATCGGTCAACGCCAATACGCGTGGTGTGCTTGCCCAACACACCAGATCTTAGGGGTCCATTTGTTGACCTCACTTTTGGTTGAGGTCTAGCTTTCTCCTCTTTAATAGCCTAGGGTCTAGCCATAGGACTTTGCTATTGACTATTCTTAGAAAACTAGAAAAGAAATTCTCAATATTAGAAACTCTAAACTCTTCTTTGCTCAACTTTAAGTTCCATATATTAGTCCTAATCTTTAGCAGTTAGTAGGTGGGACCAATATGGGGGAGCTCAAGGGGAGCCCCCATAGGACTACTTGGCCTTAAGGTTGACCTTGGGTATTGGTCAGGAGCTCGTTCACTCACTTGCACTCACTTTCACTCACAACCCTAAGGCCAAACTTTGTTGACTTTGATCCCTTGATCTTTTGGGAGACTCATGTAGATGATCCTCTAGAATCACTTGCCCTAGGTAAGGGTTTAGCTAAGATTAGTACATGGAAGACCCAAATAAAGATTTCATTGGTCCATGGATCATATAAGGTGGTTGACACCCTAACTTTACCAAAATACCCAAACCCAGCCTTTCCCCCCAAACCTACTCAATTTACCAAAACACTCCCAAACCCTAAATTCGACCAAAATTCCCAAATTAATCCAAAATACCCAATTTTTTTTCAAAAATCATTTTAAACTACCAAAATTGCCCAAAACATCACAAAAATTTCAAAATTACCAAAATACCCTTATATTTGCCAAAATTACCAAAAAATCCTTGGTGGCCCACACTTTTTCCAAAACACTCAAAATCACTTCAAATGTCTCCAAAACCAATATGGTCCCTTCAATTGAACCCAATTTGATCATTTTGATCACTTCGACCAAAAACTCCCAAATTGTCTTTAAAGGCCCAATTTCCCCAAATTCACCCCAAATGTCCATCATTTTGGACACAATTCTCCCCAATTTCAACTCTAAACACAAACTCATCTTTCATATGATCAATTTAAACCAAATACAAGCTTAATTGACCCATGCTTTGAGCGCAATTTTGATCCAAACCAAAACACCCAATTTTGACCATATGACTTAATCTCACCCGATTGAACCATGTCCCACTAAATTGCCCCAATTTGAATCCTAAATTCTTCCTAACAATCCTCCACATCAAATTGAATCTTTAATTGGAATTGGTCAAGCCTCAATTTTAACCCACATTCAAAATCCTCAAATTGGCTATGCCTCCAAATTTCACCAAATTGAATGCCCTAACCCCAAAGTTGACACCCAATTTATATTTAAAACTCTTTAAGACATTCTTATAGACCATTTTAAACCATCAATTTGGACCTAACCCAACTTTAGCCTAACCTAAACCCAAGTCTAACCCAACATCCTCAAATTGACCAAATGCCCAAAATCCTCCAAATCAATACAAAGTCACTCCAAATCTTTTATGAACCCATCATGACAATCATCCACACAATATTGCTCAATAAATTGAGTTCAATGTCATGGCTAGCCCAACCCAAACCCAAATTTTAGCCATTGTTACCCAAATTGAAACCCTTCACCAAAATTGACCGAGCCATCCCGAAGTGACCAAATTATTGTCACCACAGCCACAATTTGGACCATATTGACCAGCCTAAACCCACTTGAGCCATCTAGGTATGCTATGAACCAATGTTCCCTTAATTTAAGGAATATTAACCATATTTGGGCCTTATTTCAAAATACTTTGCCATCATCACTTGCCATTGGGAGTAAATCATGATTAACCCTCCCCTGACCTTCCTGAGCCAGGAATTGACCATACCTTGGTTGGCCACCTCCTCAACCGCTGAAAACAACCACCTAAAGGAGCCTCAATTTGCCAAAACTCAAAATTAAACTCACCTTAGATGGCCAAGTTTGATTGGTCACTAGAGCTCTTCATCCCTCAACCTAAGCATCAATTTGCACCCACCAATTGCCTTTGGTGGCCAACCCAAGCTCTTCTATTTAATTAGCACTCCCCCCCAGCCAAAGGAAGAAAAATCCAATTTCCTTGGGGAGATTCTATCCAATTGCTCTCAGACACTCTCCAAGAACTCCTAAGCTCATTACAACCATTTTCCTCCGCTGGTTCCCCCTCTGAGAGTTCAATTTGGAGCTCAAAATCAGGTCGAAACCAGAGCACATTTCTCCACAGCCATACAATGAACCAAACTCCATTTAACTGTGCACACACCATCCCCAGAGTGAGATCAGTTGATTCCACACATGCCCCCTCTCAAACAGCCTCTAAGCTAGCTATAGACCAACACCTGAAATCGATCTTGGTAAAAAACATAGCTAGACAATTCACCAGGGCCTGAGACTCATCTAGAGGTTTGTTGGACCAAGTCAAAGCTGCCACAATCATCTAGTTGAGGCCTCCCCTCTCAGACAAAGGTATTGAGCTCTAACCCTAATCCGAGCTTATTTTGATTATCCATGTGTAATGGCTTGATTTCATGATTGATTAACCGTATAGATATGCTTGTCTTAAGTAGATGAAGGTTTAGAAACAAACCCCATGCAATTTTGTTAAGTCTAGGTGAAGAGCTTAAGGCTTTAGTGTGAATGGTTCTTGGGCTAGGTCACTTGGGGACGATGGACGGATACTGTCTGATCACGTGTTTATTCCATGGACGGCTGAGATCGTGTTGAATGGAGTCTTTGTGTGTGAACAGTGGGCTAACGAGGCAGCTACGTAGCTAGCGGGGTCAAACCGTGGAGTGTCGTGTGTAAAGTTCGGAGCCGCTGTAGGATGAGTTGGATAAGTAGATAAATACCCTTTTTATAAATTAAATGAAATGCCAGATCTTTAAAAATTCATATCTTTTGATAAAAAAATCATAAAAATAATAGAGAAATACCTTCTTGCTCAGTGAACAGAGGAGAATAATGTGGACAAAAAATAAAAAATATTTGTTGACTCTCTGATTTTTATTGGGTTAAATACTCTCTGGTGTATTTTAATTCATTATGATCAAGTATTACTCACAATGACTTGAAATTTTTAGAGCTTGTTCCTCATCACAGAAGAGATGTTATCTGATTTTTCCAAGGTTAAAGAGCATCTCTGTGCTTCTAACCCTAATTTTCAAGCTAGGGTGGATATTTTGGCTTATTTTAATTATAAAAATTAAAATATTATTTAGAAAATTATGAGAGTAATTTTAGTAGGTTTCCTGTGGTTGGAGAAGTCTAGGAAAAATATCATGATGTTTTGAATCATTTTTTACATTTCTATATTTAATTAAATGTATATATCTTTATTAATCTTTGTAAATTAATTATTAATTCAAAATTGACAAACTTATTTCCACATTGTGTATAAAAATCATATTTATCCACTGTGAAAATCTAAAAATTATTTAGCTAAGTTTAAGCAATAAAATTGATTTTTAAGGAAGTCTTGTATTTTTGTACAAAAAATAATTATATTAAATTAAATAAGTTAAGAAAAAAAATATAAAAAATAGTTTTATGAGTTTATTGTGATTATGGGCATTCAATAAAAATAAAATCTATTTTTTGTGAAATAATTTCATTTTCAAAGTATATTTTGAATTAAAAATAATTAAAATAATCAAAATTTTCAAAAAAACAAAAGATGGTTCAAAATGTATGCAAGTGTTCCTTGATCACTTAGAATTCATTGGGATAATTTTCCTAATTTTTCTAAGTTAAAAATAAATTTTAAAAGATTAAAAATGAATTTACCTTGTTTTCTCATTAAAATAATTATAATAAATTAATTAAAAATAATAAAAATACATAATTTGATTCTCTGAGTTTTCTGAACTCAGAGAAGTCTAATAAAAATATAAAAATAATTTATGCAATTAAAACATTATTTTCTATTTAATTAAATCATTGAAATTTATTGGTAATTAAATAATAATATAAAATTTTTTATTCAAAAAATAATGGGAGTTTGCCTAAGTGCTTATCTGACCTAAGGGCACTCTAATAATTTTCTCATAAATAAAAGTTTTATTTTGGGTAGTTAAATAAATTAATTTGTGAAAATACTATTTTTTGAGTTTAAATAATTATTTAAATTAAATTAAATTTTGAAAAAACCACATTATCCTCCTCTAATGTTTTAACTGACCCATGAGTAGAGCACTTTAAATGCTCAAAACATTTGAGTTGTGCTTAATGAATTATGAAGTGGGGGCCTCATGGGCAAAATGATAATTTTAGATTTTGGAGTCTTAATCAAAATTTAGGATTAATCAAAGGGAAAAGAGAAATTTTGATCATAACAAATATATTGGATGATTGAAACATGATAGGATCAAAAGGTAGAAACTCGCCCACAACCTTTTCACAACATCAACAAAATCATAATTCTCCTATTCTTCATGACTTGGAAGTCAGCTAAGATCAAACGATTCTTGAGTGACGAACTTAAGCTAGAAATATGATAATTTACTTTTCTTAAGCCTAAAATTGAGGATGATGTGGTTTTTCAATAATAATATATGTCACTTAAAGAAAAATTTTAACCACCACCAATCTCCCCATTATGATTATTAAGGGTTTGGTAGCGACCTAAGCTCGATGTTTAAACTCAATTGATTGGATTTAGAAGATAATACGATTGTGATTAACATCTTTAAACACTACAAGTCCGACTTTAATTGCGGGCACCACAATCTTAAATGACTTGAACTTGCCTTAGGGGTACCCACTCACATAACTCTTAAGTGAAACATCAATTGATTAATTAGATATCCTATCCTCGGGATAGTTAAATTGTCAAATTTCACTAAGTGACGGGGTAGTCAAACTCAACCTCGGATGATTGATGGAACAATATGATAAGTTCAAAATGAACTCGGAATATTTCAAGAAATCTTCAAAGTGGTTCAGGGTTGTTCCCCAAACATTTTGTAATCTCTTAAATATTTTGAAGGGTAAAATGAACTTGTTATATTCTGTTCTAAAATCATCCACTAAGATCTTCTGAGATTCAATAAAGTCATAACTTGGGGTTTGGTAACCAAACCTTCATTTACTCCTCCAATTTAAATTCCTTGCAAAATTATATACATTTCTTGCAAGTATTGACCTTTCAGGTGGTGGAACGAGAAGAATTGACAGATAGTCTCTATCAGATGATCAGGAATCCCTTGGAGGAGGTAACCTACAGCTGCTAACAAGATTTCCCATAGTCTAAATGAAAGTATGGAACTTATTAAGTTGAGTTTAGTAAATTCATTTGGACTAAGTGAATCCGAAAGAAAATGATGGTGTCGAAACAAGGGAATTGTAGGATCCTAACCGGTGTCGCTATAAAAAACTTTTAATATCCCCCATGATATTTAAATAACCAAAACCTTAAGGACATCTGATTTGACATCATGACTTGACACATTAGAAAACTTAAACTCGCCACAACGAGGAGCTTGGAACTACCACTTTGGGCAGCATGACCATCTTCAACAGCAAAACATATCTTCGCCAGCTAAACCATTATTTAGAATTAAACAATAAGTCATAGGATTTCAAGGTTATTTTTTTAGCGCATCATAAATCCTCAACTTTTTCTTAGGCCTTTGCACAATCATGCTGTGCAATATAAGCCCTAACTCGTCTTAGGATTCTGAGGTTGTCGTTAGTCACAACCTAAATTTTCACATCTTCCAGACTATTTGTATGATTGTTTCACATGAATGTAAGCCCTAAATTAATAAAATTGGCAGGATGAAACATTCAATTAATTTCTCGAAACTAAAGCTAAACCATAGGATAGCTTGGGAAGTCATTGAGGTTCTCCTCGGGATCCATGACATCCCCTAATTCTTCTTCCTTTGGATTCCACAATAAATGTTCTAAATTTGAGTCATTCCCTTTTCACACCTCTTTGTCTGATCTCGTTGAAAATTCCTATTCCATTGAAATCCTTAAAGATAATATCTACTAATTTTTATCGAGAGTTTTCTTAGGTGACTTTGGTCATTTAAAATGTAATTAACTATAGGGGATTGCCCTTATAGAAAGCTTTTCCGAGCCCAGCTTAATGTAAACACTATTTAATTTTTCATATTAAATAGGGAAACTTGTCAGCATATAAATAAAAATAGTTTTCACAGACCAAACAAATGTCATATATTTCTTTGTTTATTTAATTGAGCCTCACCCTCAATGTATGTGTTTATCTTTTGGGATAGATACATGACTTGAGGTGTAGTGCTCTTTCATTTAAACTATGAAAGATATGAGATCAGTTTGATTTTATATTTTTTAAAACTAAATATATATTTATAAATTAAATATCCTTTTAAAGCGGTTGACGGGGTTCTGATTCTGATGATCGACAACTTCCAACGGGCAACTCAATTTTTTTTAAAGTGTCGGCAAGTTATTACCAGTTCTGCCATCGCTGCTACTACTGCAGGTTTGGGATTTGCATCCTTAATTCTTACAACAATTGAAGCCCATTACCAGTATGAATGTGAAGATTTATTCACATCATTCTATTTTTGGTTAGAAGGGTGGATTCTCCAATAGTTTTGCTGCTTCTACTTCACGAGCCTCTACTTCACATGCTTCTACATCATGGGGTCAGACTTCTGATTCTGATACTCAGGCACAGCTTTTGGAAATAATATTGAATAATTTTATTTATATCAATGAAAAAGTGGCAAACTTAGAGCATTTTTCAGAATATATGGATGGGTATATGAGAAGATGAAATGATTTGAGGAGGAATACAACACAGCTATAGAGCATCTCAATAGAGGTAACCGAGATGTAGTATTTCCTTAGGACCCTAGATATCCACCATATGAGCCTACAACTGATTGACGTAGTGATGTTAGTGATGAGGAGGAGGATGCTTAGTTGGATTTGTAGTTCTGTTTTTTGTTTTATGTTATTTTCTGTTTATGTATTGTTATAAACTGTGGATTGTACAGGTATTCTGTACTTGTTGTTTTCAGTTGAGATTGTTGAGACTACTAGTTTTTGTTATGTTGTGTATTGTTTAGTATACCTTCTGTGATGTATTCATATTTTTATGTGCTGTTAGTATGCTTTAGTGGTAGTAATTATGTAATTGTGTTATTTTGTGTATTTAGTTAATGTTTGTTAAACTTAATTCTAGAATCTTAAAAAGGTTTAGAATTTTGCTAACTTGTTACTTAAAGCTGCATGTTTAAATTTTCAATTTACTACCAGTTATTTTTCCTTATGTTGCAGTCATGTTTGTTTGCCAGTGTGTTTATTTGCTTTTCAATTATACTCCACTTCATAAGAAGTCTAATGAATCCTATATGTTAAGTAAAAGGAAATTTGATCAATTAAATTTTTACTTATGTTGTTAATTTTTGTACTTGCATATTAACGATATAAAAATTCTTGCAAGCATGTTATAAGTAGTTTTCATTTCGGCTTATTTATATGTGATGCTAAAATGTTTTATTTAAAAATTTAAGTTTGGGGGGATGAAATATTTTAAAGAAACTTAAAAGTTTATTTTTTCTCAAATGTATTTCAAATAAATTTGATTTTGATTTGAAAAATGATTATGTATATGAAGTTATATTAGAGAAGTAAAATTTTAATTTTAGAAATAGGTAAAAAATTTAGTTAAAATTTATAATATTGAAGAAAAACTTTAAGCTAAAAATTTTTTAGTGTAGAAAATGCTAAGTATTGTGTAACTATCCTTAGTAGGAACAATTGTATTTTTTAAAAATTTAGAAGTTTAGACTTTTATTTTCAATACTTAAATTTCTTTTATTAAAAGTAATTTTCAAAACTATTATTATATTTATAAGTAAAAGATTTATGTTAGGACTTTGCTTTAGGAAAGAAGTGAAATTCAAAATCATTAAAGACATATCCAGATATAGTAATCCTTGCCTGAAAAAGAAAAAAAAAGAAAAAAAAAAAGAAAAAAAAAAGTAAAAGAAAATATAAAAAGAAAATAAAAGAGTAAGGGAGGAGAAGCTTGAGGATTAGTGCCTAATCAAAAATTGGTTCTACATTTGATCTTTTTAAAGTATAAGACTTGGTAAACTCTTAAGCTTAAAAATAAATTTGGTAAGAAATATTATTCTTAATAAAAATTTTTTAGTAGAGATAATAAAAGACCTAAATTCTATATTCGAAAAATCTACAATATTTCTGAATTACATAGGAACTCATTTTTTCATATTTCTTTACATTAAAAATTTCTAAACTTTAAGTTGGTCTCATTTACTAATATTTTTTTCTAAATTTGACTATTATATTTCAACATCAAAATTTTAGTAACTCCTAAAGAAACTCATATACATTATCTACTTATGTTGGTTTTTAAAGATTAAAAAGTCACTTGAGGACAAGTAACATCTTAAGTTTAGGGGATTTTGATATAGAGTGTTTTTATACACATTTTTATACCTATTTTTGAGATATTGCACTTTTAATGAAAGGTATTTGTGAGTTCTTTTTGCAGATACAATCAAATGGATGAAAATGCTAAAAGGAGTAAAAAAGGGTTAAATTTGGAGCAAAAATAAAGAAATGTGCAAAAATGAACTGGGGCGCCTATTAAGCCAGCAACCACCCACCAAAGTTTACATCCGCCGCCACCGCCGCCACCGCCGCCAACCACCTTTATTTTATTTTATTTTATTTTAAGTGTTAGCTTATATTGTGGGAGAAGGAAGAGAATTCAAAGGAACTTCAAGACATTTGGTGGAGAGAATTTGAGATAAGTGTTTATCTTTGTGATTACACTTAGTTTTTAATGTAGATTTCGTGTTTGTGTGCATGATTTCTACTTTTAAACTCAAGTGTGGTTGTGTTTTCTCCATGGATTCTGAGTAGTTTTCTTTATCTTTTTTCTTAAAATGATAAATGATTAAATGTTTAAAGAAAGTTGTGTGAAGTATTAGACTTCAATGTTGGAAGAAGTTATAATGATTCAAGACCTTGCACTTCATTTACTTCTTGATGTGGCCAAATGATGTTAAAACCTGTTGTGAGAACATGTAAGATCTGAGATAGTATTGTCTCATTCAACAAATGGTTGAAATCTCATATTAATTTCATGAATGAGTGATCCCTAAATTATAGTCGTGTAAAATTAATAAAGTTGACTCTGCTATGCAGCGATGCCAAAAAACTTGTTCGTTATTTTATGAATAAGAAATTTTTTCTATTTATGTTGGAATTCTATGCAAGTATACGTATCATTATCAAGTAATACATTACTTTCTGTTTGAGCCTCAAATATCAATCCCATGAGGAATGTTTAAATTCAAAATGAAAATTTAAATTATGACTTTCACAACAATAAAGAAAATCTACTACACTAATTTTGAATATTTAAGATGCTATCAGAACTAAATTATCAACTACTAGCAAAACTCTAAAGCAAAGCTAAACAATAACTACCAAACTATGTTTCTGTGATGAAGTTATCTAATCTGAGAAAGCATCTTTCCCATTACAATGAGTTTTGGTTAAATGAGAGAGATAAATGGTTTCAATTTGTGTTATGTCAAATAGGAGCACTTTTAATTATTTACCCTTAGTCAAGTGTTATAGAGAATCGTTGGCTAATCTCAAGTTTAGCCTCTAAATCTGTGGTTAGGCTGAGAGGATACTGGCTCTCACTCTAGAGCTCCCACTTCCCTTCCCATGAAGGCTAACTCTCGCTTTAGTTTTTAAACACTAAAACTGAATTGGGGATTTTAGTCTGTCACCCTAAAATCTCCAACTCTTCGCCTAGTAATATATATTTCCTTATTTATTTACACCCAATTCCATGAAAAAAACACTCATTCATGGAATTGAATGTGATTCTCACTTTGTTGTAAAACTCACACTCCATTTCCATGATAACATATTTCACAACAGATGTTAACATTTCAACTGGCCAAATTGAAAAGTAAATTAAGAACAGAGTGAAAAATCATCACAATTTATTTTATATTTTAAAATTGGCACATCTAAATTATCTCTACATTTCATCATATCTCAAAGTAGAGAGAAAGACAAAGAAAACTACTCAGACCTAATGAGAAAGATATGAAAAAATATGAATTTCATAAATAAAATAAAGTTTATACAACAATAATGAACAAACACTACTTATCTTTAACTCTTCCTCAAATCAAATCCCTTGTAGCCTTTCATGGACTCTTTGTCTCTTTACAAGACTCTTGATTCTCTCTTTAAAGATGTAGAGAAGAAGAAATCTCTCACTTCTCTCCCTCTCTAACAACTCTTAGGAGAAATCACACTTAGACTCACCACACTAAACAATACACACAATGGAACACTCAAGAAAACTCAATGACACACTAGCCCTCCATTTTTCTGATCAATTTTCTATCTAAATAAAGAATAATGTTGGTTTTCCAAGAGGTGTATCCAATAACTCTTCAAAAAGTGTCCAAATTCATCGAATCTTCTAGAAGTTCACCCAACATTGACATTGCAAGACGTCGGCGCCCACGATGGCGCCGTCAGTGCCCGTTGTCTGATTTATTTCTTGTGCTCTCTGTCAAATGACGTCATCGACGCTCCAACTATTCTGGTCTCCTTCATGTTGGCGTCGTCGATGCCCTTGCTGGCGTCATCAGCGCCGCGTTTTTCTTCCAAAACGCCATTTTGACTCCAAATTCTATCATTTTTGCTTCAAGTGCTAAAAATTATCAACCTGCAATAAAACATAAAAAATACATTCCTTTAAAGTGCAATATCACCAAAAGTGAGTATAAAATATGGGTCTAAAAATGCATATAGTTTTGGTGCATCAAAATCCCCCAAACTTAAATGTTACTTGTCCTCAAGTTACTCTTTTACTACATAAAAATATGACTTAAAGTAAAGAATTTGAAATAACTCAAGCTAGTACTAAAGGTATAAGAATGTCTAACACCCAAGTCTAAGATTTCTGATTTTATATTCTTTTCAAGGAAAATTACAAATTGTCATATTAAACCCACTTAGAATAGCCATATGAAAAAAAAAACTTCATGAAAACTTTATTAGTAAATATGCTAATACTTATATGCAAGTTTAGAGAATGTAGCCAAGCTTACTTCCTTAAGTTGATTTAAGTGAAGTCAATTTTTTATTAGATATCTCCTCATGCTTCTCCTCACATCTTTTCCTTTTCTTTTTTTTTTTCTTTTTCTATTCTTTTGGGATCATTTTCAATCCTTTCTCTTTTTTTTATGTGAGGATTACTATATCTGGATAGCCTTTAATGATTTTGAACTTCAATATCCTCTTCTTAAAGTTAAAACTTTTCATATTCCTTTACTTTATAAATTCATATTAGCTTTGAAGATTCTTCATAAAATTTCATTCTTTTCTTCTTACATGAAACTTTAAGATTCTTAGTACTTCCAAAATACAAATTTTTTTACTTACAGTTGAAAAACATAGTCTTATTCTCTCATACTAAATACCTTAATCTCTATAATTAACCTTTCTTATTGAAAGTTTTTACTTAAACTTACAATATATTTAGAAACACAAATATAGTATCCAAATTTAGGCTCTACTACCACAGATCATTTTAAATTAAAAATTTTAAAATATAGCTCAATGAGGACAAATAAAATTAAGTTTCTTTCTTTTTAAAAAAAATGAATCAGGAAGACCCACAACGAAAGATGCTCCCAAGAAATTTCGCTCACTTTCCGAGGTATATGCGGAAGCACCACTAGTAGAGATGGATCTTGATGAATTTTTGTTGCTCACTACCGATGAGCCAACAACATATCATGAGGGGGCAACTGAGGAGGCGTGGAATAAGGCCATGCAAAAAGAGCTTGAGGTCATCGAGAAGAACAAGACTTGGGAGCTCACCAACTTGCCACCCGGTCACAAGCTCATCGGCTTAAAATGGGTGTTTAAGTTGAAAAGAGACAGCGAAGGCAACAATCCTTAAGCACAAAGCAAGATTGGTGGCGAAAGGTTACGTGCAGAAGCAAGGAGTTGACTTCGAGGAATCCTTTGCACCGATGGCGAGACTCGATACCGTCAGGTTAATTCTTGCCCTCGCAGCTCATCGTAGGTGGGAGATCCACCACTTGGACGTCAAGTCGGCGTTTCTCTATGGTGATATTGAAGAAGAAGTTTACGTCACCCAACCTAAAGGATTCATTGTCAAGAATGAAGAGCACAAGGTGTACAAGCTGTCCAAAGCTCTCTACGAACTACGTCAAGCACCAAGGGCGTGGAACACTTGCCTTAACAAAAGAATGATGAGTCTAGGCTTTGTGAAGTGTCCTCAAGAGCAGGCTATGTACACGAGGAATCACGGAACAGAAGTACTCATCGTCGGCGTGTACGTTGACGATTTGATTGTAACGGGATCCAGCATTGATGGTGTTGAGATATTCAAGAAGCAAATGACGAAGGAGTTCGAGATGAGTGATCTTGGGCTGCTCTTATACTACCTCGGTATCGAGGTAGACCAAAAGAAATACCACATCACAGTGAAGCAATCGGCTTATGCAAAGAAGGTGTTGGAGCAGTTCGAAATGGTAGATTGCAACCCGAGCAAGTATCCAATGGAAGCAAAGTTGCAACTCGGAAAGGATGCGGAAGGAATCATTGTGAATCCCACCAAGTATAGGCGTGTCGTCGGGTGTCTCAGGTACCTAACCCATACTCGACCCGATATCTCATACGCA
Organism: Phalaenopsis hybrid cultivar; assembly: GCA_002079205.1. Taxonomy (NCBI): domain Eukaryota; kingdom Viridiplantae; phylum Streptophyta; class Magnoliopsida; order Asparagales; family Orchidaceae; genus Phalaenopsis; species Phalaenopsis hybrid cultivar. Next base: position 111,335 of record JXCR01146602.1, on the reverse strand, counting down.
GTTGGCATGGTGAGTCATTACATGGAGCAGCCTGCCACTTTACACCAGCAAGCAGTGAAGCATATTCTTCGTTACATAAGGGAACAATGATCTACGAGATTCAGTACAAAAGTGGACAAGGAGCTGAAGAACTCGTCGGTTTTACGGACAGTGATCTAACCGGTGATATAAACGACAGGAAAAGCATTGGAGGGATGGTATTTTATCTCAACGGGAATCTAATCACTTGGCAATCTCAGAAGCAGCGAATCGTTGCTCTATCATCCTGTGAGGCAGAGTTCATGACAGCCACTGCGGCATCATGCAAAGCATTGTGGCTGAGAAGTTTGTTGAGCGAGGTGACTGGAAACGAGCCAAAACCAGTAACTCTCTACGTCGACAACAAATCTGCAATAGCATTGATAAAGAACCCGGTGTTTCATGGACGCAGCAAGCACATTGACACTCGCTTCCACTTTTATTCATGAGTGTGTCAAGAATCGACAGATCGTCGTGGAGTTCGTAAGCACCGGAGGGCAACGTGCGGATATTCTCACCAAGGCTCTAGCAAGAGTTAAATTTGCGAGAGCTACTTGGCATAAACAACTTCGAACCAAATCAAGCTTACGGGGGAGATTGTGAGACTAATCTTGAATTGGTAATTTGAATTGATTACATAATTGTTGACTTAATAATAGACATGAGTTGATTAGTGGAACAAATATAGAAGATATGATAATAGCATTAATTTTGAATTAAATATAGGAGATGTGACAATAGCATTAATTTTGAATTTGAATCTTAAATTCAAATTCAAAATTCAAATATGTGTAATCAATTCAAATAGGCGCGAATTGATGACACTTAATTCTCTTGCATTTATTGTGTACGTATCTTTTTTGTTTCGGTATGTCTTAGTTAGTATAAATTGGGTGTTTTGTTGCATTGTAAAAACACCTCAGACTTGTATCTTTCCACTCCTTCAAAATAATAAAAAAGAGAATTCCCAAAAGTCCAATCTCATTTTTCAATTTGTTATTTAGCAATCCATTGAATTGAAACCAACACAAGAAGTATTGATCCTAATGAATCGCTTCCAGACGAGCCTTGTGGTTTTAGGGATTCATCTGGTGTCGTTCGTGCTATCCTCTGATTGGTTTCTGTTGCTTCGGTTCCTGATTCTTCCGATTGACAGTTTGGGAATATGAACTGTTTCTCCTCCTCAATGGCCGGAATCAGCGCTGCAGCAGCTCTGATTCCTGAAGAGTTTCCCGATCGCTTGCAGTTAGCAGGGAAGTATTGATCGTGATGAATTGCTTCCAGCCGAGCCGTGTGGTTGTAGCGTTTCATCTGGTGTCGTTCGTGCTATCCTCCGATTGGTTTCTGTGGCTTTGGTTCCCCTTGGCTGTCTCTTTGGCATCTCTNCCGTGTGGTTTTAGGGTTTCATCTGGCGTCGTTCGTGCTATCCTCCGATTGGTTTCTGTGGCTTCGGTTCCCGGTTCTTCCGATTGACAGTTTGGGGATATGAACTGTTTCTCCTCCTCAATGGCCGGAATCAGCGATGCAGCAGCTCTGATTCCTGAAGAGTTTCCCGATCGCTTGCAGTTAGCAGGAAGTATTGATCCTGATGAATTGCTTCCAGCCGAGCCGTGTGGTTTTAGGGTTTCATCTGGCGTCGTTCGTGCTATCCTCCGATTGGTTTCTGTGGCTTCGGTTCCCAGTTCTTCCAATTGACAGGTTGGGAATGACTGATTGCCCTCTCGAATGAAGAATTCATGGTAAACGAATTCCTTCAGTTGTTTAATAAGTGATTTCTCGAAGTCCTTGGCTGTCTCTTTGGCATCTCCGTAACCATAACGCACCACGCATTTGAACAGCCTGAACTCCCTCGGTTCAAGTTGTCGAAAGAGGAAACGTTCGCGGGGTTCCACTTTACTGATCGGAATATATTTAACTGAAACGAAGACGAAGACGGAGTGGATCGAAGGTATCTTCTCGACGTAGTGACGGAATATCGGCGAGATTCCTTGCACAAGCTCTGAGTACAGAAGCCCGATTCCAGGTATTCTTGTTATGCTTCTATCAGTCGCTAAATATTGTATGAAATTACTTGAAACTTTGTTCTCCAGTTCATATTTGTAGCGCTGGACATGAACATAATGCCATATTCCCATTATCACCATGAGAAAAAGCCCAAAAGATAGCGGAAGAAAGCCCCCTTTGACAAACTTGGATAGAACTGCAGATAGATATATGGCTTATGGCTTCTACTCCACCTATAGTTATCACAAACAATGAAATCCACCATGTGCTTGTCTTCCAGATTAGAAGCATTACCAGTGTCAACATTGCGGTTGTTATTAGCATAACCGAAACTACTGCAATTCCTGCGCAATGGAACAGNCTATCAGTCGCTAAATATTGTATGAAATTACTTGAAACTTTGTTCTCCAGTTCATATTTGTAGCGCTGGACAAGAACATAATGCCATATTCCCATTATCACCATGAGAAAAAGCCCAAAAGCTAGCGGAAGAAAGCCCCCTTTGACAAACTTGGATAGAACTGCAGATGGATATATGGCTTCTACTCCACCTATAGTTATCACAAACAATGAAATCCACCATATGCTTGTCTTCCAGATTAGAAGCATTACCAGTGTCACCATTGCGGTTGTTATTAGCATAACCGAAACTACTGCAATTCCTGCGCAATGGAACATTAAAAAAATTATATTGCGGATGAATTTTAGGAAGATTTACATACATACCACTTGATTCCTTTATATTTACATATCTACCACCTAGACTTCAATTTTTACAGGTATGTCACTTTACATATCATGAAAAGTTGTATTTCACTTTTTTAAAAGTTGAAATGGTTGTATTTTTTATATGATATGAAAGATTTGTTTGGTATAAATGTAAAAAAACNATCTACCACCTAGACTTCAATTTTTACAGGTATGTCACTTTACATATCATGAAAAGTTGTATTTCACTTTTTAAAAAGTTGAAATGGTTGTATTTTTTATATGATATGAAAGATTTTTTTGGTATAAATGTAAAAAAAATATAGTTTAGTTGTTAGATATTTAAAGACATAGGAATTGGGTGGTGTGCATGTGAATGCCCCATGATTTTAGGGCCCCAATGATGGGCTTAGTCTCAGTTTGGTGGCGGCGATGTGGCACCGCACCGCTGTTATAGACTACTACTAAAATTACTCCTGACAAATAGTTGGGGTATCATTTTAACACTTTTCTTATTTTTATCTTACCATATGCATTTCCAATGTGTGTTGTGCTTCTGAAAATCCCAGTCACCAATACACTGGCAACCATTAGTGCATAATTTATCTCTGGAATGTAAACTTGTNTATCTTACCATATGCATTTCCAATGTGTGTTGTGCTTCTGAAAATCCCAGTCACCAATACACTGGCAACCATCAGTGCATAATTTATCTCTGGAATGTAAACTTGCCCCTCATACTTTGCAGAAGTATGAACTACTCTTACTCTTGGAAAGCAAGATAGACCTTGAGATTGTTGAATTATTGAGAATGCTCCCGATATCATGGCCTGGCTTGCAATTATCGCTGCTGCAATTGCAATTATAAAACTTGGCCAGAATAGTGGGCCTGCAAATTTAATTTAATGATATCAACGTTTTGTAATTATGCAAATAATGTTGGGNTACTTCGGGTTGAATGCCCGAAGAACCCGAACATCATATTTAACTAAATTATAGACCCCAATTCCACCAATTAGACTAAACCACAGAACAATGATAGGTGCAAATGTGTATCCAACTTTATCCGTGCCGAAACGTTGAACGGAGAACACAAGCACCAAAACAATTATGGAGATCAGAGCAATTTGTCCTGCAAATTGATAATTGAAATGTAATTTAGAATAGGAGAATTTACAGACATTCCACTCAATTCCCATGTATTTACTTATCTATCACTTAAACTTCAATTTTTACTTACATGCAATCTTACTTGTGCATGAAATGGTGTATTTTACTTTTTAAAAGCTAAAATTGTGGAGATTTGGGTGGTATAAACGTAAAATGTAAAATATGTGTGTTAGATATGTAAATACATAAGAATTGGGTGGTATGTATGTAAATGTAACTTTGGAATTTTAGGTTTACTACTGCAATCTTCTATTTCTCACATTGTTGCATGATATTGCATGAATCATACCTTGCGACAAAGATGTTGCTTTCTCCTTTATCCCACTCACTGCTGAAAGTACTGCAAAATAAATAAATGAAGGGGGTTGTTTGGTCCGCTAAAAAAATAATGCAACGTAAAATAAATGCAATGCGGAAATAATGTATTTTATTTGAAATATTTTAGCATTGTTTGATTGAAATAAAATAAATATGAAATAATATAAACTCTTTTCTATTTTTATATTTGGAGTAAAATGAAAAAAAAAATGTTTTTCAAAATATGTGATGTCATTTATAAATTAATGGTGGCGACGGTGAACAACAACAACGGCGGTGGCTGGAGGTGACGGTGTATCTTCGACTATCTTCGTCATAATCAAAAGGTTATATGCTTTTATTGTCTTCGACTATCTTCGTCTTTCCTTTGCGCTAATCTTCATTCCTTGGGTATGTCTACAGGATATTTTTGGATTCAACAACATTTATTGTAAAAAAAAATGATTCTTTTGAAATTCTCAACTTAGTANTGGCGACGGTGAACAACAACAACGGCGGTGGCTGGAGGCGACAATCACGGTGGTGGTCAACGGAGGTGACGATTGTGGTGGCCATTATTTGTAGAGAAACTCTCGAACCCCTTCTTTGAAACATTTTTTAAATTTATCATATAAGTTGTTGGTATGTGTACACGAAAAATATGTCAGTACGGATCTCGAAACAATCTAGCGGCCATGAGAGTAGAGGATATAAAGAACGATAGGTCGCGGGCCCCAATGACGGTTGATACATGGTTCGAACAACTGCCAACAAGTCATCGACCAACTCCAGATAGGATGTACGTCTTCAAGCATTCCAAAGATCCATGTCTTTTGGAATGACGGTCGATCCTCTCTGAACCAGCCGGTCGATGACCCTGCCATTGATCAGATGCTGACAAAGGTATTCATAAGGAGCGATTGCTAAGCCTATTGTCGATTATGCAGGACGCCCAATCTCATCATATTTAATATTTTTGTAATTTACTAAAGTGCCCCACAAAATCTAATGATGAGGGGGTTGACCTGTAATTTCATAAGACTGTATACTGTACGTATAAATAAGGGATCCTCATAATCAAAAGGTTATATGCTTTTATTGTCTTCGACTATCTTCGTCTTTCCTTTGCGCTAATCTCCATTCCTTGGGTATGTCTCCAGGATATTTTTGGATTCAACAACATTTATTGTAAAAAAAAAAAATGATTCTTTTGAAATTCTCAACTTAGTGGTAAAGAACATCATTTTCGACAAATCAATCATATTATCTACTAATCAATTTCATAAAAAGATTGTATAATCTACTAATCAATATCAACAAAGAATGCATAAATTTATGTTTCTATGTGCAAAAATAACTTTAGTTAAATAACATCCAACTGCCAAAAGTCTCTCATCAATGAAAAAAAAAACTTGAAAGCTGATGAAAAGGGTTAATGAAGTAATAAATAATCCAAATAAAGAATTCTACATAGAAATCAAGAAGAAAAACACGAACTTAGGTCTTGTTTGGAACCAGATTTGCCNAGAAGCAACAATTATGACGCAAAATTTCCATGAATAATGCAAACAAGAATATCTTGATTGCATGCCAACTGATTTTTTATTTATAAGAAAAAATTATAGGGGAATTTACAGACACAATTCTTTTATATTTACGTTTGTAGCATTTAAACTTACCTATTTACATGCATAAAACTTCAATTTTTGACATCACGTAAAAAAAAAAATACCAGTACACCTAAATACACCTTTCCATGCATAGTTTTTTAATACTAGGGGGTTAAAAATGTAAATATCAAGCTTTAGGTGTTAGACTTGTAAATGCATAATAATTGTGTGGTATGTAAATTTCCCAAAAATTAAATACAAAAACACTATTCCTGTATAAAAATTCAAGGAACACTATAGCAGAGACAGTAGCACCCGAATTGCTCTAACGCTGAAGTGACTGAGATCAGCAAACATGGCTTCAGTCCTATTTAAATTTACAAACTTCAATACACTATAACTCAACAAAGAAACACATTGAGGCTTGTAAACAATATCAGATTTTGCAGAATTACNCACGTGGCGAATTTTTATTCGGTACCGCATGTAAGGCTTCATGCGGTGCACGTACCGAATAAAAATTCGCGTAAATGGCCCTGTTAGGATGCACACAAAAATATATTATGTATGTTCATACATCCACTGTTAGGTTTGTAAATGGCCCTGTTCGTGCTATCCTCTGGTTGGTTTCTGTTGCTTCGGTTCCCGGTTCTTCCGATTGACGGTTTGGGGATATGAACTGTTTCTCCTCCTCAATGGCCGGAATCAGCGCTGCAGCAGCTCTGATTCCTGAAGAGTTTCCCGATCGGTTGCTGTTAGCAGGAAGTATTGATCCTGATGAATCGCTTCCAGCCGAGCCTTGTGGTTTTAGGGATTCATCTGGTGCCGTTCGTGCTATCCTCTGATTGGTTTCTGTTGCTTCGGTTCCCGGTTCTTCCGATTGACGGTTTGGGGATATGAATTGTTTCTCCTCCTCAATGGCCGGAATCAGCGCTGCAGCAGCTCTGATTCCTGAAGAGTTTCCTGATCGCTTGCAGTTAGCAGGAAGTATTGATCCTGATGAATTGCTTCCAGCCGAGACGTGTGGTTTTAGGGTTTCATCTGGCGTCGTTCGTGCTATCCTCCGATTGGTTTCTGTGGCTTCGGTTCCC
>JXCR01146602.1:85800-102884 GCA_002079205.1 Phalaenopsis hybrid cultivar | reverse complement strand
AATTAAGACTTGTAAAATCTTACTATAAATATATAGGACACGTGTCATAATATTTATATAGTAGTAAATAGTTATTGTTGTTGTAATGATATTAATGCAATCTTTTATATGATATTAAAGATTAGAGTGTTATATGTGTAAATTTGAAAGTTTAGGTGTGAGAGATGTAAATAAATTAGAATGGTGTGCTATGTATGTAAATGCCCTTGTCATGTAAAGTTAGCAGGTACTAATGAATGTTACATCTGATGGTTTATTTTTTGGATGAGTTACATACATGCCACTCAATTCTTATGTATTTACATATCTAACACCTAAACTTCTGTTTTTTCATATATGTCACCTTTCTCATGCATGAAAAAGATACATTTCACTTTCTAATAGTTAAAATAATGATATTTTTTTGTGTGACAATAGATTTGGGTGGTATAACAAGATTTAGGTGTTTGATATGTAAAAACATAAGAATTGGGCGGTCTATATGTAAATTCACATGTGCTCGCTATGGCTGTAAACATTGACTCATTGTTTAAAATGCTTCTAGGGGTTCCTGCTATCCAAATGTTGAGAAAATATTGCATCAGGACCCCGCACGTAGAGTTATGTGTGGAGTCCAATGAAATCATGCCACGTGGCGGTGACAGAAAAATAAAATAAAATTTGCCCGGTAACACAAAAGAATATTCCTCCCGTGTTATTACGGTGTTATATTTAGGTGTTATTCTGTGTTATTCAAGTGTTATTGATGTATGTTGTTATTATAACACCGGGAATATTCCCAGAACACAATAACACCTGAATAACATACAATAACACAACAACTTACAATTACAAAATTTGTTTTTTTTAAAAAAAAACAGGAAAGCGGTTTGCAGAACCGAGTTGTGATGATAGTCTAAAATGCAAGACACAAATGTGTCTAAAACAAACCCTTTATACACCTTGGTGTCATAAACCTATGTATAAAATCGGGTATTCCACTTTAAAACGGTAGTGATGTTGATGCTTTAAAGTGGATGTAAATATAAATGTTTGNTGAACGGAGAACACAAGCACCAAAACAATTATGGAGATCAGAGCAATTTGTCCTGCAAATTGATAATTGAAACGTAATTTAGAATAGGAGAATTTACAGACATTCCACTCAATTCCTATGTATTTACTTATCTATCACTTAAACTTCAATTTTTACTTACATGCAATCTTACTTGTGCATGAAATGGTGTATTTTACTTTTTAAAAGCTAAAATTGTGGAGATTTGGGTGGTATAAACGTAAAATGTAAAATATGTGTGTTAGATATGTAAATACATAAGAATTGGGTGGTATGTATGTAAATGTAACTTTGGAATTTTAGGTTTACTACTGCAATCTTCTATTTCTCACATTGTTACATAATATTGCATGAATCATACCTTGCCAAAGATGTTGCTTTCTCCTTTATCCCACTCACTGCTGAAAGTACTGCAAAATAAATAAATGAAGGGGGTTGTTTGGTCCGCTAAAAAAATAATGCAACGTAAAATAAATGCAATGCGGAAATAATGTATTTTATTTGAAATATTTTAGAATTGTTTGATTGACATAAAATAAATATGAAATAATATAAACTCGCTTCTATTTTTATATTTGGAGTAAAATGAAAAAAAATGTTTTTCAAAATATGTGATGTCATTTATAAATTAATGGTGGCGACGGTGAACAACAACAACGGCGGTGGCTGGAGGTGACGGTGTATCTTCGACTATCTTCGTCATAATCAAAAGGTTATATGCTTTTATTGTCTTCGACTATCTTCGTCTTTCCTTTGCGCTAATCTTCATTCCTTGGGTATGTCTACAGGATATTTTTGGATTCAACAACATTTATTGTAAAAAAAAATGATTCTTTTGAAATTCTCAACTTAGTAGTAAAGAACATCATTTTCGACAAATCAATCATATTATCTACTAATCAATTTCATAAAAAGATTGTATAATCTACTAATCAATATCAACAAAGAATGCATAAATTTATGTTTCTATGTACAAAAATAACTTTAGTTAAATAACAGCCAACTGCCAAAAGTCTCTCATCAATGAAAAAAAAAAACTTGAAAGCTGATGAAAATGGTTAATGAAGTAATAAATAATCCAAATAAAGAATTCTACATAGAATTCAAGAAGGAAAACACGAACTTAGGTCTTGTTTGGAACCAGATTTGTCTTTTTTTTTCTTCATTAAGTTAAAGACATACCCCTATACCAGCGGATAGAAGACATATTCCTAATAAGTTTTAACTAAAACTTTGCTTGGATTTTGATAACTGATATATCCATGTAAATATTCAAAATTTTAGATAATTTCAAGAGGAATTAATGCACTTAATATGCCCGCATGTATAATTGTAAAAAGTATAGTTTAGGTGTTAGATATGCAAATACCAGAAATAGCTGGAGTCAATACACCGTCACCAGTTATCATTGAAGTTGCAAGAATTGTCATAAGTAAAAGCCCAATTTGTAGCGATTTGCAGTTCTCGAGCTTATTTTTAATCCATTGAGCTCTTTCTGATCTTTTGGATGGTGTTTCTAATCTGTAGTTTGAAAGCATTGCATCTTCAGCCTGCTGGTTTGGTATCAAGCTGATCTTTACATGCCGAGATATCACGGAGTAAAGAGCAAATGTCCCTCCTGCAGAAACAAAAGGTTCCTCCTTTACTCAAATTTTATTCAGATAGCTATAGTTTTATTTTTTAATATACATATGAGAAATATTTTGGAAAGTTTGCCACATATTACTCATTTCTTATGTATTTACATATTTAACCTCTAAATTTCAATTTTTACATATGTGGCCTCTTACCTATGCATGAAAATATACATTCTAGTTTTTAAAAAGTTAAAATGGTGATCTTTTTTAGATATGAGAGATTTGGGTGGTAGTTAGATATGTAAATATGTAGAAATTGGGTGGTATATATTTAAATTACCCAAATTGAAATTCATTCAACTTCTGTACCAAGTTTTTGCTGTTTTTCCTTTATTTGAGAGCCATAGATCTACTGNCCTCTAAATTTCAATTTTTACATATGTGGCCTCTTACCTATGCATGAAAATATACATTCTAGTTTTTAAAAATTTAAAAATGGTGATCTTTTTTTTGTGATATGAGAGATTTGGGTGGTAGTTAGATATGTAAATATGTAGAAATTGGGTGGTATGTATTTAAACTACCCAAATTGAAATTCATTCAACTTCTGTACGAAGTTTTTGCTGTTTTTCCTTTATTTGAGAGCCATAGATCTACTTTTAAGTTTTTTTCAATTTGAACTATCAAATCTCAGTATTTGCAAATGCTATGGTCAAGCCATTATGAATTTAATGAAATCAAAAAATAAAAGTTATAGTTTTTTTGCGCTATTGGAAAATTAGAGTTCTATTGCTGTAATGGAGGGAGTTGGATGTTAATTTTATAAAGAGACAAGATTTGGATGTTCATGTGTTATTGTCTCTAGTTTTTTTTCTGAAAAGATTAACTTAATTGTTACGATCAAATTTTGACGGACATCAAATTAACCATTTCTTCCCCTTTAAATACTCAATTTCATTTACACTCTTTCTCATTTATTTCTCAAAATATTTAGAAAAAATTTACAAAAATACAGACGTGCGGAATGAGAAAATTGTCAGAATTATCTATTGACTTTTTATAGAGGATCATTTTAGTCCCAAAGTCTTCAATTTATTCCCCAAACTCTTTTAACGAAGCCTAAAGGGACTCTTTTAGCCCATTTTTTAAAAAGTAAAGTGTCAAAATAGACCTTAATTTTTTCATTGGGGCGGTTTTAGTCATCGAGTTTATAGAAGTGTCGTATTAGTCTACAGGCCCCTTGAAATTGGGGTTTAAATAGCCCTCCCCATAGAGGACTATTAGAACTTAATTTGAAAGTAGTCGGGGACTATTTTTAGCACTTCTATGAACTCTGGGACTAATATAACACCATTTAAATGGTCGGGGATTATTTTAGCACTTTAATCATATTGAAAGAGTGTAGAGATAAATTAGATATTTTTAAAGACTTTGGGACTAATATAACACCATTTAAATGGTTGGGGTACTATTTTGACAATTTGCGAGAAAAAATACACTTACCAGCACCATTATCATTTGCCCACAGCACAATGAAAACATATTTGNATTGGGGTTTAAATAGCCCTCCCCATAGAGGACTATTAGAACTTAATTTGAAAGTAGTCGGGGACTATTTTTGGCACTTCTATGAACTCTGGGACTAATATAACACCATTTAAATGGTCGGGGATTATTTTGGCACTTTAGTCATATTAAAAGAGTGTAGAGATAAATTAGATTTTCTTAAAGACTTTGGGACTAATATAACACCATTTAAATGGTCGGGGTACTATTTTGACAATTTGCGAGAAAAAATACACTTACCAGCACCATCATCATTTGCCCACAGCACAATGAAAACATATTTTATCAAGGGTATGATTATTAAGGTATAAAGAATGAGGGATAGGACCCCCAATATGTCATCTTTTTCTTTAATTCCATCAGTAAAGGTGCTTGAATATACATGGAGAGGTGAAGTCCCTATCTCTCCATACACCACCCCTATGCTCTGGAATGCCAACTTAAGTGTGCTTGTCCATCCAACCTGCTTAAATACAAATTATTTTAAGGTTGAAAGTGTTAATTGTGGCAAGAAATTTATATCTAAGATTAAAAATGACAGTGCAAAATAGTTTATGAATGTTCTAAAAACTTGCTGAGTTAGAATTTTAAATAGGGTCATTTATATGCATACATACCTTCCAACTCCTATGTATTTACATAGCTAACACTTAAAATTTCATTTTTTACATTTGTACGACCTAAATCTTTCATATCAAATAAAAAATATCATTATTTTAACTTCTAAAACGTTTTTTAATGCGCAAGTAAGATTGTCATCTGTGTAAAATTGAGGATGGATTGAAGTTTTTTTCTTTTAGCTATGCTTTTACTGTATTAGGAGTTTTATATCAGATGCTAAAAAAAAAAATTAAATGAGTCGGTTCGAGGAAGCTTTACCCGCGATAATATCTTTCCTTTCATATCAGCTTCAGTTACTGCAACTGCTCCATCTTCTTCTTGCTTAGCTTCTCTTTTCACTGCACCAGTCATCTCAGCAAGGTATGCTCTTCAGACTCTTCTTTATTCTTCTGCATTTGTAGACTTCATGCGAAACTATACATGGAAGTTCACGTACATACCACTCAATCCCCATACATTTACATATCTAACTTATAAATTTCCATTCTACATACATGCTATCTTGTCAATGCGGGAGAAGGTGTATTTCACCTATTAAAAATTAAAATAAATGGTGGTGCTTTTGATGTGATGTGAAGGATTTGATTAGTATAAATGTAAAAAGTAAACCTGAGGCTTTAGATATGTAAATACATAGGAATTTGGTGATGTGTGTAAATGGCCCTGTCAGGATGCACCCAAAAATATATTATGTATGTTCATACATCCACTGTTAGGATGTATGAATGTACGTGTACGTACATAAAATTTCACACATTACATTAAAGAGAGCAATGGTGATAAGCTAATAACCAAAAGCGGCACACGCCAATTGTTTGATATGTAAATATTAAATTTCAAATTAATTGATATGTAATATTAAACCTCAACCCTCAAATTCAGGTTATTTTTTTTGAGTTATACCACTCAAATTGATTGATAACCTAACTGGCATTTTTTATGAGAGATGAATATTTTGGGTGGTATAACTAAAAAAAAAGGCAAAGTTTAGTTTTTAGAAATGTAAATATGTTGAAATCGGGGGGTATCGTATGTAAATGCCCAATAATAAATGTATAACTCAATTCTTATATATTTACAGATCTAACTAACAACTATACTTCAATTTTTACATATATGCTGCTTTAAGTATGTTTCAAAAGGTGTATTTCACTTTTCAAAAGTTTAAAAGTGGCATTTTTTTAAGTGATATGAAAATTTTGGTGGTATGAATGGGTAAAAGCAAAGTTTAGAAGGTAGATATGTAAATACCTAAGAATTGAGTGATATGTATGTAAATGCACCATTTTAAAACAAAATGTTATGCTACCTGTCCTGATCATTCATTTTGTCGAACTCATGAATCAGGCATATCACTCCGTCAGCTAAGACTAGAGCACCTCCTTCTAGTGTTCGTGCTCTGATTTGTCCTCATCAGTAAGCTTCTAAACTGAAAAAGATCTTGTTTTTCCGTGACATAATATGAGCTTCTAAACTGAAAAAGATCTTGTTTTTCCGTGACATAATATGCTTCCACAACAGTGGAAAAAACGGGAAAACCTTTTTTTGGTATTGAGTGATAATTCAAAATTTTTGGTATAAATGACTGTAACCTGTCTGTAGTCTCATCCGAGTGAAAATCTTGTCACGAAAAAACAAGTTTTCTTGTCATCCTCATCCGAAAGCCAGAAAAGGTAGCCCGCAGCTTCACGTGGTACAAACCGAGTGAAAATCTCTTAGGATCTTTTGAGAAAGACTTTTATTTCTTATCTTCTATTTTATTTATATTTTTATTTAAAATAAAAATATTTATTTGACTATTTCATTGAAGTTTAGTTATTTTTAAAAACATTTTAATTTATTTTAAGAAATAAAAAAATAAAAATATACAAACAATACATCAAGTAAATATGTCAATAAATTGTTTGTGTTTAGTTCATTTAAGATTCAAAATTTTTAGTATTAATAAAGCTTGTCTATTTACTAATTAGACAGAACATATTCGAGTTCTAATTGAACCGTGTTTGAGTTGTTCATCGAGTGCATTGATTCATTAACAACCCTAGTTTAGGTGCCTTTTTAGGTGGGTTTTATTTTTTATTCTATTTATATTTTCATTTCAAATAAAATATGTTTATTTATTTGATTGAAGTTTAAAATCTTTATAAAATATTTTAAGTATTTTATAAAATATTTTAAGTATTTTGAGTATAAAATAAAAAAATATATATGTAAAGTAAATTGTATTTATTAAAAATTTGATTCCCAAGTAAAATAATTACATAGGCAAAAATAAAGAATATTGAAGAAATGAAATAAGAGTTGGTGGATGGAAAGGTTTGGATAGAGAGTTATAATCATAGTGAGCATTATTGAACTATATGTTTATAAGAACATGTTTATATATTGGTAATATAAGAGATTCATAATGGAAATATAATAAATAAAATATTCTCAATAATGAATATTATATTATAAAAATTAAGACTTGTAAAATCTTACTATAAATATATATGACACGTGTCATAATATTTATATGGTAGTAAATAGTTATTGTTGTTGTAATGATATTAATGCAATCTTTTATATGATATTAAAGATTAGAGTGTTATATGTGTAAATTTGAAAGTTTAGGTGCGAGAGATGTAAATACATTAGAATGGTGTGCTATGTATGTAAATGCCCCTTATTTCTTTTCATGATTTAGTTTCTAATGTCATGTAAAGTTAGCAGGCACTAATGAATGTTACATCTGATAGTTTATTTTTTGAATGAGTTACATACATGCCACTCAATTCTTATGTATTTACATATCTAACACCTAAACTTTAGTTTTTTCATATATGTCACCTTATGCTTGCATGAAAAAGATACATTTCACTTTCTAATAGTTAAAATAGTGATATTTTTTTGTGTGACAATAGATTTTGGTGGTATAACAAGATTCAGGTGTTTGATATGTAAAAACATAGGAATTGGGCGGTATATATGTAAATTCACATGTGCTAGCTATGTAAAGACTGAGTCATTGTTTAAATTGCTTGCAGATAGTTGGCGTTTCAATTTTTGGGTTCTTTCCATCCAAATGTTGAGAAAATATTGCATCAGGACCCCGCACGTAGAGTTATGCGAGAAGTCCAATGAAATCATGCCACGTGGCGGTGACAGAAAAAAAAAATTTGTCCGGTAACAGAAAAAAATATTCCTCTCATGTTATTACGGTGTTATTGCGTGTTATTTAGGTGTTATTGTGTGTTATTCAAGTGTTATTGATGTATGTTGTTATTATTACATCGGGAATATTCACAGAACACAATAACACCTGAATAACATACAATAACACAACAACTTACAATTACCAAATTTATTAAAAAAAAAAATAGGAAAGCGGTTTGCGGAACAGAGTTGTGATGATAGTCTAAAATCCAAGACACAGACACACCTTGGTGTCATAAACCAATGTATAAAATCCGGTATTCCACTATAAAACGGTAGTGATGTTGATGCTTTAAAGTGGATGTAAATATAAATGTTTANAAATCAAGCTAAATTAAAATTCAATTTTACTTTTCATGATGCTATGGAATTCACCTATTTTTTCTTACCTATATGTATATCGTCATCATTACATATTAAAATTGGCACAAGATTCAATATAAAAAAGTCATAAAAATAATAAGTCTTTTCATATTTTTTTCCCTAAAAAAAATTATTATTCATGACAGTTCAATTCAGTTGTGTTTGAATCATTTGTTAAGTAAGTGAGTTCAACACAAATATTTTTTTTAAGCACTATCTTATTCAATTGTGTTCGACTCATTTTAACTTTAAATGATATATATATATATATAAATTTTAAACCTCTACAACTCGTGTGGTCATGAGATTGTGCTCATTTTATTGCAAAGCAATGATGCATGTTAGATAAAACTATATCTATTTTCCTAATTTATTTAAAAGAGCCAATATCTAGCCAAATACGAGCCGAACACGACTACACTGTTCACGAGCAATTTCAAAAAGAATTAACTTCAAATGAGTTGAACACGAGTCAAGCCCGAGCTCGTCCAACCTTAAATCGTCTACAGCCCTAGAGAGAGAGAGAGAGAGAGAGAGAGAGAGAGAGATACAACTCAAATCCAGCTTTTGCTCTTAAAACTATGTTGGGTTGGTTACGGACATACTAAACAGTTGCCACTATAAGCCTCCCTGCTCACTGTTGCTAAGCTGCTAGCCCGGGTCTCCCACGTCCTTCTCAAGAGAAAAAAAATCCATGAGTTGGCCACGTCATAAGAACCCCTTTTGGCATGTGATAAAATTGATTGCCAACATGGAAAAAATATAATTGCACATCTTGAAAATATTATTCTGCTTAGAAATAAAAGGCATCTCACATCTTCTCCTAGATTTGAATGACATGTATGCAATTGCCTAATTAATAAATGAATATTACCTCATCTAATTAGCCTCAACTCACCAACCTGCCCTTTTGGTCTTTTTCTTATGTTATTTTAATCATGTCTATTTCATTTATTTATGAAAGGAGAAAGGGCCGAGCTAACTCTCAATGGAAGTGAGCCACGTGTGACCAATGGCAGCCAAATCCTCTTATTTTGGTCAAAACATATAATAATTGGGCTGATATGATATTATTATGTGATTAGTTTTTGCATTTGGTTAATAGGAGAAGTTGGTGTAGAAATTTGTGTCAATGCGATTCTTGTGTTTCTATGAATACACTCACTCCATTTGAAGTGAACTTCTCTCTTATTCTGTGTTTTCTTCTCCTCCTCCTGTTTTGAAGTTCTTGAGTTGTCGACGTCCTCAAATTGCTATTAGCAGCTTCGTTAGAGTTATAAATGCATTATAGCTGAAGAATGTTTGATTAAAGTTTTATTGAGTAATGATATGTTACATATGTTTCCTAATTTTATATATGATTTTTTTGGTAAAGCAGTCATGAAGCATATCAATATATGTGATTTTTTTTTCCTTTTATACAAATCAAATAAACAACTATATTAATGCCGCATTAATGTTTAGTTCTAGAAAACACAGACCAGTAGGTTCGACTAGGAGAAATTTGGGTAGAACCTGGTCTCCTTTCAATTGAGCTAAGTGCTAGCCCAAGCATTGAGTTGGGTCATTCTTAGGGCAATTTGGTGGTGCTTAGAGGTCTAGAAAAAAGGGTGGTACAACCAATTTGGGCAACCTATGGGTTGCGTTGGCCAATTGCCATGGGTGGCTCTCAGGTTGGACAATCAGACTGCATCAGCTTACTAGTTAGACTAGAAAAACTTGTGTCACATTTTAGAGATTGATCAAGGGGGGTGAGGGATCAGCTAACAAATCTTGGATCAAAACTTGTTCGATCTTGGCAATTGGCTAATGGGTGGCTTAATTTAGCTCCATGGATGAGCTTTGGGTGGTTTAGCCCATGCCAATAGGCAAAAAATGATTTACAACAAATGAGGAGATTGGAAATAATTATTTGGTTTAATATTGTGCATGCATTAGGTTTGGTTATTGTTATTTAGGTTCAACCATTTTAAGTTGGATTAGGTTATTAGATTTAATTTGCCTTAGCATTGCTTAAAGTTGAGTTAACTTTGAATTCATTTTAGGTTTGACTTAGGTTTTACTTTAGCATAAACTTTAGTTGGCTTTAAGTTTAAATTAAATTTAGGTTCACTTTTAAGGTTGAGCTTAGTTTTAACATTGATTAGACTAGGTCTAAATTAAGTTAGAGCTATGTTCAATTAAAGTGGTTTATGGGTTAAGTTCATGATTCATTATGTTTAGTGTCTTAAGTGTTTAAATGTAGTGTAGTTTTAGTTTAATTTATTTTTAAACTATAGTTTGAAATTTGGCTTTCATTTAGTTTAGATTTACTTTGACGTTAACTTGTCTTTATTTAAGGTTTTAGTTCCAAGTTGAATTATGTTTAGTTAGATTAGATTGAAATTAAATTAGGCTTGATGAGCTGTAGGTTAAAGTTATATTTAGATTATATTAAACTTTGGTTTAAATTAATTTTAATTAAGCTCAGGTTAAGTTAGATTGATTTTAGTTCTATTCAATATACACTTTCTTAGTTTATTTTATGTTTAACTTTGAATGAGATTTAGTTGATTTCATTACACATAGTATATTAAAGTGATTTAGGTATAATTTTAGTCTGTTTTTTAGAATCCCATTAAGTTAAGTGAGTTTTTATTTTTGAATCAATTTTAATTATTTTTAATTATGTGTAGTTTAGGTTATGTTTGATTAAGTTAGATCTATATGAAATCATTAACTTAACTTTACTACAATCTAGCTTAACTTATAAATTTAATTTAGTTAGTAATGTTGAACGTTTTAAAGTAGTTTAGGTGTGACTTAAGCTAGGCTTTAGTTTAAGTTATTTTTTCCTTAATTTTAATATGAGCCAAGGAAAATTCACTAAGCCACCCATGCTTGAGCCAAACCAAACTCAACCTGAGTTTGCACTCCTCAATTTCCAAAGTGAACTTATCACTAGACTCCTAATTGCACATAGTGACTAAAATCCAAAAGAGCTTACTTGGGACTATTGGCTAAGAATTGAGTAAGCGAAACCAAAACTAACTAGCCACCTAGGGGCACTAGAAAAGTGTCTTAAATTAAGGAGGGATAGGCAAAGGACCACATAAGATTATGTTAACCAAAATTGAGGCCAACCTATACCCAACCAAATCTTGTGTTAAGTTATTTTGGATCATAATTTTTTCTGAACAAGGTTTTATCCCATACTACAGGTTCAAAGAAGTTTCAACTTAGTTCAAAATTCAAATTGAAACCTACGATTCCACAATATCATTGAAATAGATATTTTAACAATGTTTGAACCCTTTAATATAGGCTTAAAATAAGTTCAAATCTTATTTGAACAGTTGCAGTGAATATAAAAATCTTATAATAATTTTGAAATAAAAGTTCATGACCATATTCAAAAGTGGTTCTAGTTAAAGGATCAAACTTTAAAATATCTTGCTCTTAGGAAGGGGTTAAAATCCATTTATCTTTTATAGACTTAACATTCATTTCTTATTCTTTATTTTGTATACAAATGTCTAAATCTATTAGTCTTATAAAAATGTATTATATTTGTTAAGTCAGCTATAACGCTGGAGTTATAATTGAGAAAGTTTTGAAGTAATTTTAAAGCTATAATTAATTTGAAAGAACTATGTAAATCCCTTCGAGGATTTGTTTAATGCTCTCAACCCGTTGTTTTTTAGAGATTTAACGCAATGTTTCTCATGATACAAAGAATGATAACTACTTTGACTCCAATATTAGAAATAAGAATGAAAGAGTTAATACCTTTGAAATTGCTATAATAATTGAATTAAATCTTGAAGAATTTCATAAAAATGAGAAAATGAAAAGATGATTGATAGAATAATATTAATTAATAATTAATTAAATAAAAATATATCATTAATTGTTAATATTGTAAATGTTTTCATGGGGAGAGCATCATAGGAGAGAATGTAGGGAAGTTGGATTTATATTTTGTTACTGATAGAGAATTTCAAAATAATGAGGCAAATAATGCTTATTTTATTTAGATGACATCATGAATTGAAGAAGAAAGCAATTTATTTTAGCTTCCATAAGAAAAATTATAGTCAAAAAAATATTGAAATGACCTAATAAGAATACTAGATACATTGAGGGGTAATGTCTTGACAATTGAGAAAAAGTGTGCAAATAAGTCCATGTTCAAATATATAATTAGTGGGTATGTCATATCCTTATAATATTAAGAGAATATATATTCTCAATGCCTTGGAGAGGAATGCCCAGAGGAGTTTGTTAATCAATAAAGGGTTGATAAATAAATAATTTTGATGTTATATTTTAATAATGATGCAAGGCACATTCACATCACCATGTTTTAAATATTCTTTTAGGTTTACTTGACTTTATATTATTCCCTTGTTCTATTATGTAATTATCAACTATGCACTCTTTATCTATGGGCTTTGAGGCTCCATCAATTAGAGTCATGAAGGAGAAAGAAAATACTGAACAAAATGTGGAAATGTGTGTATGAGAAAGCCATAACAGCAGGTTTATATGAAACATAATAAGAATGAGTCTTAAGTAGAAAAGAAGAGAATAAGACCGTGCGATAAGTTTACTAACTTTTAACTGCCATTGAAGAAGGTGAAGAATATTTAGCTGGGATTAGATTAGTTCGACGATTTTATTAGATATATACATTGAAAGGACATGGGAAAATATGATACCCAAGAAAGCGAGGAGACTTTTTTTTTCATCATACTAAAACTAAACCTTAATGAGTATATGATTATAGAAATATGAGCGATCACTCCATGGTGCATGATGAAACCCAAAGAAAGTATACATAATGAGGTATTTAGTTAAAAAAAAATTAGGAATAATAAAAGCATTAAAATTAAGATTTTATTAATCCATATAGACAACATGCATGAACTAATGTATATATGTGTTATTGATGCTTTATGTTCAATCAAAAAAGTACATTTGCTTTTTCTTTCTTAAAACATGGATGACAAGGATAATGGATAAGTTCAAAGAAAGTAAGAGCATTAAAGTGCCTCATGATATAAACCACAGAATAGACATATAATCTTACTTGACCATAACATAGACATTTTAATGCGCTGTATGTTTTAATGTTGATATCTTGTAATTGAGGGTCACACTATTGTTTACTTCAGACATTTTTTTATAGCATGTAGATGAATTATATTTTGCAGAGAACTTTACATACAAACCACAATTATTATGTACTAATATATCTAATAGCTAAACTTTTATATATTGATTTTACATATTAAGGCATAATAAATTTGAAAATATAAGCATCTATTGATTTGTTTTATGCTGAAAAACTTTATTTACATTTTGTTGTTGAAAACCGTATAACTAAAATAAATAATTATATAAAATAAAGTTCAAGTATAAATTGAATAAGATTGAATAAAATTTGAATAGGATCTTAAAAAGATTTAAACATGATTCATACTTGATTATATAGCATTTATATTATGATAATGTCAACCCTCAACAAATGACAAGATTTGAATATTGTTCGAAATGCGTTTTTTAACTTATATAGAATGTTATTTTCATTTGTTAGCAGACAATATCCTTTGAACATGGGTCAAACCCATTTCTATAGTTCTTTTAGTTTGGTTTTGTCACTTGTAAAAAAAATATTAAGATTTGAATGTGGTTTAATAATGGTTCAAATAATTTATTTAAAATTTGTCATATCTTCTTTGAATATTTTGTGGGCATTATTCACACACTACTTGAAGAAACTTAATAAAACAAGCTTAAAATATCCAATAAAACTTGTTATTTCTTAATAAAGATAACAAACTCATATTGGTATAAACCTTTAACATAAAATGACTGAAGAACATTTAAATATTTATTGTCATATGTCGAACAAACAAAGTAGTGATTTGCATATTGAATAGAAATACATACTTTTATAGTTACGGATTGAAGAATAAATCTAAAATAACAACTAATACACAAACTTTCAAATTAATCAACTACATTAAAATAGGCACTTAAAGAGATAACATAAATTATTTGAAATAATATATTAATTTGATTAAAACTTTAATAAAGATAAAAATTGACTAAATAATAAAGACTTATAAGTATATTCAAATAACTTTTATAGTTAAAAACTTTCAAATTTATTACATTCAAATGGATTTAAGTCATGCACTTTCAAAATATTATGACCTCAGCGACTTTTTAGCCTTACAAGTGACTTGATTATATCCTTGCACCCCATATCAGCTACCTCTATGTAACATCTATATATTTTTCTCTTTTTGATGTCCTTCTTTAGCTTCACTAATAGAGGCAACATATTAATATTTTATATTCTTCTAAAGCCTTCTCAATATTCTTTTTAATGGATAAATGTTTTTAAAGCATGAACTTAGCAATGCATCTTGAGTATAAAACCTTAACTATAGTTTATAATAACTTACTTCCTTATAATGAGATGAAACCAATGGATGTTCATGCTGCAAAACCAATGCATGAAACTTTTTTTTATATATTTTTATTTAAATTGGTTCCACCATCTAGATCACCATCATGGTTACATAAGCCAAATTGGATGGTGGAATACATAATGAATGGTTGAGTCTGTCCGTTTGGGGCAGCTTATAAGTGCGGGCAGCGTTTTCGTGTACCATTTGGTTCGGGTGTTTTGTCAGCTTATTCGAAACTGCGTTTGAGTTTTTACACTAAACGCGGGCCGCGGGTCAACCCCTGCGGCCGGCCCGCAGGCCGCGTTTCAGGATAAGCAAGTTATCCTGAAACGCAGAAGCTGCCCCAAACGGACCCTTAGTCTAGAAATTTCCCAGTGCTTTTTTTTATCTATTTCAACAAAGTGTTTTTGATATCTACTTCGATGATGCACCTTTTAAAAATCATTTTCATTTTTAGTAATATGCTTGAAACACTCTTAAATAGTTGTTAACATTAATTTTTTATCGGTTTATAGAAAAAGCATGAGTTTACATATAAAATTGGATTTCAGTGTTTAGGTCGGCAGCAATGTTCGAGGACCTTTAATTTTGTCAAAATCTATGTGAAGCTAAATTCTTCCAAAAGCTTCGGNAGATCATAACTTTTATGTAGTACTAAAATTACTTGAGGACAAGTAATAGTTAAGTTTATGAGATTTTGACCAGAGGAAAATATGATGAGATTTTCATACATATTTTATATTATTTTTTATGAGATTGCACTTTAAACAAAGATATTTTTTATGTTTTGTTGCATGAATGATGAATTAGAGTCATTGGNTTTTGATGTTTTGTTGCAGGAATGATGAATTAGGGTCATTGGAGCAAAAATATGCAAAAAAGAGAGAATTTGGAGCGAAAAGGACAAAAATGTGAAGAATTGAACTTGGGCGCCGACGACGAGATTTTCCCGAGACTCCAGAATTAATTCATTAAGAAGGTCCGCTGACGGCGCCCTCGAGGCCGCCGACGGCGAGATCGACGTTTATGCCCAATCAGGCTTTGGATAAGACCAAATTTTGAAGGGATGCTTAGACAACTCTTGGGAAAGCTCATCCACAGCTTTAAAAGACTATTTTGGCCGAAAATAGAGGAGGGGCNAAATATGATGAGATTTTCATACATATTTTATATTATTTTTTATGAGATTGCACTTTAAACAAAGATATTTTTGATGTTTTGTTGCAGGAATGATGAATCAGAGTCATTGGAGCAAAAAGATGCAAAAAGGAGCGAATTTGGAACGAAAAGGACAAAAATGTGAAGAATTGAACTAGGGCGCCGACGGCACCATCGACCCCGCCGACGGAGAGATTTTCCCGAGACTCCATACTTAATTCATTAAGAAGGTCCGCCGACAGCGCCCTCGAGGCCGCCGACGACGAGGTTGGCAGTTATGCCAATCAGGCTTTGGATAAGGCCAAATTTTGAAGGGATGCTTAGACAACTCTTGGGAAAGCTCATCCACAACTTTAAAAAAAGATTTTGGCCGAAAATTGAGAAGACTCTAGAAGTGCTAGAGGTTAGAAAGGTTCCAATAGTCTGTAAAATTAGGAGGAATTCTTCGAGAGATTATAAGAGTGTAGGGAAAGTGAGAGATTTCTTANTGAAGGGATGCTTAGACAACTCTTGGGAAAGCTCATCCACAACTTTAAAAAAAGATTTTGGCTGAAAATTGAGAAGACTCTAGAAGTGCTAGAGGTTAGAAAGGTTCCAATAGTCTGTAAAATTAGGAGGAATTCTTCGAGAGATTGTAAGAGTGTAGGGAAATTGAGAGATTTCTTANCTTCTGCTAAATTATGGTAATTTACTGCTAATTTTTGTTTTTCAGCCTCTTTCTATATTGTGATATTTACTGCTATTTGTACCAGTCAAACTCCACCAGTTATGCTTCTTCTACTTTGCTTATAGTGGTATCAAAGAATGGTTGTGTATTTTTAATGGAAGATTTACAGAGATACCACTCAATTCCCATGTATTTACATATCTAGCACATAAATTTAATTTTTACATCTCACCTTACTCATGCATAGAAAGGTGTATTTCATAAATGCTGGTGTTTTTGATGTGAGATGAAAGATTTGGGCGGTATAAATGTAAGAAAAAGTAAGGTTTAAAGTGTTAGATATGTAAATACATGGGATTTGGGCGGTATGCATGTAAATGCCCGCTACGGTACTTCAAGGAATGCTTAATACAAACCCAATA
>JXCR01146602.1:61785-82023 GCA_002079205.1 Phalaenopsis hybrid cultivar | reverse complement strand
TTTTTATATGACTAAACTCAACCAAATCCAGGCTCAATTGGCCCATGATTTGAGCCCAATTTTGATTTGGGTCAAAACCCCAATATTGACCATAAGACTTAATCTCACTCAATTGAACTCATAGCTTAGTCAATTGGCCTCAATTAATATTGCAAAATCTTTACAACATTCTTACATATCAACATCAATCATCAATTGGCCTTGATGAAGCTTCAAACCCATTTGATTTTGACCTAAATCTAAAATTCCCAAAATTAGCCTCAATATTGGCTAACACCCCAAAGTTCAACAATTGAATGCTTTAGATCTCAATTTGACATCCAATTTTGTTGAAAATCCTTTATAAGGTCATTTTTGACCAAATGCAACAATCAATTTGAGCTTAGTCTAAAGCTAGCTTAAGTTTGACCCAAATTAGATTCATATGTCTAATTTGGGTCTAAAACCAAAACCCATCAAAATCCATCCCAATTGACCACCAAATCAACTTCAAAACAATTTTCATCCTTCATGAAAATTGTTTATTATGATGTTTTACACTAAACACAACAATTAAGTTGAGCTTAGCCCATGGCTAGCCAAAATTTGACCCAAACTTAGCCCAATATGCTTAAAATGGGTCAAAAATCAAAAATCCACCAAATTGTTTTAATGATGTTTTACACCAAATAAAATAATTAATTTGAGCTTAGCCCAAAGCTAGCCCAATTTGTTATGATGTTCTTCACCAACCACAACAATCAATTTGAGCTTAGCCCATGGCTAGCTCAAGTTTAATGATGTTCTTCACTAACCACAACAATCAATTTGAGCTTAGCCCATGGCTAGCCCAAGTTTGATCAAACTTAGCCCAATATGCTTAAAATGGGTCAAAAATCAAAAATCCACCAAATTGATTAACCAAACTTAGCCCAACTGCTTCAATCAACTCGGACTTAGCCCATGGCTAGCCCAAGTTTGACCCAAACTTAGCCCAACATGCTTCATGGGTCAAAAATCAAAAATCCACCAAATTGATTAACCAGTTGACCTCAAAATGACTTTCACCCTTCATGAAATTGTTACTCATGGTCTCTTTCACCAAATATCATAGTTAATTGGGCCAATTTTGTCTAACCTAGTCCAAACATAAGATTTGGTCATGTGCACCTTCTTGGACTTATGGTCAAATCCAAATCAATTGAGCTTGGTATGGTCAAATGAGTCTTACCATGACTTACCTTAGACTCTAGGGTTGAGTTTAAAACCAGCAATTAACCCATGGTTAGGCTTGATATTTATCTCATGGGTAATTTTTTAAGNAATTCTGATGACCGACAGCTTCTTATGGGCAAACCCCACACCAAAAATAGTGCCGACAACACCCTAAATCCTAGCCTAGCACACCATCTACCGAGAAAGTGCATCGACCTAATATATAAGTGAGGGGTACGTCTGAGTATAATATGACTTTGGTGGGGTCTTCATATCGGCCCCATCCTAAAGATTTAAAGGATCTAAAGGATGTCACAAAGAGCGGTGACACAAGTTAGATCTATTAGATCTTTAGCACAGTCATACTCATGTAATTCTCGATGAATTAACTCACATTGCTCACTGGGATCAACCCAGCAAGAAATGTTCGTTAAGACATCGCGACCAACACGGGATCACTCTCCTAACGAACCTGGCTCGCTATCCATGAAAAAATGCAAATGCTAATGCAAACAAATCAAAACATATAAGTAGTGATAAAAAGTATGCCATAAAGGCAATGACTCGTAGGAATGAGCATGTCGTAGTGGCAGGGGCCCGAATAGAGGGTATACCGGTAAGACAGTGACCCGGAGATGGGCATGCCGTGACGACAGGGGCCCGAAAAGAGGGTATACCGGTAAGGAGGTGACCCGAAAATAGGCATGACGTTGCGGCAGGGGCCCGAAAAGAGGGTATGCTGGTAAGGCGGTGACCCGGAAGTAGGCATGTCGTTGCAGCAGGGGCCCGAAAAGAGGATATGCAGGTAAGACAATGACCCANTAAGGAGGTGA
Organism: Phalaenopsis hybrid cultivar; assembly: GCA_002079205.1. Taxonomy (NCBI): domain Eukaryota; kingdom Viridiplantae; phylum Streptophyta; class Magnoliopsida; order Asparagales; family Orchidaceae; genus Phalaenopsis; species Phalaenopsis hybrid cultivar. Next base: position 79,996 of record JXCR01146602.1, on the reverse strand, counting down.
CCCGAAAGTAGGCATGACGTTGCGGCAGGGGCCCGAAAAGAGGGTATGCTGGTAAGGCGGTGACCCGGAAGTAGGCATGCCGTTGCAGTAGGGGCCCGAAAAGATGATATGCAGGTAAGACAATGACCCAAAAGTATGCAACTCAAGTGGATGATATTGATCATGCAAACAAACATGTACATGCACATATACAACATGCAAAGGAGCAAGTGGTAGGTCTATCGGGATGGAGCGTCCGATCAAACCAAAGTATTGTGCCAACCGGACCGGGGTAGCCGGCTAAAACACAAGTGATGTGACTGGTTCGGGATAATCGATCGAGACACAAGTGGTGTCGGTGCATGTGCAAGTGCAAGATATAAGATGCAAGTGCAAGTGCAACGTGCAATGTGACCGGTTCGGGATAACCGATCGAGGCACAAGTGGTGTCGGTGCAGGTGCAAGTGCAAGGTGCAATTGCAAATGTGATATATGACACACAATATGTAACAATGCAAGACACACATATGCAAACAATGAAGTGCAAATGAACACACATGATAGCGATCCACGCTCGTACTAACAACCTCACCTAGGAAACCTAAGGTTTAGACCCTTGGATATGCGGCACCGCCGCCTCTTGTTTTGGTGAGGCAATGTGGGGAGTTTTCTCCCCGGATCTCCGAAGGGAAAACTCTCCACGGCGTTGCGAAATGTGCTNAAGTGCAAGATATAAGATGCAAGTGCAAGTGCAACGTGCAAGTGCAACGTGCAAGAAGGTGCAAGGTGCAAGGTGCAAGTGCAAGTGCAAATGTGATATATGACACACAATATGTAATAATGCAAGACACACATATGCAAACAATGAAGTGCAAATGACCACACATAATAGCGAGCCACGCTCGTACTAACGACCTCACCTAGGAAACCTAAGGTTTAGACCCTTGGATATGCGGCACCGCCGCCTCTTATTTTGGTGAGGCAATGTGGGGAGTTTTCTCCCCGGATCTTCGAAGGGAAAACTCTCCACGGCGTCGTGAAATGTGCTAGCTGTGCGAACTCCTCCAGACTTTGCAAAGCGAGCCAGCTACGAAGCTTCTCTCGCTTTGCCAAGTCTGGCCCCCTAGCTTCTCCAAGTAAAGCTGGGGAAACCTAAAGCAAGGGGAGTGAAGGACTCCGACCCATCGGGACTTGTGCTAAGACTCACAACAAAATGGAGACACTTGGCTCTACGGGGTNGGAGTGAAGGACTCCGACCCATCGGGACTTGTGCTAAGACTCACAACAAAATGGAGACACTTGGCTCTACGGAGTGTGTTTGGTTACGCACAGAAAGTCCTAACCTAAAGGCTAGCTCTATGAAATCGACGATCCATCACGCAGGCACGTCGTCGCGCCGACCCATGCCGGGGCATGCACCCCGTGTGGGCGATCGAACTCACACGCCTAGACACCACTAAACCTAGGGCTAGCTAGGAGTTTATGGGATCTCACCACCACGAAAATTGCATGCGCGTTCTCTTTACTTGCTCCAAGCTCGCCGACATCCGACCCACGCTCCAGTGTGCCTCGCAGAACGTGCATAGATCAACAGAAAGACCCACAGTGAGGTCCGCTTTCCGGTGAATCTCGCAACAAAACAACGGGAAAACAGGAAATAGCAGGTGAGGTATGCAAAGTACCCAAATAAATACTCCAAGCATAAAAAAATGCAAACAAAACATATACCTTCAGAAAGGGGTCAGACGGGTTGAGATCTTGCTCGGATTCACTTCACAATAAGTAACACAAACTGAGTGGGAGAACGTGATGTCACAAGCTCACTNGACGGGTTGAGATCTTGCTCGGATTCACTTCACAATAAGTAACACAAACTGAGTGGGAGAACGCGATGTCACGAGCTCACCTTATCGTCCTTCAACGATAAAAGAGACCACACTAGATAATTAGCACGTCTCCCGAATGATTTCAAATCACAAGAAATCCATTTGTTTATAAATATGAATCGACTTTTTTGCATACAAGTGAAAATTTAAGTGAAATCTCACTATTTAACAATAAAAGGGNATCCATTTGTTTATAAATATGAATCGACATTTTTGCATACAAGTGAAAATTCAAGTGAAATCTCACTATTTATCAATAAAAGGGTTTTTTTTCTTTTAAAATCATAGAAGATCCACACCATTTCATGTTTGAAAATCATAAATAATCCACTTGTTTACTTCTACAAATCAATATCCCCACATTTAAGAGATTTAGATTTTATCTAGATTTGAACGCACCCCATCTACGTCCATGGTTTCGGGTAAGAGAAGAAAAAAAAAAGAAAAAGGGGATTTTTGGATCTCTGGAGGCAAACCAAAAGGTGGTCGGAAAGTATGGAGATCAGGCTCACCGGTGTGAAGAGGAGTTGTCGTCGGCGTCAGAGATCACGGCGGCAAAGTAGGCGGCTAAGGGGAGGTTGGCGAGGCTCGCGGGCAGCGTTGCTGACCGAGGACATGCTTGGCGCCGTCGGCGTGCCATAGGTCGCGAGGAGAGATNGATCACGGCGGCAAAGTAGGCGGCTAAGGGGAGGTTGGCGAGGCTCGCGGGCAGCGTTGCTGACCGAGGACAGGCTTGGCACCGTCGGCGTGCCATAGGTCGCGAGGAGAGAGTCTCGGCCAAAGGGAAGAGGAGAAGGCTCACTAACGCGAGGAGATGAGGCCTAAGCCGGGTGGTCGCCGGCAAGGACCGCCGGCCGTCAGGTTCGGAGCAAGGACGAGTGGTTTTCGTGAATGGGGAGGGGAGAATCACGATTTTGGAGGCTGCGAGGAGGTGCGAAGCATAAGAGAGAGAAATTTTCGTTTCCCTCTTTTTAGAGAGAGAGGGATTCAAATCCTTTTTTTTCACAATTTCTTTATTTTTTTTGGGAGAGAGAGAATAGAGGAGAGAGGAGGGAGGAGAGAGGGAGGAAGTTATGNGGCCGTCAGGTTCGGAGCAAGGACGAGTGGTTTTCGTGAATGGGGAGGGGAGAATCACGATTTTGGAGGCTGTGAGGAGGTGCGAAGGATAAGAGAGGGAAATTTTCGTTTCCCTCTTTTTAGAGAGAGAGGGATTCAAATCCTTTTTTTTTCACAGTTTCTTTATTTTTTTGGGAGAGAGAGAATAGAGGAGAGAGGAGGGAGGAGAGAGGGAGGAAGTTATGATTTTTTTTTTAAAAAGGAAAAACTTTTTTTTAATTATAATAGTAATAATAATAATAATATTATTATTATTATTATCTCTCCGCATCTTTTTGTTGAACACTTCATCGTAGCGTAATGAAATTCTCCCCTAGGTAAATTCGACGTTTCGGACGCGACCGCACTGTCTGTTTCATCGACTGAGGTCGTTCAGACCACTTATTTTAGCAATCGGGATGAAAATAAAAATTTGAGCNAACTTTTTTTTAATTATAATAGTAATAATAATAATAATATTATTATTATTATTATCTCTCCGCATCTTTTTGCTGAACACTTCATCGTAGCAAAATGAAATTCTCCCCTAGGTAAATTCGACGTTTCGGACGCGACCGCACTGTCCGTTTCATCGACTGAGGTCGTTCATACCACTTATTTTAGCAATCGGGATGAAAATAAAAATTTGAGTATTTTTAGCCCGCAAGCGAAACGAGCGTCCTTCGTAGATAAAATCGACGTTTCAGACGCACTTATATGGTCCATTTTGTCGTCTGAGGTCGTCTACACCGACGAACGAGCTAATTTTAGCCAATTTCATGCGCTACGCGATAACTAATTTTCGTCGATCATAGGTGAACGCCCTACACCTATGACATCCGAAAAAATTGATGCCAACAGGTTTTCTCTACAGCAAGCTCTCTTCCGAAGCTTTTCCCTGTAATAGGCCCTCCTCTAGAGTTTTTTCCCTACATCAGGCCCTCATCCAAAATCTCTCCTACCACAGACCCTCCTCCGAAGTTTTTTCATTTTTTTCCATTTTTTCTGTAGGTTATACCCTGCAGCTTTTTCTGAAGGTTTTATATTTCCCTACAACATTACATGTTGAAGTCTTCTACTTACCTACAGANTAGGCCCTCCTCTAGAGTTTTTTCCCTACATCAGGCCCTCATCCAAAATCTCTCCTACCACAGACCCTCCTCTGGAGTTTTCTTTCTCCAAGTCCTCCGAAGTTTTTTCATTTTTTTCCTTTTTTTCTGTAGGTTATACCCTGCAGCTTTTTCTGAAGGTTTTATATTTCCCTATAACATTACATGTTGAAGTCTTCTACTTACCTACAGGNTATTGCAATACATGTATTCTAAATTCAAGGTAAAAGCACACCAGTAGCACCATTAGCATTCTCGAAAGCACAGAGAACAGCTAATGGATGAAAATGAAGGAGGAAGAAGTATAAATAAACCAAACTTTAGAAGTCACCTAAAATCTCCTATTAGGGCACTTAGAATATAAAGAAGAACAATCCCAAAACTAGATTCTGACATAGAAAAAGATATGATAGTAATTATTTGTAGGAAAAAAAAAACCAATATTAAGAATGTTTTAGACCTTTTTAATGCATACAAAATTAACTTGGCAGTTTCTAGCAATTCCTAAATTTTTCATAAAAATTCCTTAAACTTCTTAGATGCTAAATAGAATATTCTTGATGAGATTGATGAAGTCCAACCTCTAAAATTAACTCATTAAGGAGGGAGGGGGTGATTGAACATCAAAGTATCAAACAAATCAATCCATAATACAAGGCTAATAGTTTGTTATATTATTGTTAATATCGATGGACTGTGAGCTCAGCATCAAAGTAGCAAACAAATCAATCTATACTGCAAGGCTAGTAGTTTCCTATATTATTATTAATATCCATTCTTTCAGATAAGAAGTTTTTCTAGGTGTCTTCCAATCATTAGTGAATAGNACCAAACTAATCACTACTTAACACTATCTTAAATATTACCTGAGTATTATAAAAATAATACTATAATAATAGCAGAATATAACATAAAAATTATTAGAATTAACCTTAATACTACACCAGAATATAACCTTAATGTTGTTGATACCAGAATACAATGGAAAAACTTCCATAATATAACCTAAGTAGTATATCTGAATACAACTTAAGTAANACATCACCTCCTACAATTAGGACAAAATTTGGCAAAGAAATGTAAAAGATCCTTGATCAAAGAGTTTGAGGGAAAAGTAAGAAAAATAGAAGAACCAAATTTTAAATCAATTGGAAAAGAATAAATGGTTGAGATATGACATAGAAGAAGGAAGCCAATTTGTATTAATCTGAAGAACATAACGGTGTAAACATTTGCATCAATCTGACAATGGCACCAAAATGTTCTAGTGGGGATATTCCCAATAACATGACTATGGACGAAGGCATTTGGTTGGATGAATTGTGCCATTTTCTAGTAAAAAGATAGNTGTGAACTATTGAAACAACACAATGAAGACATAAAAGATGAAATGCAAGAAGCACATCACCTCCTACAATTACGACAAAATTTGGCAAAGAAATGTAAAAGATCCTTGATCAAAGAGTTTGAGGGCAAAGTAAGAAAAATAGAAGAACCAAATTTTAAATCAAATGGAAAATAATAAATGGTTGAGATATGACATAGAAGAAGGAAGCCAATTTGTATCAATCTGAAGAACATAACAGTGTAAACATTTACATCAATCTGACAATGGCACCAAAATGTTCTAGTGGGGATATTCCCAATAACATGACTATGGACGAAGACATTTGGTTGGATGAATTGTGCCATTTTCTAGTAAAAAGATACCAAACAAGAAAATTTTTTTACTTATGTTCGTAGTGGCTTGTGCTGGTGCTTGTGATGGTTTAATCAAAAAGTGAGTTAAGCTTGCAGTGGATTATGCATGCAATGGCATGTATTTATGGTGGATTGTGCTTGCAGTGGCTTATGTGTGCAATTGGCTTGTGCTTGCAGCAGTGTGTACCTAAAGTAGGTTGTGTTTGGAATGACTTGTTCATATGATCGAAGGTTTAGAATGGGTGTGTGCGTACATTGCCCGCATGATAGTGGCATGTGAGGCAGCCAATTCACAAATGCAAGTACNGTACCTAAAGTAGGTTGTGTTTGGAATGACTTGTTCATATGATCGAAGGTTTAGAATGGGTGTGTGCGTACAGTGCCCGCATGATAGTGGCATGTGAGGCAGCCAATTCACAAATGCAAGTANACGCACTTATATGGTCCATTTTGTCGTCTGAGGTCGTCTACACCGACGAACGAGCTAATTTTAGCCAATTTCGTGCGCTACGCGATAACTAATTTTCGTCGATCATAGGTGAACGCCCTACACCTATGACATCCAAAAAAATTGATGCCAACAGCTTTTCTCTACAGCAAGCTCTCTTCCGAAGCTTTTCCCTGTAATAGGCCCTCCTCTAGAGTTTTTTCCCTACATCAGGCCCTCATCCAAAATCTCTCCTACCACAGACCCTCCTCCGAAGTTTTTTCATTTTTTTCCATTTTTTCTGTAGGTTATACCCTGCAGCTTTTTCTGAAGGTTTTATATTTCCCTACAACATTACATGTTGAAGTCTTCTACTTACCTACAGACTCTACAAGAACTACAGTCAAAGACAACCACAATCAACTAGAAATTGGTTTTTCTTCCTGGTTGTCTACTTCCCTACAAACTCCCTTGGAGCATTACCTGTAGGAGCTTCTAACTACCTATAGACACTGCAAGAACTGCATTCAAAGACAACGACAATCAACTAGAAGTCAACTTTTCCTGCAAGTTGTCTAATTTTCTGCAAACTCCCCTGCGACATTACCTGTAAGAGTCTTCTGTCTAACTACAGACACTGCAGGAATTGTAGTCAAATACAATCGTAATATGAGATGAAAACTTCAAGATCTACTTTACATGATCTCCCTCGCACATTGTTTGAAGTTTTCAAATTCAAGTTGAATATGATTTTCAACCATGTTTCAACTTAAAAGGGGTGTTAGGAGTTAAATTAGAAAATAATTTATTCCTGTTAGAAATTCTGAGGATTAAATTTATTTCCTAATATAAATTTCTTTCATTTCCTATTTTATTTTTATTTCCTTGGATCGAATTTATTTATTTTTCTATTTTATGTTGTTTCCCTTATCTCTAAATAATTATTATGAATTGATTAATTGGAGATAATAGGTGATATAATTTTTCTTTCTTGTTATTTTTATTTTATTGTCTTTCCTACTCTAGGATTCATGTAAGGTTTCTTTATACCCCCTCTTCATATCATTAAAAATATTCCATTGAATTATGAAAAATCAATAATTGAAAATCATAGTCAGCATATAAATCAACATCAAGATAAAATGAACTTGTGTTTTATTAACATTTACATTTAATGAAATTATTTGATGTTCTACTAGATCGTTTGTTATGTAGTTTTGAGAAATCTTAATTTATTTAATAGGAATGCAATCTAGTTCAGAAGTCAGCAATTTTTTTGTGGACAAGGATGTTATAAAGTTCCTATATATAAATGAGATATGAAACCCCTATTGCAATACATGTATTCTAAATTCAAGGTAAAAGCACACCAGTAGCACCATTAGCATTCTCGAAAGCACATAGAACAACTAATGGAGGAAAATAAAGGAAGAAGAAGTATAAATAAACCAAACTTTAGAAGTCACCTAAAATCTCCTATTAGGGCACTTAGAATATAAAGAAGAACAATCCCAAAACTAGATTCTGACATATAAAAAGATATTATAGTAATTATTTGTAGGAAAAAAAAACCAATATTAAGAATGTTTTAGACCTTTTTAATGCATACAAAATTAACTTGGCAGTTTCTAGCAATTCCTAAATTTTTCATAAAAATTCCTTAAACTTCTTAGATGCTAAATAGAATATTCTTGATGAGATTGATGAAGTCCAACCTCTAAAATTAACTCATTAAGGAGGGAGGGGGTGATTGAACATCAAAGTATCAAACAAATCAATCCATAATACAAGGCTAATAGTTTGTTATATTATTGTTAATATCGATGGACTGTGAGCTCAGCATCAAAGTAGCAAACAAATCAATCTATACTGCAAGGCTAGTAGTTTCCTATATTATTATTAATATCCATTCTTTCAGATAAGAAGTTTTTCTAGGTGTCTTCCAATCATTAGTGAATAGGCACCTATACACTTATAATTGGGCCTTATCACATCAACATTAGATCCATTTGATAAACAATTGGGAAGCCTTAAGTGATCTTACTCTATTGCTTTGGCTAATTTTTAGAATAATAAGAGTACACCACTTTACCCTATAATGTAATTAGATGGCACACAAAACAAAGGCTTTGGGAACCAATCATCTCTTGATATATTTCAATAATCTTTAGACATAAAAAAAAGAAAAATTTTAAGATGGTGGTTAGGTGGAAGCATCTAACATCCCTTAATATGGAATAACAATGCTCGAGTGACAAACATCCTACCCCGCATCAATATGAATCAGACTAGCAAGTGTTAAATTATGAGGGAAACAAACTAACAAAAGCAACTCAACATGTGAACGGGTATACATAAAAGGGGAGTGGAGATTGTTGGAGTTCATTGTCGACAATGCGATGTTGTTTAAATTGACTCTTCAAAATCTAGAATAAAATTAAAAGTAAGCTAGTATGACATAGGATGGTCCGAAAACACAATAGTTCCTTCTAAATAGTGAGCAGACTAGGGGATTTTGCATTTCAATTAAAAAATCTTGAGATTCAAAATGCATCCCACATTTCTTGTGAACTATTGAAACAACACAATGAAGACATAAAAGATGAAATGCAAGAAGCACATCACCTCCTACAATTAGGACAAAATTTGGCAAAGAAATGTAAAAGATCCTTGATCAAAGAGTTTGAGGGCAAAGTAAGAAAAATAGAAGAACCAAATTTTAAATCAAATGGAAAATAATAAATGGTTGAGATATGACATAGAAGAAGGAAGCCAATTTGTATCAATCTGAAGAACATAACAGTGTAAACATTTACATCAATCTGACAATGGCACCAAAATGTTCTAGTGGGGATATTCCCAATAACATGACTATGGACGAAGACATTTGGTTGGATGAATTGTGCCATTTTCTAGTAAAAAGATACCAAACAAGAAAATTTTTTTACTTATGTTCGTAGTGGCTTGTGCTGGTGCTTGTGATGGTTTAATCAAAAAGTGAGTTAAGCTTGCAGTGGATTATGCATGCAATGGCATGTATTTATGGTGGATTGTGCTTGCAGTGGCTTATGTGTGCAATTGGCTTGTGCTTGCAGCAGTGTGTACCTAAAGTAGGTTGTGTTTGGAATGACTTGTTCATATGATCGAAGGTTTAGAATGGGTGTGTGCGTACAGTGCCCGCATGATAGTGGCATGTGAGGCAGCCAATTCACAAATGCAAGTACAAAGGAAAATTGTGTGATGCATCTGAAAAAATGGCGCCATCAGTAGGAACAAATAGATTTGTTAAGTATTCAAATTTACTTGTGAAGGTTTTTGTAAATGGGACAGCTATGGTACTGCGCTCAAATTATAAACATTTGCACACATGCAAAAAATGTGTACAAATGCAGGTGTGAACACATATTTGGTGTTTACACGAGCATATTGTTCAGTGAGTGAAAACTATTTCAAAAGAATGTCAATTGGGTTGTTATTCCCAAGTGACATTTAAGGGAGGCGCAAATACAAATAGAGTGTTTAAGTGACAAACATTTGCACACACTCTTCAAGTGGTATGACTACTATAATTGTACAAAACGAAGTAATTTGGCAGTGGTTGAAGGCATGGATAGACTAGCATGCACATGTGGCAGACTCTTGATATTCATGCATATTATGAGTGTGCTCTACAAAGTGTGCAAGCGTTAGTAATCTTTATGCACATGCATAAATAACTAACGAGCCTTGTGTCATTGTAATTCTTGGTGAATAAGTTTGTGATTGTAATTCCGATAATTATGTAGTGATTTATCCCAAATTGTGTGAATGTATAATCATGGTTTTTACTGCAAGCATGATGTGCATGAGCTAAACTCTGTTGTATGCAACTTTGTGAGAAGTCAACTCCAGAGCAGTGTCCAGATTGTCTAGCAAGTTAGTTTTCAATATANATCCCAAATTGTGTGAATGTATAATCATGGTTTTTACTGCAAGCATGATGTGCATGAGCTAAACTCTGTTGTGTGCAACTTTGTGAGAAGTCAACTCCAGAGCAGTGTCCAGATTGTCTAGCAAGTTAGTTTTCAATATAAAAAAATGGTAAAACTACAACTCTATGACACATGCCATTATGAACAATATATAGAACTATAATTATGCAATACAAATTATTGCAAATAAAATACTATGAGTCACTGCTTGCGTTAAGTCTATTAATGGGAACTAATATCTAATAACAACTCAAGCCTCAAAAAACCAATTATCTAACAAAATGTAATCGACAACTTAAACCCATGATGAATAAAGAAATTTATATATTCCGTGCTCATCAAAAATTGAGAAAGTTCTTAGAAAAAAGCAGATAGTCATCTACATAATAGTAGGTCACCAGCACAAGCCCACTGAACAAGTTTAAAATACCATATGTTTCAAAGACAAAATGTTCCATTTGGTTGCAACTAAACTCCCCTATTGTTAACAAGTTGCAATACGACTACATAAGCCTAGTTTTTTTTTAATATTCCCCCCCCAAAATAAAAATGAAATTATTTGCACAAAACTAAGAAAAAAACCATTTTCCAAAAAAGTTATCATGCAACATTATGAAAAAAATAAAAAATTAATTGAAAATCCTATAATCATTATTCAAATCATTTATCAGAATAAAATCTAAGTCATTACTTTGAATTACATATTATCTATTTCATTATTTTTTAATATTAATTTATTTACACAATAAGTTTTCTCACCCTAAAAAAGAGATGATGTTTCCTCCCCTAAAACCAAGACAGATTAACAAACTGTTGCAGAAAGAACAAAAGGTTTGCATATTCTTACTTATTATGGGCTATGCCAAGATAAAGGTGGAAGGTAGAATTCTATTGATCTCTCTTTATAAAACATTGCATTGGTGTATGCGGTGGCCCTGGCTGCACCCACAATTAACAAGCACGATGGAAACTTATAGATATAGCAGATGAAAGAATCACACAGATAAAAATCTAAACCATGCAAGAATCCATCAATCCAATCCAAATATCATAAAAATATAGCCATTATGAAAAAGAAACATCCCAATCTCCAAGGAAAACACCAAAATCTAGGGAAAATAGGAGAATGTCTCTATCTGGAGTGCTTATTCTGTGCGGACACCGCACACAACTATGTGTGCGGTGTCTAATGGAAAGGTGACACGTGGAACTGTGGCCCCCACAACTTAAAAAATGAAATTAAGGCATTCTTACGTGCGACCCAACCCGAGTCTGGTCCGAGNCTATCTGGAGTGCTTATTCTGTGCGGACACCGCACACAACTATGTGTGCGGTGTCTAATGGAAAGGTGACACATGGAACTGTGGCCCCCACAACTTAAAAAATGAAATTAAGGCATTCTTACGCGCGAACCAACCCGAGTCCTGCCTGAAACACGTAAAAGTTAAACAGCGCGCCTGAAAAATGTGATTTCATCGGAAACCCAAACGTCGCTCGAACGAGGAGAGCGAAGAGCACCTTCATTCGATCTTTTAAGGTTTTTGAATCAGNGTCCGAGACACGTAAAAGTTAAACAGCGCGCCTGAAAAATGTGATTTCATCGGAAACCCAAACGTCGCTCGAGCGAGGAGAGCGAAGAGCACCTTCATTCGATCTTTTAAGGTTTTTGAATCAAAAAAACTTAGGGTTTTAGAGTTGTTGTTGGAAACCGAAGAGAGCACAATGAGAATAGAGACGGAAGAGCCCTTTAGAATAGAAACCGAAGAGGAATCGACAATGGAGGCCGAGAAACGCAAGAAAAAGGAAGCGAAAGAGCGAAAGAAGAAGAAAATCCAAGAGGGTTCATCTAGGTAATTTTTATTTTNAATGGAGGCCGAGAAACGCAAGAAAAAGGAAGCGAAAGAGCGAAAGAAGAAGAAAATCCAAGAGGGTTCATCCAGGTAATTTTTATTTTGGTGGTTCTATTTTTATTGAGAAGACCATTTGGGTAATATTTTAGTTGTACTTGAGTAACAAATCACTCAGAGTAATATATGAGTTGTATTTTACTGTTTTTGAGTTGTACACAAGTACACACAATATTACCGTAAAAAAACTAATATTAAACTGCAATAAAACCTATTATTTAATTATAATACCAAACTAATCACTACTTAACACTATCTTAAATATTACCTGAGTATTATAAAAATAATACTATAATAATAGTAGAATATAACATAAAAACTATTAGAATTAACCTTAATACTACACCAGAATATAACCTTAATGCTATTGATACCAGAATATAATGGAAAAACTTCCATAATATAACCTAAGTACTATACCTGAATGCAACTTAAGTAGTATTACATTAATATAAAAATATAACGAAAATACAACCAGAATATAACCTAAATACTACAATACCAGAATACAACGTAAGTAATATTATAATATAACCTAAATAATACTATACGAGATCACATAATATTGCTGAAATATTACCATAGTTATCCCGAAATAAAACCTTTCTACCTAACCCCTTATATTTTTTGCATTATTTTGTTTGATGTAGGTTTGTGAACCCAATGTCCATGAGTTGTAGATGCCGACCATTTGTAGTTAGAGATGAGCTTGATAAGGTGAGGCCTGCTGTATTTGACGAGATGAGGAATGAGCTCAAAATGTTGAATGTTGATCAGTTTTTTGCACTTCCACCTTATCCCTAAGACAATGTGGTCACACTTCAAATATTGCAATATTGAATACATGAAAAAATGGTTTTCAAAATGGGAGTGAAAGATCTGAGGATAAATCCTGATGAAGTTGCCTTTTTGAATGACATGTCAAATAGAGGAGAAGTTCCAAAGTGGAAGAAAGTTCCATCCTGTGGCGTTGATGCCCGTCAAATGAAGGTTGATCTGTTGAACCTTGGAACCGGGGAGTCATCTGCCCCTTTTAATCAATTGTATATAAATGATTTCTTATTAAATTTATTTTTTCCGCATAGTAATTTTAGTGTATCCAAAGGAATTTACATCTTTAGAGAGAATGAACATACATTTGCTTCTTTTAATTGGTTTGCTGTTCCTTCTTTTTACAGCGGGAACAATTGCAGACTGTTCAGATTTAAAAACTTCATCCTTCTCATTCCTTCTCCAAGCTTTCATGACATTTTCAAGACCTAAGAAACTCTCAGTGAGGGTGCTTGTTGGCTTGGAGGCATTATGACAAATGTTATTCGTCGACCCACTTCTTTGTGTTGAAAGGATCCTCATCCCAAATATTTCCTTATTGAAAGTTGTTGACCACTTATGCCTGATATTGTACAAACTACTCAACCAAACATTCTCATATAGATTTCTTATCCCAATCATTGTATTCCAAGTTTCTTCAAACTCCTCCTCGGAGTTACATCTATCCATGCATTTATAAAAAAAACTCATTGATTTTCTTGGTGCTTACACCACAATGAAGTTTTGAAGATAATTTCTTGTAAATATGTCATTGGCATAATCTATGTCTTGTGTGCGGAAGTCACTCTTCAATGGCTCTGGCCATTGTTTGATCCTGATCAGTGAATATTGTCATCGGGTGCTTGTTGTCCATAATCCGGATAAATGATTTGAATAGCCAATTGAATAATTCAACTGTTTCATTTGACAAAAGCCAACTCCAAATAGAACATTCTGCAGTGGTGGTTCACACCGACAATAGGAGCACAACATAAAGTGTATTTATTTAATCTATAACTTGTGTCAAATATTATGACATCCTCAAAACAATCGTAATCAAGCCTGTATATCTCATCACTCTAAAAGAAATTCAATAAACTACCAGACTCATCAGTTTGGACGTCCCATGCAAACATCATATCATCTGCTTGCCTCTTAGTGAACAATCTAAGTAGAGAATTAGCGTCCCCATTTTTAATCTTACCATTTTTCTCTCTTTATATGAAATTATAAGCATCCCTCTTCGTGCAATCAAGATTTTCAACACCCCCAAATTCTGTAGCCAGAAAACTAAAGACATCGCTTGTTCTGATCCCTGATTGTGTCATCGATCTGAGCACTTGTGTACTGACATCACTCATTTTTCTGTTGGAACGCAATAAATGTTTGTTACCGTCTGCCGCCAAAGGATGGTTATGACTTTCTATAAATTTCTTAACCGACCAGCTACCTTCTACATCGACGACATATCGGATCATGGTTGGACAACCAGTCATTGTGTCCCCTCTTATGTACTTCACCGCCACATTGTTATTCAATTCTTTCTTGAAATCAGCCTTACCACAAATGAAATCCTTTGTCTTAATCATTTTTTAATTAGGCTAAAAACCAACGTGATCCTTTCGCACAGTGAATCCAATATGGTGTGCATATGCACAATAATTTTCATAGGCTTCGTTCTCATTATGAACCACCGCACGAAACAAACTATCCGCAATTAGATCAATACACACAGTTAAAGGCTCGGGGAGTTGCAACTTTCAATAATGCCACTATTAGAATGACAAAATAACGCTTCAACGAAACCAATTAATAAATACAATCATGTTGGTATGAAACGATAAATCAATAACAACATAATACATAATACAATCATAATACCACATAAATAATACCATAATAACACAAAAGTATACTTCAAAGCCAAAAATGCAAAAAAATACTAGCATAATAAAACCATCATAACACCAAAATAACACTACTTACACCGAACATAACACTCCAGTAAAATCATTAATTAGATACAACAATAAATAACACCATGATATATAATACAACCATAATACTACATCAATAATATCATAATAACACAAAGATTCTTGAAAGCTTAAAATGCAGAAATACAACCATAATAAAACCCGAATAAACTCATGATAAAACCTAAATAAGACCCAACTACCCTTGTAAGCAAAAAAAATGGACAATAGCAACCACAATAATACCGGAAGGATAATACCATTACTATAACTTAAACACAATGATAATACCTACAAAATAACTTAGCAATCAAATAATATAGTAATCACACCATCCGAGCTCCACAATACTATCATTTGGAAGCCATTAATAGCACCATCCTGAACAAAGAAATTATATTACCTGCGGAATGCTTCCGGCCGCAGTTAATAATCTAAGTTGATTGACATCATTCTCGCAATCGTTTTGAGATTCCATCAACATTTCTTGGTCGACAGAGAAATCTGTTTAACAGAACCTGCCCTAGCTCTTGAATACGAAAATGGACGAAAAAATAAAAAAAATCTACATCTATAAACCGGAAAAAATACCAATATTCTTTTTTTCTATTTGGCAGAATAAAAAATGTCGAAATTCTAGATTTAGCGGATTTGATAGATCCAAATATACGTTTTTTCGATAATTGGGCGAGGTTCGGACCGGATCACATCTTAAATTTATTATTTTACTTATTTATTATTACTAAGGCTCACACNAATGGACAAAAAAATAAAAAAAATCTACATCTATAAACCGGAAAAAATACCAATATTCTTTTTTTCTATTTGACAGAATAAAAAATGTCGAAATTCTAGATTTAGCGGATTCGATAGATCCAAATATACGTTTTTTCGATAATTGGGCGAGGTTCAGACCGGATCACATCTTAAATTTATTATTTTACTTATTTATTATTACTAAGGCTCACATCCTTTTCATTCTCTACATGCGCTCCTATGTATAGAACGTGTGCGGTGGGGTGGTCGGACAAAATAATTTCTCGTTGTTTGGGAAAAATTATTGTGTATGGGCACCACATGTATCTCTGCATTCGGTGTTCGATCCTGACCGTAGATCACGGCGAACTACGGTCAGAATATATTTAAATTTTTTTTAAAAAAATTTAGATGAGACCCACCAAATTATATAGTTACCCAACATGAATAACTATCAGTAGATTAGATTAGATTGCTCAATCCCCTCTCCACTAAAAGTCCGTCACTCCGGACGCGAGAAAGAGAGAGATGTTGAGCATCGACGGAAGGATCCTCGGCCGGATTCTGGCAGCGGCGGCGGCGGCTTTCTTCTTCCGGGCAATTACCGGCCCCGGGCCAGCCCTGTTACCGGAGGAAGACTCCGGTGACGAGGAGGCCCCGGCAGAGTCCGGCAAGATCGTACCGGTGACAATCCGGTGGAGCGGCATCACTTGCTCCTTCTCCGATAAGCGCGGGAAGACAGTGAGCTCCCCCCGCCTTCGTATCTTCTCCTTTTGATCCAAACTCTTTGCCAAGCTCTGCACTCTGCGTCGCCTTACAAGCTAGACGCGTATGCTAGCTCGACAAAGCATTGATCTAATAACGTGTACCGTTATCTCGATTTCTCACTGTTGGCATTCTCTCAATTCTTGGATGCTAAGTTGCACACTTATCCATAAATTAGAAGTTGGTTTATGCGTTTTCAGATAAGGTTCTTGCTGACCAATGTAAGCGGGGAGGCAAAATCTGGGAGATTGCTTGCTATCATGGGACCATCTGGTTCTGGAAAGACTACTTTGCTCAATGTGCTTGCGGGGCAGCTCGCAGCGTCACCGAGATTACATCTTTCGGGCCATTTGGATATTAATGGCAAGTCTAGATTGAGTGGGGGTTACAAGTAAGTTTTCTTGCGCTGGCCGGTTGCGGCTGATGGGTTTTGGTTACTTTTTCTGGTATTAATGGAGGAAATTGTGTTGCAGGATTGCTTATGTGAGGCAGGAGGATATTTTCTTCTCACAACTGACACCGAGAGAAATACTGTCTATAGCTGCGGAGCTCCAGCTGCCAGAGATTGCGTCAGTTGAGAAGAGGAATAAGTATGTGGATGATCTCTTGTTCAGGCTAGGCCTGGTAAGTTTGTTCTTTTTGCGTGAAATTGGATCATGTTTAATGTAATCTTTTATTTCTTTAATCCAGCATAACTCAAATAGCAACAACTAGAATAAAATATTGGGACTCTTTTAAGATGAATTCTAAGGTGGTGGATCACTTCCCGTGCATGTGTATTGGAAACTAAGGGGCTGTTTGTTTGGCAGCAAAAGAAGTGCATTGCTTACCTTTTGTAGGGGTTTGGGAAATCCAACATTTGGTTGTAGAATTTCAAATGCAATGTAAGGTTGCAATGCATTTGAAATTCTTTATGTAGTCTAATTTCAATGAATTTGAAATCTAGTATTTGGGCAAATTCCAAATACATTAAAATTGAACTATGGATTCGCTGCTTGTCTCCCACTCTCTGCTGCCGCCACGCCTCCNTGAAATTCTTTATGTAGTCTAATTTCAATGAATTTGAAATCTAGTATTTGGGCAAATTCCAAATACATTAAAGTTGAACTATGGATTCGCTGCTTGTCTCCCACTCTCTGCTGCCGCCACGCCTCCAGCCATTGCCTCCCTCCCCCCACTGCCTTCCCTAACCCATCCCGGCCTGTCCCCACTACGGGCCACTTGCCACCATTGACTCTTGACACTAACACACACATTTTACGTGATTTTAATTTTTCTTTTCAAAAAGGAAATGTAAAGTCCTCTTTTTATTTTACACTAAACAAAACAACTACAAAGTATTCCAAATACAATACATTGCNTGACTCTTGACACTAACACACACATTTTACGTGATTTTAATTTTTCTTTTCAAAAAGGAAATGTAAAGTCCTCTTTTTATTTTACACTAAACAAAACAACTACAAAGTATTCCAAATACAATACATTGCTTTTTTTTTTCTTACATTGTATTTCTTTTTCAACAAACCAAATAGGCCTTAAATTAAAGTTTTTAATTTCACCTTGAGCTACAATATGCTTGTAACATGCTTGTGTTGAGTGTATGCTTTTATAATTTTTTTAGAATTGTGAGAGAGAAATCTTAAAGTACGTGACTCAAAAAACTCATGAAATTTGAGATAAACCATCTTGTTTAACCGCTAGGCCTCATTCACACGTATATAAAATTCTCTTTCATATGACAAATATACATGCATACACATATTTTTTTTAATAGATTCTACCTTACATAGATTGCAGATACAAATTTCACTAACTATTTATTTTTT
>JXCR01146602.1:30108-52941 GCA_002079205.1 Phalaenopsis hybrid cultivar | reverse complement strand
ATATATATATATATATATGTATATATAGACACACACACACACATACATACATCCACACATACTTACATATACATACATACGTGCATACATATACACATATATAAATACATACGTACACACACACACACACACACACACACACACACACATTTCTGTGTGCGTGGATGATTTACTTATGTTCAACTCAAGTTTATGTATTTACATGTCTAACATCTAAACTTTAGTTTTTTACTTACATACCATCTTACCTATACATGTAAATGTATATTTCACTTTTTGTATACCCAAATACAACCATATAACCTAATAAGGCTTTTCATGGTTACTTTCTAAAGAGCCTTATGGTCCCAAAGGCCCATATCCGATAATTCAGTTATTTTTAAACCGAGTTCACCTATTGAAGTGGTTAAACTGAGCTCACATGTCAAAGTGATAAATTAAGCCCACCTACCGAAGTGGTCGAACTGAGCTCACATACTAATATGTTTGAATAAACCCATATTACTGGGGGAGACCATCATTACACACAAGGACATGAGTAAATCCTTATTTAAGGTACCGCTAGATAATCCCATGTCAATCTTTTCACCACGACACCACATACATGTATTGTATTGCAAAAAATATGATTTTATATTTCTTTTCACTCATGTATAGAAAAAAAGTGAGAAGGGTTCGTATGGGGATTTTTTCCCTAAAAAAAGACACCAAAACGGGTTTCACATTCTCCCTTGCTCTCTCTCTCTCTCACACACACACACACACACATACATCACAGGGGAATCATAGATCCTTTTCATCTTCTTCCTTTACACCTTCCTCCTAAGTACATGGCACTTATCAAATTATATGAACTGAGAGACAATACATGATCCTACGTCCTAAAGGAGTTCAATATTCTAAAAGGTGTGGTGAGCATGAAGTTCATACTCAAACTAAAGAAGAGGACCCTTCCAACAAAGAGAGGATCAAAGAATCATAATGGATTGTATCAGAGAGTTTGTGACACAACACATTAACAAGCTGAGGAACTAGGTCCTGAAAGCTACAAAAGATTCAAGGTAAGAAGCTTCCAGATCTTGTTCTAAAGGTCGGCCTAGGGTGCATACAAGATCATCAGGATCACAAGTTGGCATTAGAAAAGGGGCGTCAAGACGTGAACCGACAAGGTAAGAGTTATCTAAGTAGGATTTAATGAGGGTAGGACCCAAGCAAGCACTTGGTCTGATATTAGAAGAAGAAAAAGAAGAAAGGGATGAAACATACATCTCATAGCAGAAACCTTGAGAATCATTAAATGAAGGAGTTAGAAAGAGAAGAAGATGAAAACAATAAAGACCGTTAAAGAGGTCATTATCAAGAGAGATAGCAGAAATTGAGGTGACAAGCAAGTTTAAGATTCATTCTTTAGAATAATATAAAGGAAAGTGAGTTTTTACTGAACACGTATCTTCTTTAAGTCAAATGTATGTCTGTTAAAGATGGATGAAATCCTTAGATGTTGTTTATTCTTTTTGGCATTAAAAAAAAATCGAACCTTGCATTTGTTCAATAACCTATCTATAGAAGTCATTACTTCTTTAGGGAGTTCAAACACATGTTCATAGCTTAGTTTACTAGTGCAAAAAAAGCTACTAAAGAACTTTATAGTTCTTTTGAAGATCCATCAGGACCTTTCATATAGCCTCAAAAGCTTCATTACGAGATTTTAGTGGGAGATTTTAGACGTTTGAGACCCGAAATCTACTGTTTCTCACACAACCTTGAATCAAAGCATGTACTAAGGTTCGTTTAACTCTGAACTTGGCTTACAAATGCTAATAAATTTAGTCAAGCTCCTAGACCTTGCAATTCATCACATTTATGATAAAAAATATAATTCTCATTCTTGCTCCTTCATATTATAGGAGTATAAAAGGAGTTTGAATGCATATCCTATGGATAGATCGAGAGTCCGAGACATGACTTGGGCATTAAGAACCTTAGAGGCCCTTCTGATAGGCACATCCATTGATAGATATGAGTAAATAATGAAAGAAAGTTAGTTTAAGAAATTTTGAGTGGAGATAGGAACTGCATTGGTTCCTTCTTACCAAGCTCACACCTTTGAGGGTGTCAATGACCAAGATTTTTGAGACCAACTTAAATAAATATCCTAAGGGTAGTAGATTTCAAAAGAATCCAGACTATTCTATAGGTTTATGTTTAGTTGAGGTTCTTCTGTCTTTCAAAGTTTTGAATGTTAATCCCTGCAAAACAAAGTTAGCACACCCTAATAACAAATAAAAAAAAATCTATGGCGATGTCTGCATTTTGTCTTCAGCAGCCCTACAATGCAAAGTTAACATACAATTATGTTTTAGTTTGTTAATTTTTAAATTTTAAATAACCCGATCAAGATGTCCATGGCTCCATCATCCAGGGGTCATCGGGTACCCTATTTACTTTGTTTGGGAGGTGGTTAAACCTGTTTTGACCCAAAAGATTCTTGTCAGCAACCACAAAATGCATCATTTAGTAGATCTTCGTAAACCAGGATTAACTTGGTTAAAGTTGCATTCATTGATCTTTGCTCATTAAGGTTCCATTCAAGTTTAATGCCTTTTTCAAATTTTAGGGGTTGGATATTTTAGGTTGCTTACATCTTATTAGCTGATTAATTTTTCATTTTCATCTTTTTTGTTTTTTTATTTGAGATGACCCAATAAAAAATCCATGGTCCCGTCGTCTCTACCTATGATTTAAACCAAATGGTGGCTCAATTTGGTCTTAGAATAGGCTAGAGGACATGGAAAGGCTTAATTTTGATTGGAGTGTTGTAGAGGCTCTAAGATGCTTTTAGGATTTTTGAAGTTGAGTTTTGGTGAAGTTCATGTCAAGGTCGAAATTTTTCCTGGTTTTGAGATGGAAAATCAGGGCTTCCTAATGTATTTAAAAAGCTAAAGGGATGAAGAATCAATTGTCGAGGTTATGGAGAGTTACTTTTCTTTTGGGAGCAAGGAATTTTGAAAGCTATATAGGGAGTTCTTGTGTGTGTGGAGCTCTCTAGTTGGCTTCTTAAATAGCCATTAGAGGCCTTAGGGAAGCTTTGATTCCATTAACAAAGATTGGGTGGTTGCTCAAAGAATCTCAAAGGGCCTCAGGAAATGTTTTTGGCCATGGATAATCAATTTTTGCATTTTCTATGGTGTGCTCATCATGGTTTTGAGTATTGAGAAGAGGAAGGTCTAGGGAAGGCTATATGGATATTGTCTTGGTGTTGAGGTGGATAAATGACTCAGGAGTGGGCTGTCTTGACCACCCCGTGCTTAGTCCAAGGGGATGTAGGGGTTGGTGTTATGGATCCCATTAGGTTAGGTGTAGTGGGGAGACAGCCACTATCAAATGTAACCTAATGGGATGGACTACATTAGGTGTAGTGGGGAGCATGTGCCCCCACTAGCTTGGCCCAATAAATTTTTTTTTAATAAGCAATCCCATTCGATCCATGCAAATGAGACACAATGACAAGAAATCACCTTCCCAACACTTCTTTTACAAGGAATCAACTTTCATATATGACATCTTTTCCAAGTATGCCAAATTTTGCTCTAAAGGCCTTTGAGGCTTTATGGTCTTTTATTTTGAAGGCATATGTGGTTGTCCATCAAACAAACTCTTTAACTATCATCCATCCACCTACACTAACCTTTGAGGCTTTTAGAAACTTCTCAATCTCTCCTCCACGATACTATACAAATATGATTTTGATATCTTTCAAATACATGCTAATTTTTAAATCATAATAGCAAATTATATTGTGGCTTCATAGTTATATTTTTTCTTTTGGTAATCAATGAAAATTATGTTAAAGGAATCCAAATACTTTTTTTTTTGTTAAGATAAGAAGAATAATTCACAAAAAAAGAAAATTCAGTGTTAACTTCATAAAGCATTCTACAATAGAAATGCTTCTTTTTGTGTTGCATTTTTTCATAAGTTATGTTTTTCAATGTGCATTACCCATTCTATTAAAAAAAAAATTAATGTATGATAATATCTTGGTGATACAACATCACTGAGATAGTATTAATGTATTTGGAAACCATTTTGTTTAGTTATTACCTTCCATTATTCCATAACTAATGTATATTTGTATTCTCATAACAAATAAAAATAGAAACAAATGTTTTTTGGATTCAAATATTATTTGAAAAATTGATGCATTATAACTGATGATTTCATGTCAAATATTTAGGTCACTAACCTCCAAAACACTATTTGTTACTTTCTAGATTGATTTCATTGCACATATAATAGAATTAAACCATTATTGATTCTCCTTGAGAAGTTAATAAAAGTTATGAATTACCTCAAAATGCATTTATATTACATTTTAATATTTAGACATGCATTAAATAAAATCACTTAGAATTTAATGCATGTAATTTAAAACACTTAATTTTATTATCATTTCACAGAAATGGTCATACATTGTTATTTTTTGTGATTTTTTTCAAGCATATATTCTTCATTTTAAAAATTATTTTTTGCGATATTTTTTTTTGTATATATTGATTATTTTTAGATTAAAATTCTAACGAAAGTNTTAAATAAAATCACTTAGAATTTAATGCATGTAATTTAAAACACTTAATTTTATTATCATTTCACAGAAATGATCATACATTGCTATTTTTTGTGATTTTTTTCAAGCATATATTCTTCATTTTAAAAATTATTTTTTGATATAATTTTGTTGTATATATTGAATATTTTTAGATTAACATTCTAATGAAAGGATTTAAGACTGTCAACACCAATCTTAAGCCTGAATGGAAAAATGTTCAAATTATTTTTAAAATTAGTCGTTTGAGCTCCCACTAAAAGAAACTTCTAGCTCCACCCTTATTCTAATGTTTGTTTTTTTTCAATGACCATATATGACACCCACTTTTCTAATTTTTATTCCCTCATCCTATAAGGCAAATAACAGAGTAGATCCCTTGATGTTGTTTCATATATGACATTTCCAGGCAACCATTTTCTAATGCCTACAGATATTCGATGTCTATTAATAATTGTTATATAATGCTTAACTTTTTTGTTAGTATTCTTTCTCATATAAAGAGAACAGTTGAGTTAAGAACTGCATTTAAGTCACCAAATGTTTAAAGTTTCCAATTAACCATCATTCTACTTTAAATAGCATTTAAAATTTAATATCCATTTTTAGTTTCTCATCTAAAAATAAGAATGAATGAATTGACCACCAATTACAAGGCTATTATTAAATTTCCACTAACATTTCATTTTTTTACTTATTGCATTTGATATCACCTTCTCAGCATTAATCTCCCAGCTTATTATGAGAAAGACTGAGCACTAAGCATGCTATCAATTATTGGATGATGATTGATGTTCTTAATTTTTTATTGTATGGTACCTGCCAATGTTAAATGCTTTTTGGCCACTAATGATTAACTCACACATTCATATTTACTGCTATCTTCTCTTACCAAAAAAAAAAAATCAAAATGTTCATTGACTGTTGTTTAACATCCATCATTCATAATCATTTTTATATTTGTTGACCAACAAAGTATACCTTCAAGGTTATCAATTTCTCTCCCATCAGGAGAGTGACTACAAAAGTTATTAACCATCATATGGATTTTTTGATCAACATGTATGATGCCTATTAAATATAATGCATCTCTATGACCATTTTTTGATGTGTATCTTCCCAATCATTAATCCATACTTTTATAAAGAGAATGATAAATAATATCAATGGTTGACACTTAATATATGATATTCCTGGTTGATTGTCATCTAATAGCAATAGTATCCACTATATACTAACTAAAGCTTTTTAACTTCATGATTGTCAACTTTTATGTTTATAAATTGGGTAATTTAGTTGGTTGTCAAATATTTTTTGTTCTTTACATACAAGATGATTTTCAGTTGATGTCCACGTTCCTGATTATTAGTCTACTATCCTACATGAAGAAGGATCTAACTAACTACTAGTTGTCTCCTAATATTCAACATTCCTGTTTGATCATAACTCAATGATTGCTAATGATTGACACTTGATGTCTCTGAAGTATAGACACTTGACAATCATCTTCCCAATCACCTAATCTCTCCCTATATGAGAAGAAAGGTCAAGGTGAATATTCATCATCACCGGATGTTGACTCAGGCATCAAACACTCTTATTTTTTCTTGGAAAATATCTTTCTATAGTTTATGTCTATTAGCTTATATTAATGCCATCCAAAACAATGTGCAGAACATCTTTTTGTAATATATGTATGACTCACACAAGTGGAAACATTTAAATTAGGTTATGCACCCTATTTTTTTGGGCAAATTTACAAATATACCACACAATTCTTATGTATCTATATATCTAACACCTAAACTTTCATATTTACAAACAAAACACTTCGGTGTGATTAACGCATGCATGAAAATGTGTCTTTCAATTTAAAAAAAATTAGTTGACTGTGATATTTTTTATGAGATATTACAGATTTGAGCGCTATGCTTGTAAATTTGAAACTTTCTGTTAGAAATGTAAACGCATATGAGTTTGGTATGTATGTAAATGTCCCTAGATTTTTTCAATTGAAATTTCCACATAAAAGTTCATCTCTTATGAATTGTCCTCAACTTATTTATGCATGTACTACATCTTTATTTAATATTAAGATGATAGACTCTTATGTCATACATATCCTAACCTATACCATGTATAATAATATTCTCTTTAATCTTCAAATGGTATAGCATATTCTCATAATAGAATATCTAGGGACAAGGGACAACTCCATATGTGGTTGTCTTATTATGATTGTGATGTGGGTTGAAGAATCTTTTTCCCCTTCAATTTTTGATGCATGCATCCTATCACATAATTATACCTTAATTATTTAGCATCAATCAATGTAGATTATGACTATATGCAATAATGAATGCAAGGAATGTGAGCTTGCCTCATATAGTGGAGCAAAGGGGCCAAACCAACTATTTGTAATCAAGGATAAAAACACAAAAAATTAAATAAACTGTCTTCTTAGAAATCTAACTGTTGTTACTATACTATTATGGAGGTGTGATTTTAGGCATAAATTGATGTTGCATTATTTTTTATTAAAAGCATTTATTGAAATATAACTATTAGGATGTTGTGGTGAGATGAGATGCAAATTTAGATTGCAAGCATGATAAAGCCCTTTGTACCCATCTTTTAAATAAGAAAAAAATAGATATCTATGTGAAATAATCAAAATCACATGTTGAATATTTTTTTTATTTTCTATATTCTATTATGCAAGACATTCTATTTATGTTTTATTTTTTCACATGAAATAAAATTAAGCGAGAAATTTAGATTTTTATGCATTTATATGTCTAATAATAAAGTTTGATGCATACATATAATAACACTATGATATTATAAGCTATGCATGAAAAAGGTGTCTTTTGCTTATTAAAAATGAGTTAAAATGATATTTTTGAANTAAATCTTTTATTGAATTTGAATTTAATGTGCTTGTTTTTTTTTTAAATTTAATTAAGAGTAATTATTCTGTTAAAGCAATTGGAAAATCCACTTCATTTCATGACGATTAAAAAAACATAAAATTTAAATGGNTATCTATGCGAAAGGTCCATAGTATAATACTATATATTTTTTATATTTTATATTAAGTTTTAAAAAAAAAAAATATATAACAAAAATGCACTTCAAATGTCAAAACTTTATGCAAGATTTGCACAACTATATATCTAATCAAACAAAATTGGGGTTAAAGTGCANTATATATATATATATATATATATAGTATCTATGCATAATGTACATAGTATAATACTATATATTTTTTATATTTTATATTAAGTTTTTAAAGAAAAAAATATAACAAAAAAGCACTTCAAATGTCAAATATTTATGCAAGATTTGCACAACTATATATCTAATCAAACAAAATTGGGGTTAAAGTGCACATAAGTATAATGTAAGTGTAAAGTTAATTATATGAAAAAAGGGCTAAAAATAAATCTTTTATTGAATTTGAATTTAATGTGCTTGTTTTTTTTTTAAATTTAATTAAGAGTAATTATTCTGTGAAAGCAATTGGAAAATCCACTTCATTTCATGACGATAAGAAAAACATAAAATTTAACTGTCATAATTTAAATAATACTTTAAAAATATTTTTAATTAGAGAGAAATATATATTATACTGTCTGTTAAAAATACCAAAATTGTAATTTGATTTATTCGGCCAAAATTGATTATTTGAAATAACTGCATTGGAACTATATAAGAAGCATGCATGCACATGAGACATGAGAATATAAATTTCGCCTAGGCTGAAGAAATAGAGTNTTTTTTAAATTTAATTAAGAGTAATTATTCTGTGAAAGCAATTGGAAAATCCACTTCATTTCATGACGATAAGAAAAACATAAAATTTAACTGTCATAATTTAAATAATACTTTAAAAATATTTTTAATTAGAGAGAAATATATATTATACTGTCTGTTAAAAATACNTTTTTTTAATTTAATTAAGAGTAATTATTCTGTGAAAGCAATTGGAAAATCCACTTCATTTCATGACGATAAAAAAAAGCATAAAATTTAACTGTCATAATTTAAATAATACTTTAGAAATATTTTTAATTAGAGAGAAATATATATACTGTCTGGTAAAAATACCAAAATTGTAATTTGATTTATTCGGCCAAAATTGAATATAAAATTCGCCTAGGCTGAAGAAATAGAGTTAGATAAACTAGATGTGCTTATATCTATTCCTTTATATATATAGGAATAGATGGAGACTATTATACAAGCTCCGGGCTTCCCTCTTACGCTTAAGAATTAGAGTAGCACACTCTACACTCGGAGGGATTCGAGCCCCAGACCAGAGGAGACNTTAAAAATACCAAAATTGTAATTTGATTTATTCGGCCAAAATTGATTATTTGAAATAACTGCATTGGAACTACATAAGAAGCATGCATGCACATGAGACGTAAGAATATAAAATTCGCCTAGGCTGAAGAAATAGAGTCAGATGAACTAGATGTGCTTATATCTATTCCATATATATATATATAAAGGAATAGCTGGAGACAATTATACAAGCCCCCATCTTTCCTCTTACGCTTAAGAATTCGAGTACCACATTCTACACTCGGAGGGATTCGAGCCCCAGACCAGAGGAGACTTACAACTGNACAATATTTCACTAACACATCACAATACTAAATAAAAACAATTACAAATACATCACAATGCAAAAAAGTAAAAGGATACAACTCACATAACCCAAGAAGACCAAAAAACAGGGAACAACAACAAAAAGAACTCATAAGTCCAAAGAACAAAGGGAACTAAGATCATAAGGTAGATACTTAGAAATAACAACTAAATTCAACAAAGCAACAACTCGAGCACACCAATTGGCCGGTCCATTACATCTCTCTTGGTATGAGTCCAGCAAATCGTCTGTCTTCGATTGAAGTTAGAAATCCTCTTCCTATGTAGCATGACACTACAATGCAAATCAGTAAAATTTCTGCAACAATTCTCTTTACCAACATGATAATGCCTTCCATGGAGGGAAGAAGTATATGTTTGACATCCTTGAATGCTCTGTTTACGAGTATTACGTATGTTGAAGATTCACAAATTTTATAAGTTCTTCGACTGTAAGATTAAGTTTCCCACAGAGAGTGCCAAATTATTGTGCGCTAGTAGATTTTCGAAGATAGAGTCGTGTAAATACATCTTAATGTTACATGAAGATCCATCACACACACAGATAAAAATAAATTGATAGAAGAGATAGTTCAAATTTTAATGTGGAAAAATAGAAGGGGTAAAAATCACGAGACTTTGCTTACTTGAAATTATTCTATTATATCATTGTAGGTTATAAGGCTTTGCTAGTTGTTAATTGGCCAAGTTTAAGATTACACAAGTGATTTGAAATCCTCTAGAGGAGGGTTGTAATACATTAGGAATGTGGTGGCATCCTAACTATAGTGGTCTATGTGCAACACAATAGTGATGGAACTTGAAAATAGTAGTGCGGTGGTCGCAAAGCTTGATGATGGCAGTCTGGTAGTGATAGAGCTCAATGATAACAACTAGGCACTAGTGGTGTGGTGATAGTGGAGTTTGATGACAACCATCCAATGGTTGTGGAACTCAACTGTAGCAGCTTGGTAGCGATGGTCCAACAATGGTGGTGGCTCAATGGCAGCAACCATGCACTATTGGTATGGTGGTGGTGGTGGAACATAACAGTGATGGTCATGCACTTGAGGTATGGTGTTGGTGGAACTTGACAGTGGCGATCTGGTAGTGGTGAAGCTCAACAATAATATCTTAGCAACAATAATATGATGATGACAACGACTTTATAGCAGTGATCGAATGGCGGTGATTCGACAGTGGTGGGGCTCAACAAATCTTAATAACGCTTCCTTCAACTTTCTCCTCCATGTGTAGGCTCAAATATCCCCTTCATTAAGGGAGTGGGGGTTTATTTATTATTTTTGTGAGTGTCATTCTCAATAACTATTGCATGAATCTATACCACTCTATTGAATATCTCAAAGTAATCCCTTTGATCAGAAGGTGTTTTATGATCTTCTGGGTGTCTTAATGATGTCAGAATTGAGTCATCTTTAGCTTAATAGATTCAGTTCATAAAATTCAATATGACTATAAACTTTTTAGATTTGGAATCTGTTTGAGCACACAAATGCCAGTCTAAAATGTCTAACTGTGCTTAAATGACTTAATCTGGGCTTGATTGAATTTGAATCAAACTAATTTTGGCTTCATTGGGCTTGCCTTTTTGAGACAATCATTTAGACTATATGGTTGCTATAAGATGAAGGCCGTGGATGATATTGAATTTGAATCAATAATGTTTATTATTGTAAATGCTCTGAGATTCATGCAGGATTAAAATAACTTATTGACGATATATCAATACTAATAGATTATTAATATAAGTAATGCTAGAATATTATTGTTTATATTATTTTATTTTTTAAATACTATTTGCACACTTTTATTAAATATACTCATTATATTATTTAAGAATATTGAATTAAGAGATAATAACTACATTAGATAAATAATTATTTGAGGATAAGAAATGTATAAGTTTTGGGGAATTTGATAAGTGTGCAAAGTGGTGAAGTTACATAATATTTTTTCATATTTTTGTGTCATTTTTAAGCTTCCAACTGTTTAAGTGTCTAGTATATAAGTAGAACATATCGTTTGGAGGAAAAATATATATTTTAGACATAACAGTGTAGCACCACCCCCGAGTGCCATGAAGCAGTGCTTTAGCACCTAAAGTGGAATATTATATGTCAAAAACACAATAGTATGACACTAAACAAGTGCCCCAGTACCTAAACCAGCAACACTCTAGAGCCTGGAAGACAACATTGACGTGCCAATTACACATCTGAGAACAAAAAGTGCAATCCTCGTGTGCAACATTACAAAATGCTATTATAGCACCGTAGTGCTACCTCTGCGGCGCGTTGGTGCTTAGCACCAAATTAATTCAGTGTTGATAGTTCCAATGATTGTTTGGTCTGAAATTCTATGTAAATAAAGACTTTGGAAAAAGTGAGTAGTTTTTTTTTTTTTTTTCTTATTTTTAGTCTTCTTAATATAAGATTTTCACTTCTAAGACTTTGGTGAGTGAGAGAACTTATATTGGGAGATAATTTTGAATCAAGCTAAATGGGAGAGCACTTTGGAAGAATGATTCACTTGGGAACAAGGATTAGCTTCCTGATTTTTTTTTAATTTCCCTTTACTTCTAAACATTGCTTTAATTTTAATGGATTTCATATTTTGTTGTTTACTCATGAGTAGAAACTAAGCAATTTCTTCATGATTTAATGCTAAATGAATCCATGTTAGATTCTTGAGCATTCAAATATAGGAATTGAAGTTTTAACCTTTCATTCCTTATTTACTTCAAATTGACTATTTGATCTGTTAACACATGTTGTAATCTTGGAATATAGAAGAAGATTTTAAGCACAACTAGGTTAAAACATAAATATTTAGTAGAATAGGAATATAATGCATTAAGTATTCAAAACTATTTAGGTGAATGAAAAATCTTAGGAATCTTTATGAGGCTAAAAAAAATTAACTATAATATGGGACTCCAAATAATTGTTGGGTCGCTGAAGAGAATAAGAACTAATTGGTCATTGATTGCCAACTATTTTAGAGATAATATTGTGGATGAACTTAAATATTTTATAAGTAATTCATAAGAGAATATTTAACATTAGTAATACACTTTCCTATAGTTTTTTACTTTAAAATATAGGACCTTTAGAAATCTTTTCAAAAATAAAAAACCATTGAATTAATCTTGGAGTTAGTAGATTAGTAATTAAGCTATTTTGTAATATAATACATTCCTCAAGTGATCAATAAATCAAACTCAAATTGTAATACTTGATCAATATGTATACTTCCGTGATTGAGGTATACATCAAAACACTTTGAATCATCAACCCTTAGCATTAGTATCTTGACATAATCAACTAAACATCAAATCTTGTCTTAAAGATTAGGTCATGTATATTTAAATTAAGGTAAGTGAAGATTTTCTTTAAGTTTTAATAGGGGGCCATTCATTATTCTTCTATAGTAGCCTCTAAGAAAAAATTAAGACTATATTCTAAGCTCTAAGGATGAGTTGGGAAGGAGAAATAGAGCTCACCAAAAATTAGGTTAACATTAATGACACTCATTTAAGTGATAAGGTGGTACATTTAATTAAGCTTTTTAAACTATGGATGGTTGTGGATTCTATTTCACTTCATCAACCCCATTTAATGTTTTAAAATTTATAGACATCATCTTGATGTATGTTATATAAAGAGAAAAAGTATTATCACTTTAGAATTGAAGGATTGTGCATGATGTATCATCTTGAAGGTTTCCTTGCTTTGGCTTGATATGATTATAAGCCATACTTGTATCCTTTTCCTATCCCTTAGAGTTTACACTATATCTTTATTTATAACAGATCATTAACTTCATGAAAAGAATTCAGAGTTTACTAAGTATTCTCATTTGTATAACAAAATAGGTAGTTATAGGTACAAATTGATGTGACTACTTACTCTTGCATTAAAAATATATATTTTTGGGTCATTTGTAGCTGTATAATATGAATGTTACCCATTGTAAGCTTAGGAATATATGTTTTCAAGTGTGATGGGGCAACCATCAACTTATTTCATATTAAGTAAACTTGCCATTCTTTTGAAATATTCATATGCTTTGTTTAGAGTTTGCCCCACTATCCCTCTTCCCCTACTAACTTGAATGATTCTCTTTCCTATTCTTAGTGTTTTAATTAATATCTAATAGAGATGATAAAAATCTAAAAGAATACTTAATGATTTAATGAAATATCCATCAATCATATTTCCATAATATTTATGATTGATGTATCAAAATTTAAAGATAGTGTTGTTAAACATTAATCAAGTCTTTCTTAAAAATTGCATCTTAAAGGGATCTCTTGGGAGTGCAACTTGGGAACAACTCTAAGGAGTTTATCTGAGGGATTCAAATTTGGAATGTTTTCTAAGAATTCTTCTCAAGCTCCATATAAAAGAAATTTATGTCTCTCTCTTTGCACCTAATATCTCTAATACTTTAATACTTCTTTTACGTTCATCTAGTATGATTTTCTGGTATCATTTATTAAATATCCATTAAATTAGGCTTTCAAGTTGCTAATAATTCTTGCATGTTTAATGTGGAGGATCATCATAACAAAAGTGCACATGAACCCATACTGTTTATTTACTAATGTAATGTTGAGTGTACATCTTCACTAGCTTATTTTCCACTCCAAAAGAATTTAAATAATAGTAATGATGAACCTATTATCAAGTGAATATCTAGCTCTACATCAAGACATCAAATTCTTACTCTGAAGCAACCATTATTATAGTGATCATAGCCTTTTCCACAATATCAACTCTCTTTTGTTACTCTAAGCATGGGAGAAGGTTGGTAATCTTATTAATTTCTCTTTCAAGGCTCACAAAACATTTTTGTCAAACCTAAAAAGTTCCAGCGTCTTCGTTGTTTCTCTTACACACACACACACACACACACACTAAAAGATCATCATCTAAAAAAGAAACTACAATAGAGTGAATAGAAGAGAGATTTAACTCATAAAATTAAGCCTATGCAAGTTTTTCTTAAAATGGTTTTAAAATTAGCTCCATTAGTAATGACATCTTTTCTTTCAATTTTCTAAACTCCATCTAGCTAACAAGTTTTGAAGCTAGTGGCTTGTCTTTTCAATAATCAATTGTGAAGTATCTTAGATGACCCCTTTTTCTTTGTTTCCATTGAAGATGTTTAGCATGCAAAATTAATTTTGTCATAATCTTTTGGGATAGAGTTAAACTTTGCATTCGCCTCTTTACAAGATTAATCTTACCATAAAATGTACTTATTTGATGTACTGTCTATTCAAGTTCTATCGTGTTATGATGTTATATGCTAATGTTATTTATCAAATATAGGCATAAATTTAATACATACAAATTAAACTACTACATCGAATGGTTGTTCCCTTCATGCATATGGATGATTTTTTTTTTCTATTTCTTGCACCATTATGTAAGGTAATCTATTGCATAATCACTACATGTTTGGTTCTTAACCACACATTTAAAACAAAAGAAATTAATTAGTGACTCATGTGTATTGAAAATGGTATTAGTCTAAAGAAATAACCTAAATAGTATAGATTCCCAATAATTATACTTATATTATGTATCATCTTGTACATTATTTTAAAGATTTTTCATATATGTTTTCTTTTGTAGCCGTAATATAGTTCTATTTTTAAGCAACTATAATAAATTCAAATTGCTCATTGGACAACCTTGAGCTATGGAAAAAAATATTACATCTGTAGTACGCACGTAGAGTAACGTGCATATCCAATGAAATCAAGTCACGATACCCCGCGCGATACAGAAAAAAAACGGCGCAGTAACACGGAGATTATTCCCCCTCGTGTTATTCATGTGCTATTGTGTCCTGGAAATATTCCTGGTGTTATAATAACGCAATAACACATGAATAACACACAATAACACAAGAATAACACGAGAGAGATTATTCCCCCGTGTTACTGCGTCGTTTTTTCTCTGTCGGGAATATTTCTCGTGTTATTCAAGTGCTATTGTGTGTTATTCATGCGTTATTGTGTTCTGAGAATATTCTTGGTGTTATAATAACACAATAACACATCAATAACACATAATAACACGAATAACACACGAATAACACACAATAACACATGAATAACACAGGGGGAATATTCCCCGTGTTACTGCGCCGTTTTTTTTGCTCTGTCGCGCGAGATGTCATGGCGTGATTTGATTGGGTACGCACGTTATTTTTACGTGCGTAGTACTGATGTAATATTTTTTCTGAGCAATGTATACTTTCATTAAGCTAATTGCCTGATTAAAATGAATTTTGATTAAATTTTAGAAGAATTAGTCAATTTTCTACAAAGGAAACTTTAATGATGCCGACAAATTTTGGTTGATCTTAAATATTGTTAAGAACGGTCAAGGATTTACAGCAGACAAGTTGAACAAGGAAGTCCGCTAGTGTACGTACAATTCCTGCCATTTGAGTTTTGGATAATGCTTGTGTTCATCTTTGGCGAAAGCGATTTGAGATGAAGTGAACTGTTTATTATCTCATCAATTTTATGTTGTGGATATCATTTTATAGAATCTTTAACTCAGATTATATAGTTAACTATGATATATAATATAATAATTACGATATGTCATCAAAAAATTTTAATTATCCGGCATAAATCTCCCAGTCATTGCATGAATGTCTCGGTAATTTTTAAGCATAGATAGCTCAAATTTTAATTAAAAATTGGCTAGAACTTCAGTTTCATTAAACTTATAGCCAAAATTTTCAGCTCGGTGAGACAGATCGAATGATATCAAACTTAGTTCAATATGAGTCAAATCAAGCTTAGATAAGGCCAAGAAATCACTTTTGAAAGCTTTCGAGACATCCTTAAGATTCAAAAGGATTTAAAATATGAAAATTTTATGGTCAAATCGATTGTCTCGACAAGACAAATTCAATGATCCCAATATCACTTAATTCTAAGACCATTAAAACACTCAAATGTTTATCGAATATCGACCAATCAAGGAAATCTCTCTGAGTAATCAAATGGAGTGGTTTGAATTTCTTCCTTATTTGCAGTAAAACCACTCTTAAACTCTATAAATAGAGTCATACCCACTTATTGAGAAGGGAGCTAGAACTTGAGCTAGAGTAAGAGCGATGCTTGGAGGAGGAGGAGCTCAAGTTCAACATTTCTTCTCTATTGCAGATCTGAGGAATAAGTTTTGCTTCTACAGTCGCCAACCACCACCTGCCGCCCACCATCGACCATTCTCTATTCATTTCAGTGAAGCTCATGACAATGTCAAGACTTATGTTTTGGAGTGACGAAGCACCATGTGAAACAACGACGTGGAGTCATAAAGCAACATATGGAGCAGTGCATCATTCCAAATGCTATGTCAACCTCCAAGATGGTGTACTAAATTTCCAGTAACTACTTCCCACTTTGATCGCTCTATACAGTGAGACAACAAGCTCTTTTGTACACGACTTTTATAACTTCAGAAACTATGTAACTCTTTCCCGCCTGTGGGATAAGGGGCAATACATGTAGTCATTAACTCATAGTGGATTATTTCAACTTAGCTATGCCCCATGATTTGTTCTCTTTCCTAGTTTTCCACATTAAAATTTTTAATGATTCTACCAGTCTTTCCACAGCATCCTTGCTTGCATGGTGCACTATACCCTGCATGTGCTTGCCATTTGCATGTGTGTTCAATAATTTTTGGGATAAGGAGTAATTCTCCCAGTGGCATCCTATACCATAAGCGATCAAACATGATACTTCTGTTATATGCATTTGATAACATCTTGTATGATCATTATTAATTGCTTAAAATGCATATTTAGTGTTCATTCACACACTCATCCCATTTGTTTGATTCTTCCCTATGAGGATCATCACTTGTTTGGGTCACTGTCTCCGCGACATACACATTCATCTGGGTTAATGCATCCACGACATAACCATCTTTTTGGCCACTGCTTCCACAACATGCTCACCCATTCAGGTCATTGCCTCCAGAACATACCCTTCTTTCGGGCCACTGCCTTTATGACACACCCGACCTTCAAGTTCACTGTCTCCATGGAATAATCATTTGCTCGGGACGCTGCTCCATGACACACCCATCCTTCGCGCCTCTTCTTTCACGACATGCCCACCCTTTTGGGTCACTACCTCCATAGCATACTAATGTGTTGTCAGTCGCTTTCATTTTTGAAGATAATTTTTAATTTAATATACATATAACTTTGATTTTGAAAATAATATTTTAATTTTTGAAAAAATATGAGACTAACAAGATTTCATTCATTTAATAGTTTAAATAATTGAGCACAACACTACAAGCAATACGCCGTCCCAAGAGATAGACATACTGTTTGACATGGGCTCAATCATATAAACTAAAGAAACTTATGACATCTGTTTAGTCTGCGAACATTTTATATGTTGGCCGACAAGTTTTCCTATCTAATATAATGATTAGATAAGGTTTACATTACCTGGGTTCTAAAGTTCCCTTTAAGTGCAAACCCTTATAATTAATTACATCCTAAATGACCAAGGTTATTTAAGAAAACTATCGATAAAGATCAGGGTTTCGTCCTCAAGTTATATGAATTGCTCTATTTTGGCTCTGTTTCGCCTCGTTTCAGCTCCGGTTCGCTCCTACTATTATACCTACAAGATAAACATGAAAATAACCTTTATTTAAAGTATAATTTCATTAAAAAATATGTGATAAATATAGAGAAAATTATGCATAGAAAGTCATATCAAAATGCGTCAAATCAAAATTTTCTTTTTTGCTCAATTTGGCTCCAAATTGCACAGTTTTTACTTCATTTTTGCTAAAACTCCATTCCTTATACCTGAAACAAAAAACACGCTAAATACCTTCCTTTAATGTGGAATATCATAAAAAATGTGCATAAAATGAACATGAAATGTACACTAAAAATAGGTAATTTTAAGGTGGATCAAGGAGCCCTCATGCTTCTCTAACCTGAATGTCCTAGCATACCTTTTTTTATAGGTGGTTGTATGGTGATCGTAGGGAGTTAGAAGGCTTCTGGCCTAGATGGGTGTACGTCCTTTTGTTGGAGTGTTTTTAGCTTTTTAGTTGAACTTCACTCTCTCTTACTTTCCCGATGCATCCACATCATTTAGACAGTTATAAGGCCCACTCTTGAAGCTTTAGCTTGTAGTCATAGGATAGAGTTTATGTCCTCTGAATAAGGGTCTCCGCTGATGATACAATTCATGAATTGTTAATTGAATATCTCAAGGCTTGTTGGGTTGACAACATTCTTGACTGGGTTGACTTAGGGTCCTAGTGGCTTGGGATGACAGGTGTGGTATTCTCACCCATTTACCTCTACCTTCTATGATTACTCTATCTTTATTGTTATTAAGCCCCTTTGAGCCCTGTCGCGTCTTGACTTGATTGGATTCATATTGACGGCTTGATACAGATGAGCTGCCGCCCGTATGTGATACGATAATTTGCTCTATTCCTTTATGGTCTAGACGTGTTTTGACATATTGGGATATCCTCATCAAGATGATTAAGATTATTTTATGGGCTTCGTGTGCTGATAAGATGCTACCCATTTGGGTTGTGAGAGACTCACTCTCTGCCTCATGAATTAACGAGAGCTTTAAAGCATCTGGGCATTTCCACACATCATAACCTTCCATTAATGACTTATTTCCTCAAGTTTACAATAATAAAGTGAAACCCCTTTTACTAAGAGCATTGTTGGTTACCCCAAGATGTAATTAATCAAGTGGGATGTGTCCCCTTGAGAGTGCTCTTGACCATAGAATAGATACATACACTTGAATATATGGTTATGGGTAGTCTACAAAGGTATTCTTTCACGGATATTAGTCCAAGATGCATCTGCTCAACCTTGTTTAAGCAGATACGCTTGAACTATCCTTGCAAGGTTTACCGCATGTAGACTCTTCATTTTTCTCTTTTCTCTTGTAATTTATCTTTGTTCTATGCCCTTATTTTCATGTTCCTCCCTTCTCTTAATCGTTCATATGATCTAGAAGAGGGATTTATTTTGAAAAATGAATTATATGACAACTGACAAGCTGAAGACTCCTTCTAAAATAAAAAAGAGTAAAGGAATGAAAAAACGACCTTCATGGTATGCCCATTGTTTCTTGTTTCGCTGCCTTCATATCATTCTCACTCTCACTACTTTTCACACGACTGTTTACATTAGCATTTGCCCGTGTGCATGGATAGTGAGCCAGACTCATTAGGAGAATGACCCTGTGTCGGTTGTGATGCCATAACAAGCATTTCTTGTCGGGCCAATGCTGGTTAGCAATGCTAGTTAAAGCATCAAGATTTCCATGAGTATGATTATGCTAAGAATCCAACGAATATAACTTGTTTCACCATTGATGTTGCAGGTCCACAATAATGGCCTTTATTTTAAAATAAAAAAAAAATTATTTTTTTCTACCTATTATATTCACCATGAATTTTAAAATTATGCTTGCAGTAAAATAAGTCATATATAAGGTCAAACCTTTTCAAAATTCATCATAGGTGACACCTTTTAGATCCAATGGATCTTTAAAACGGGGTTGGTGCGTCGACCATATCAAAGTCAATCATACCCGGAGACTCACCCTGCATTTAGATGCTGGTTAGGATGTTTTCTCATTAGATGGTGTGCTAGACTAGGATTTATGATACTATGTAGTTTTTTTTATGCTTCTAGCTATTGTGCTCTGTTGGTTTATTTGTGCTAGTCGTGGGTCACTTTTGTGTTTTTTGTTGTACTCTTGTGCTTGATATGCATGGTAGTGTATTATGGTGTTCTTCTGCTTGGAGCCATGCTGATACGTATGCATAAACACAGGTATCATTAATGATTTCTAACCTTTTTCTTGTAGGGGTCATTTAGCTCCCTCGATTAAAAGGAGCGACTCGTTATACCTTGCATGTTGTTAGCTTTCGCGCTAATATTATTTTCATGTAGATCGAGTCTTATTTTCTCTTTCAATTGTATTTGATAGAGCCCCTCAGCTGAGTTTATATCAGAAATAAGGTATAGGAACGGGTTTTGTGGTAGGCGACACATCGAACCACATAATGGGGACCAGGAGCCCTAGCTCGTGGCCCGTACCTTAAATCCAAATTCTATATTTTTGTATAGTTTAGAACCAGGTATGTATATGCAGAGACCAGATGTTTTTTTCTAGTTTTCCTAAGATATGCTTCTGACTCAGCAGCATTGGTCTCGTTTATATATCCTAGGATGCTTTTACTTTATGTTGTATGTTTTACATGCTTGAATTGTTTCCTTGTTTCTTTCTGGGTTGTTTGGGATATCAAATTATTACAATTTAGTTTCTCTAGGATCTTAAAATTGTCAACTTTTCTACAAAAAATCCTAATAAAATATTTAAGACTAAATCAAAACTTAGGATTTAAAAATTTGGGAGTTTTAAAATCTGTCTTTTACTTTCTTGCATGACCTTCGTCTAATTTTAAAACAGGTTTTATGTATGAACATAACCCAAGCCATGTAATAGGGCATCCACGCTTAGGATTGTGGTAGATAACTGCATCATATTTGCATGTTCCAAGGAGACGACCTTGAGTTTCTCTAATGAAGGTGGCCCAACATAGATTTCTACTTAGGTGGTTGTCTAATGCGGTTGAGGTGTTAGAAGGCTTACCAACCTAGACAGGGCATAAGTTCTTTTGTTGGGAGTTTTTCTATTTTTGTAGCTGAACATCCTCTTTGTCTTCTTTTTTGGTGGCATCCCTCCCATTTCGACAAGTATAAATCTCACCTCTTGGAGCTCCACCTGATAGTCATATGATAGAATTTTGTTCCTTTAATCTTAAGGCTAATGATGTCCTCACAGACGATACAATTTACAAATTACTGACCGAGGATCTATGGACGTGTTTTGGTCGACTACCTTCACAGCCAGTTAGACTTAGAGTTGCAGTAGCTTAGGATGACAGATATCTGGTACCCCGATCTGACTACCTCTACCTTTTTAATATTACTCTACCATTTCTGTTGTTGAGCCCCTTTGAGCACTATCGCTTCTTTGACTTTGTTGATGAACATGAACATAGTCAAACTTATTCATTTATGCTCATGAACAAACTCATTTGTTATTTAATAAATACCTTGTTAAATATTCAATATTAAGCTCGATGATAGCTTGTTTCATATATTATATATTATTTAAATCAAGTTTAATTAACTAGAATATTAATTCATTATTTGATAACACGATGATAGCTCGTATCATATTTGATATGTAAATACTTGATATTAAGTTATTGTAGGTTTTAAAGTTGTCATTTTAGTTGTTTGGTAGGATTTATTTAAAATTGTGCTTAAATGCTACACAAATTATTCTACTAAACATCATGTAAGCAAGGGGTTTAGGGAATGGAGGAGAAACGAGATTTACAATGCTGTATGGTTTAAAGTTTATAATCAATAAATTAATTGTTATGATCAAATTTATAATATTATTTATTTTGTATGAAAAGTTAGATACTCGTTTGAATTGTTCGCCCATTCATTAGCTCATTTAAATACTCGTTCATTTTTCATAAAAAAAATCAATTCCAAATATTAAAAAATTTAAACAAACCAAGCATGAACAATATATGAAAGCTCGACACAAGCTCCAGTTAAACATGAACAACTTATAATTAAAACAAGCCAAGCCTGAACTATGATACACTCGGCTCAACTCAGCTCGATTACAGCCCTAAGCATGATTCATGCTCACTACACCTTTTAGGATGTTGCATACTGATCTGTCTGTGAATCTCAGCTCAAGGGTTAGAGCATAAGAAATGAGATAGAGAGAGAGAGAGTGGTGCACATTTATGAATAGTTAAACTTATTGTCTGTCTCATAAAATGATCATGTTTTTATAGGTTAGAGGGTACATTATGTGAAGCTACACATTTGGCCTTGCTTTAATAGAGGAGTTACAAGAGATTTTAGGTAGTTTACATAAATGGGCCTATGCACGACCACATTCTGGCTCGATTAGCTGAGCTCGATGGGCCTCAATTCAGTAAGGTCTATTTGGTTAGTTGAGTTGATTCAAGGTTACTAGTTGGCCTTTGATTAACGTCGAGTCACTCAGACTGACTTGATTACCGTAGGCTTTGTCGATCGGCTAATCTAGTCTAGTTGTCAACCTTTGATCTTTAGTGAGAAGCACCTGTGGGCTGAGTAATGCTAGGTTATCAAGTGGATGGTGAATCACCATCACCTGATAGAAAATTCACTCCTGAACATGAAGAGTCGAAGAGATGATTTAGACTTCTTGTGATATGGTTGCCTATTAATCCTTAATAAGGTGCCTCTAGGTTGTCCGTGGAATGGTAGATGATAGTAAGGAACTAAAACTTTCCTCAAGGCTGCTCTGCCAATTAGGGCTGTCAAAACGGCTCGTTGTTCGCGAACAGCTCATGTTCGGCTCGTTAAGAAGCTCGTGTTCGGCTCGTTAATTTTGTTCGATAAGTTAACGAGCC
>JXCR01146602.1:0-29877 GCA_002079205.1 Phalaenopsis hybrid cultivar | reverse complement strand
AACGAGCCGAACACGAGCTTCTCAACGAGCCGAACACGAGCTGTTCGTGAACAACGAGCCGTTTTGACAGCCCTAAATCTGAGAATACAAACCAATAGCTCGTATGGTTTGTATATCTCTTCACCATTCATATAATAAAACTTGCGTTTTAAGACATTTATTTCTTACATATTAAGTAGTATTTTAAAAAAATCTAATTGACTACAAGGCTACAAAGATTTATAATTAATTAAAATATTGATTAAAAAAATAGAATAAAAATTATTAAATTAGATTCAAATGATGTATTAATATAAATAATAATTTTTAAATCTCGCACAAATCTNACACGAGCTGAGCATGGCTCGCTCGTGTTCGGCTCGTTGTTAACTTCGATACACCTTCTTTTTGTGGTTGGTTGGCATGCCTATCCATCTTATTTTGTTCTAATTGGTTGAAGATCGAACCATTTTTGAAGTATTTAGTTTTGTTGGCCTTGGATGGCTGCATCCGGCCTACTTTGGTCTTCGCTTTGGTTCAGACTGTTATGTCCGGTCAGACAAGTGATCCTCTTGGTCTTCTGTCGACGGACCCTCCTTAGTTGTACTTTTCCATCTTTTGAACTATTGGATTTCCTCAATTTCGTGTGGGTGCATTCCCGTTGTATAGGCTAATTGCTTATGCCTAGTTGAAACTAAAATTAATCTAAAATGAATTATGAATATTATTCTTACCCCAACATTAAAAAAAAAATATGCAAATTGAGCTGTGTGGCTCCTACCTCAAAACAAACTTGGTTCGCTTACAAGCCCCGGACTTTGCTAAGACGGAAGGAAGTCTCCACGGACGTCAATCCTTGATTCCATCTCTAATTAGTTAATCCAAACTTTAGTTTAATAGTTATGAAATCATTATTGGAGAGGGTATTTAGAGATAAATGTAATTTTAACTTACTCCATTTGAGCTTTACTAAAGCATGAATTAGTCAAATTAAATTAAAGGAAGAATTACATAAATGCCACTCAATTCTTACGTAACACCTTACACACCCCCTATTTTCAGAGGCTGCTTTGAAATCCGTGCATCGCATGAAAGAAATTGCATAAACACATTGATATTTTAGCAGTCTTATGGGATCCTTTTTATCTCTTTCATGAATATTTTCTAAAATATTTTTCATCACNTTCAAGAATTAATCAACAATCTTATGTACTACTTTAAATTTTTATAATTATTTCTAAAATATATATATATATTAAACATAAAAAAGGAAAATAAATATATTTGAGATAAAACCTCAAAACTTTGAGCTTTTGTATATTGTTAATTAGCTAGCAAATTATATAAACAATTTTGTATTCTCATGTACAGGCAACCCAAAACTTCCTATTTACAAATTAACCATCCTATTTTACCTATTTTTAAAATTCTCGCTCAAATATCAAAATTTATCTTGAAATCTCAACCCAGAGTTCTCAATAGTTTGATCGTGCCAACCTGAATACATCGGTTCGGCGGTTCACAAAAAAACAAACCACCTGGCATTTATTTTGTAAATATCAATGTTTCGGATAGTCTGTATGTAATTATCTCATAATTTAATCATCTAATCACCTTATGTCAACAGTATTTTTTTGAGACAAGATATTGCAGACAATATGCATTTAACATAATTTAATTAAATGTTTATTTATTTTACTAGGCAACACAGTATAATACAACATAGCATCAAACAGAAATGAGAGACAAAATCATAATAGTCATTTTTTTTTATAACTTTATTCTTATAAATGGGAAGCTTCCTAACTATTATTGAATTTATAAGCAGGCCGGTCGGATGAGGCAGCCAGCCAGACTCATAGACTTCAATAACAAACCTTATTTGCTCGGCCGGTTTACTCAACCAAATTTTTGTATTAATCATTTTAATTATCTTAGTTGATGAGTCACTGCCAACTCATTGAGATATCAAGCTGTAGAAAATGTTCAATCTAATGGAGAAATAATGACTTTGGTGATTTTGATTTGTTATTCAACCAACATATTTTCTTTGCATTTGAAGAAGATTATTGCGTGCCAGAGAACTCGCTGGGATAGAGACATATTAGCATCTTACCAATGTACGAAAATCCAGCGTACACACAAATAAAAGGAAGAGTTGATAGAGCAGACAACAGAAATTTTATGTGGCAACTGGCAAACTCGAAAAGAAAAAAACCACAGCGCCAGACCAGCTAAAATGGATCCATTATTATAATAAGAATAGGAAACAATATTGGAGAAGTGATAGGGACCCAACTGCAATGATGGAAGATCGATCTTAGAGCTTGTATGATGGAGATCAAGATTCATTATCATCGACGGTGGTGGCTTCTAGGCAACAGCGATCCCACATTATTAGTAGCGATAACCATACAATAGTGATCTGATGATGGAAATTTGAAAATGGTTGTGTATTGTGATGGAGGCAATGGTCAAGTAGTGGTGATCTAACGATAGTAACAATGTACAAAAACAATGGTGGTGACTAGGTGACAATGATATGGCATAGAGGCAGACAAGATATGATGATCCGACATAGAGATGGCGTACCACAACAGTGACAATGTTTGGTGTAGGTGATCAGGCATAGCGACGCGACCCGATGATGGTGGTCTGGCTTCAATGGCTTGGAGACGGTGTCCTCATGTGGCAGGGCGATAGCCTGACAGAGGAGGTCCAGTATGGAAGCGATTGTCCAGATTCAATGGCCCAATGATGGTAGCCTGACAGTGGCACTGCAGTAGCTCAATTACATGCCCATTTTACGATGGCTATTAAATGAAGGTATTCTGATGACAGTGAAGGTCGGGAGACAATCACATGGTGAAGAAGGTAATGATCTATAGATAGAAGTGGCAACTACAGCATCGATGAGACAATAATAGTCAAGTGACAATGGGTGTGGCCTAGCGGCGTTAACCTGGTGATAATGGATGAGTGACTACAACAACTTGGAGATGGGGTTTCTAGAATGAAGGCAATGGTGGTGGCAGTGCATTTTGTTAGATGACAAAAATCTGATGGCTATAGTGGGTTCCAGTGGCATTGGTTGGCCAAAATTGGTTTGATCCATATGGTAACATCATTGGCAGGAAGATGATGGTTTGACAATGATGGTGTATTGTGATGGTGGCGATAATAGAGCAACGGTGATCTTGTGATAGCGGTGATGTTTGTCAATAAATGGTGGTTTGGTAGTGGTGGCGACCTAATGAAATTATTCTATTGCGTTGATGATGATCCATCTATAGTGACAATGTGCCATAGTAGTGGTGACAGTCAAGCAA
This sequence comes from Phalaenopsis hybrid cultivar, assembly GCA_002079205.1. Lineage (NCBI taxonomy): Eukaryota > Viridiplantae > Streptophyta > Magnoliopsida > Asparagales > Orchidaceae > Phalaenopsis > Phalaenopsis hybrid cultivar. Next base: position 26,569 of record JXCR01146602.1, on the reverse strand, counting down.
TTATGATATGATATAACAACTATAAGGTGATGATTTGATGATGAGCAAAAATGTTCCAAAACATTACTACTATCGAGCATTGGTAATCTAGCATAGTGGTAGATGAGAGATGATGATTTGGTGATGATGGAAGTGTTCCTGTGATGGAGGTCTGACAATGTCTTTTGATAGTGGTCTAAGCAGTGGCTTAGCATCAATCAGTTGATTGTGGTCTTATGGCAGTGCCAGCCATCAATTGTGGTTTAGATGGCAGCAGTGGTCCAATAATGGCGGTCAAGTGGTGGTGGCGGCTCAACATTAGTCAGATGTTGGTGGACTGATGTTAATGGCAGTGTGGCGATGATAGTCTGGCACAGTGGAGATGGCTTGATGATGGTGGACGGAGGGCGGTGGTTGGATGTCAATCTAGTGTTTTTGTTATTATGATAATGGTAGCCTAATAATGATGGTCTGTCATGGCATTGGTGGTTTAACGATTGTGGCTTAACGGTACTGATGGATCGGTGGTCATCCTATGGTGGCGACAGTCAAGCAACTTTTTCGGTTAAGCAACATGATCCAACGATAAAGACAACAACGACGGCGCTCAAACAAATATGATGGTTGGGCGGCGTTGGTGGTGGTGATGTTCGGGTAGTGGTTGTCCGGTGATAGAGGAGGCACAAAAATGGTGGTCTGATGGAATTCTCGGCTTGACGATGACAGTGTGACAATGATGAGGTAGAGGAATTCTCAAAAGCATGGAGCTCCTTTTAGCCTTCTCCTTCAAGTTATGGTCCCCTTTCATGAAGAGAGTAGGGGTTTATTTACAAATTTTACAAGTGGCATTCTATATAAATATTGCATGAATCCAGACCATTCCATCAAACAACCCAGAGTTATCCCTTTGATCGGATGATATTTTATGAGTAGTTAAGTGCTTAAATGGTGGCAGAAGTAAGTGATCATATGCTTGTTGGATTCGTCTCATTCAGTCGCTCAACATGACTATTTGCTTGTTATATTTTGAGATTATTCGGTCCTTGAAAATATATTTCAAAAATTTTCCTTAAAGCTTAAGTGCATGATCTAGGCTCATTTAAACTCTGATCAGATCATTTTGTATGTCATCTGGCTTGCCTCACGAGACACTTCATTTAATCATTTATCAAATTGTAAGTATTTCCAAATTTAATTGAAGCTTTTGATCCAAATGTGTGTTGAGATTCATGACATATCAATGATGATAGTTATAAGCCCCTTACTAATTGACCTGCAATCATAAGGCAGTCTCTTTTTTCGTAACTTTAGTTGGAGGTGATTGGTGTTTATTACTCATCATTATCTTTGATAATTGTTCTCAAAATAATCTTATGCCAAGCCAACTAAGTGATGAATTCTTTGAATGGTCACAATTGTCTTCATGTTAAGAGTTAAAAAAGGGGTATTTTATTAGTCAATATGAACTTAATAAGGTCCAAGCACTTGAAAAATTGTTCAAGAATTAATCAACAATCTTATGTACTACTTTAAATTTTTATAATTATTTCTAAAAAAAATTATACTTTCTTAGGAATTTTGGTTTTTTTATCATTTATATGTTTATTTTATTTCTTTGTAGCATGTGGAATATTTATTTTATATTTTGTGTAAAAAAAAATCAAGGCACCCATGAACTCTGCCTCTATGTACATTATTGGGTTGACTTTAACTTTACCAAGTTTGATCATTGTGGTATCCTACTCACCCAATGATTTCAGTTTGAATCTCACAATTAGGACCATATTCTAGTCACTCTGACTATCTTATTTATTTGATCCATACTCTAAACTAGAGTAAATTCTTTTCGCTTTTTCTTCATTGATTCTAACACACGTACAATAAGTTTGTGTAGATCATCTACTCTATTGCAAATTGGTCATTTAAAATACACACATTGATCAAATTGATTGGTTATTATTCATTTGATCAAGTGTCTCTCACTCAAATCCTTACCTTCATCTAATCATGGGTGTCTTTCGTTAGTCATAATCTTCATTTGATCATACACCTCTTGTTGCATTTGTAATATTGATTTGATTAATTAAGTCCAACTTAACTTATGTCAATCAATTAAGTCAGCTTGATATGATTATTTGGTGGGACACTAAGTTGAGATTTTGATAATGGGATGATGATTATAAAATTAAAACTTGAAATTAAAATTAATCAACTTAGTTGATCTAAACATTAAAATTCAAACTCATCTAAAATTTGTCTAATTTGCTCCTCCTCAAATGCTCATCCCTACACTACCCAAACTACTTATAAATCTCTCAACATTGTATATTCTTAAAAATAAATAATCACACATCACTTCATAATCTTAATAGAATCAATACATATTTGATCAATGCAATCACATCAATCTTGACGTATTTTAATTGACTTAGCTAACATCAATAGGTCCCCCCATTTTTTAATTTTAACTCTCTCCCTTAAGTATATCTTACATAAACCATATGGTCCTAGCAAACACTAAGAGAACTAAAATAATCATTGTAAGGTGACTCTTTGATTAAATTTAAGCTATAATCAGGCCTAGATAGGCCATTCAATATAAGCTACTCTTTATAAACTTATTGAATTTATTTTAACCTTTACAGACATGTAAGGATTTTAGTTTACTTATGTGGACAAAACTCATTATAATAACCTAATTATTATATACTCATGTTAATCAATACTAATTCTTAGATTGACACATTATTCTCAATTGAGCATCTATTTTTACATTTTGGCTTTGTTGGGCTTGAACATAGCATAATTAACCTATGATAATGTTAACTTTGATTTATGAGCTTATTTTGACCCACATATCTATAAATACATATCAACGATGATTCTCTCCAATTCTGCCCTTATAAAATTGAGCAAATAATTCAAGATTAAACTAATTTTCTTAATTTTAGGATTTTAAATTCAAATATGACTGAAAATATCGTCTTACGAAGCTATTGATGAGAACAATCTCTTAAAATTTACTTAAAAATGGCCAAATCCCTTAAATAGTCATACTAGATCCAATTTGAGAAAAAAATTAGAATAACTTAGGTCTAAATCATGCTTTAAAGTTTACCTCAGCATCATGATGAGTGGAATCATTTCTCTCCTTGAAAGCCCATGATACCCCACTCATTATAAGATAAACCTCCTAAATGCTAAAATTAACCATTTGTATATCTATAAGATGATACGCTTCGTTGAGTATATTTTAACCAAAAAAATGAAAGATAAGATAAAGTGCTTAAGAAAAAAAAAACATCATCTTACCAATTGTGGATAATAGAAATAATTCATGGTGATTAGTCATGTTAAGAGCCTAAAAAAGTATAAAATTCAATTTTTTTTATATATAATTATCTTTTTCTCGTTTCTTACTTTTGGCTTCTCATTGTATAATAATGAAAACATACTTAAAGCATCTATGGTCAAGACTATTCTACATCTTGAGCAAAATTACCACATTAGATTTATAAGCTTCATGAGATGATAAAAATACATCTATAATCATACCTCATGTATGCATTGCTTAGGTATAATCAAGACCTTAATTAGTTGCCCTAATCTTTGAAAGACGTTTAAAAATAGCCAATTCATAAATGCGAATTTTGTCAAACTTCCATAATGATGGAACAAAATTTCATGAAGAAATTAGTGAATTGTGTGACTAAAAAAGTATGGAATGACTTTAGAGCTGAATGTCATTAAAGTAGAAAATAAATAAAGCTTGTTATGGTTTGGTCTAGAAAAAAAAATTATTGTGCTTAATGCTTCTATATGATGTAGGAAAATTGAATAACATTATGTCTATGGATGTTAGCATTTAGAAGATGGGGATATATTTGACATATAAATGTCAATGTTGTAAGAGTTTAAAATCTATTCAACATCTTTTGATCAATAGCTCAACTACTAAAAGAATATAGAATTGTTTTGGGAATAGTTTTCAAAATTTTTGGCCTAATATAAAAGAATTGTTAAAGTTTCTCATATATGGATTCATTATATGGATCGTTTCGTTTCTAGGCATGCTACAATTTTTTTCCTATAAACATCTTATTGTTTATTTAGTTGGAGAGGATTAATTATGAATACAATGTTCTAAATTTTTATACTTCTAAATTCGTTCAGAGGGTGGAATGCTATTAATTTTGAATGTGACACCTTGCTATTTCCTTTTTTCTGTAGGGTAAATATAAGCAATTTACTCTGATCGAGTGGGAGATTTTTGTATCGAAAAATCAACCATTTGTAATTTTTATTTGTCTTGGCAATACATTATAAGCAACTTACTATGATCGAGTGGGAGATTTTTGTATCGAAAATCAACTACTAGTAATTTTATTTGTCTTGGCACTACATTATTTCCCTTGCATGCTACAAAGTAAAAAAGGCAAATGCTCAATTTTTTTGCTAATGCTAAATATGAAGCTTTTGGTTATGACTACCACTGACATTATTTGGTCGAANGACTACCACTGACATTACTTGGTCGAATTGCTTGCTTCAAGAATTTTGCTTGCCAATCTCTCATCCTACTCTCATCTATTGTGATTTTGCATTCAGTTGCTCTTGCTAATAATTCAATTTGTTACTTTTAATTTAAACATATTGATATTGATTTTTATTTTATCTGAAACTATCAATGCTCATCATGTCAACACTCAAGATGACATTGTTGATATATTTACTAAATCATTTCCAGCTACTCAATTTTTCTAGTGTGCAGTAAGTTAAGATTAGTGAAAACATATATAATTGTGATGCACTAACACTTTTTTTATAAATAAGGGTGCAGTGTTTGACATATGTTGGACATGGACATCGACATGTGTGTAACATGCATCCAACACGTGTGGACATGCCCATGACATGGACATGGACAAGTGTGTGACATGCATCCGACACGTGTGGACACGCCCATCACATGTTGAATAAAAAAATGAAACAAAAATTTTATACACACGTGTCTGAAAAGAAAAACAAAATTTAAATTATATAAATAAAAATAAAATGTTAGATTTTGATGATTTATGACTTGCTAAAAAAATTATTGATGGTCATATTTATATAATTTTTATTATACGTTTTTACTTATTATTTTTTTGGGGATAATTGCATACAATGCATTGAAAACTTTGTTATTAAATTTTAATTACATTTGTAAATTGTAATGTTTCAAGTGCTATGTATTTGTCCTTTTTTTTAGTGCACTTAAGATTTTTCATAATTTACTATTCTTTGACCCATTATCTTGATTTATGAATAATATGATAATTAATTATATTTTTTCATTATTAAATAAAATTATTTTTTCATAATTATATTGTTTGAATCTTTTTTATTAATTTAATATTTATTTAGTTTATGTGATCAGTATATATTAATCAAAAATTTGTAAAACTTGATGTGTGTTAGAAGATTTGTGGCAATAAAGAAATGAATTATTGTCTTAGTGTTGTTTGAGAATTCAACACACACTTAGATATAAGAAGAGAAGTAAGCAGGAGCAGAGACATCGACCTTTTACGTAGAACACCTTGAAAGGGAGAAATATCATCAGGCCTTGCCTAATTGAAATAATCCACTATGAATTATGAGTACACATGTTCATTCTACTTCTGAACTAGGGAATAAGGAATTATAAAGTTTTATAATCATAATCTGGCTGTAATTCTTGGCAACAGCAGACTGCAAGGGTCATAGTCAATTGTTGTGTAAGTAGTAGTCCATCATGAGTAATGTAAATGGTTGCTCTAAAAGCTTTGATTGACCAAAGAAACCATAATAGGCGATTGCGGGAGCTGTGGACCACGTAGTTCGTAGTTGGTTACGTAGACCGTAGTAGGAAGTAGTAGTGACGTCCATAGGCCTTGAGGACCAGAGTCGGGAGCTACACAAGCTGGGGAACACGTAGGTCATAGTTGGTCATGTAGGTTGTGGTGGCAAGTAGTAAGGATGTCAGTCGATCTTGGGAGCCAGAGTTGAGAGCTGCATGAGAATGAAACACATAGATCGTAGTTAGTTACATATGTCACAGTGGCGAGTAATAATGACGTTCATAGGCCGCGGGAGGCAAATTCAGGGGGAGTAGGAGTTGAGGACCACATGGGTTGTTGTTGGCACATGGGCCATGATAGTGAGTTTTGATGATGTCTGTAACCTTAGGAGCCATAGTAGGGAACTGTATGAGCGTATATAAGGTGCTTCATTACATTATCTTCAAGATGCATTGTTGTGCTATCTTTAGGGCAGCATCATAATGTTCAGGATGATGCATTGCTTACATGTTGCTCGTGACTCTACAATGTCAATTGTTGCTTTACACAATTCTTTGTCTCAAGGAGTGAGTGATAGCTGATGGTGATTGACGGCAGCCATAGGGTGTTGATCGGTGACTAGTGGTCGATGATAGGTAGCCCCTGATGGTCGGTAGCGAAGTGGCATTGGACTTTAGCACCTTCTCAAATCGTTAAGTTCTTCCTCAAGCCTCAAGCTTCCTTCTACTATCATGAGAGGGGTGGGGTTCTATTTAGAATTCCAAGTGCAATTAATGTAGAAATATAAACCACTTTAATCAGATGATCAGGAAAGCTTCCTTCGGTCAGACAGTGTTTGACGGACATTTTAGTTCCTTAACGATATCAAAATTGAACAATTTTGAGCTCGTAAGATTCGTCTCATCGAGACACTCAATTCGATTATAAACTCGTCAAATTTGGACCCATTTAACCTTTTAAATGTGTCTAAAAAACTTCCAAACATGGTTTGATGGTTTGACCAGTCACTATAGGAATTTAGTTTATTACCAAGAAATTTAGTTTATTGTCAACTGTTAAATACAGTCAGTAATAACAAATAAACCACAGGTAATATATTTATCAACAGTTTAGCTATGACAAAGTTGATATAGCAAAAATGTTTGATGGTAATTAAATTATCAAAGGATTTAACAACGGTTTACATCAACCTAGGGTTAACTGACACACCATAACCACTATTATTGATAAAAAAAAAACTTCATATGTTTAACCGTAACTTGACCATTGATTATATAATAGATGAAATTGTATGTATGAAAAACATTGCAGTTCCGTCAAAAAAAATATTGTGGTTATGTTAGCAAACTGTTATCAAACCGTCAGTTAACGATGGGAATTTACCGACGACTCTATCTGTACCAAAAGTGTGACACTTTACCCAGACATCACTTATTCAATAGACCATAAAAAAACTATTGCTTATTTGATAAATCGTCGTAAAACTATCAATAATCAGTTGAAAACATATACTATCATAAGAAAAATATAAATTTCTCTTTCAACGCTACAATCTACACACCTACAATTATAATAGATTAATCAAAACACAACACAACACAATAACAAAACTAATTTACTCATAAATCATATACACAAATAAAACAATTGAATTAAAATAAAGTAAATGTACAACTGCACAATAAAACTAATGTTCGCTAATAATAAATTGTTCAATAAAGAACCAAACGATAAATAACCCCCAACTTATCCTCCTCATTATCCTGTGTCCTCTCCTCATCATCATCATCCCCACCCTCATCTTGCACTGGCTCCTTCTCTTTCTTCAGTTCTGAACATAGCACCGCTTCGATCTTTGCCCTCATCTTTAATCTTAGGGTAGCTACCTGGGCAACAAACTCAACAACAAATAAGCGACGCATCTTCTCCTCTTGTGAAGTGAAAGTGGATGCACCTGATGTGTTATAGGCTGGAAAGGCATCATAGAACGTCTCCTGAGACCCCGATATATAGACCCTGTCCTTCTTCCTATTGGGAGCCTTCCTCTAGAGTCGTACTTAGAAGGATCATGAGATGTGCCCGAACCACAGGTCGACTTCTGAGATCTGCTCTCCTTGAGCCTCAGGAAGGCCTCCTATAAACATATGATTATTGAAAGTGTGAGTCTAAATAAATTTTAATAATTATTGGAATTTTTTACTTATTAATCTTGTAAATTACATGGGTCGCCTGTGATCAGTTGTCCACTCATGACTAATCTGACTACTGCATATAGATAGATACACTTGTGTAACTATGTAGCAGTTGTCTCTCGTGCTTTCTCCAGTGTCTGTCAGTGTAATGGAATTATTAGCATACATCTAATGTAAAATAATATTTAATGAAAAAAAATAAGTCTTGTCAGTCTCCTCTCGTACTATGTATGAGGGAGGGCTCCACCGATGTGCTTTGAGACCCCCATGACCCCGCAGTAAAAGCAGCGATTCAGCTTTGCTTGCTCCCACTTGCTTTGATACTCGGGAGAGTTCAAAGCTGATACACCTAAAATATATAGTATTTTTAGACACGTTTTTATACTTATTTTTGAGATATTGCGCTTTAATGGAAGGTATTTGTGTGCTTTTTCTTTCAGGTACAAGTAAAAAGATGAAACATGCTTAAAAGAGTGAAAAATAATCAAATTTGGAACAAAAAAAAAGATAATTGTGCTAAAGTGTTTTGGCGCCTAAGCGCCAGATCCGACGCTTAAGTGCTTGTTAAAAAGAGAAGGCCACGCCTAAGTGCCAGAGGCACTACGCTTAAGCGTCAGAGGCAATTATTTGGCGGTTTTCTTCATTTTGCCAAATTTTGAAGAGGTATTTGGAGTGTCTATTGGCTTAAGAGGGTGGTTATGACCACTTAGAACAAAAATATTATTAAAAAAACTTATGAAAAGAGGCATCTTTTGGAGGATTCATCGAACGGGGACACATTTTGAAGAATTTCCAAGACATCTTTTGGAGATTTATAAAAGAAGGAAGTTTTTACATTTGAAGTGGGTGCTTGAAGAGGGAGAGAATGTTGGAGTCCTGAGGAGAAGATCATAGAGAAACTTTTGGAGAGATTCAGGCACTACAAAATTTACTCTTTCCTTTTATTTTTAGTTTTATTTTCAGAGTTGAGAGTGTTGTAAAAGAGAAGAGATTCAAAGGAACTTTAAGAGTTTGGTAGAGTATTTGAGATAAGTTTTTATCTTTTGTTATAAACTACTTTTGGTTTTAATTGAGACTTCTTGTTAGTTTGACAATGATTTCTACTTTTAAACTAAAACGTGGTTTTGTTTTCTCCATGAATTCTGAATAGTTTTCTTTTATCTTTCTCCTTAAAATGATAAGCAATTAAAGTTTCTCCATGGATTCTGAGTAGTTTTCTTTATCTTTCTTCTTAAAATGATAAGTAATAAAGTTTGGATGGAAGTTGTGGAGAGTATTGATCTTTAATGTTGGAAGAAGTTATGATGATTTAAATCAATGAACTTCATTTACTTCTTGATTTGGACAATCCGAATGTTAAAATTTATTGTGAGAACGTAAAAAATTCATTTACTTCTTGATTTGGCCAATCCAGATGTTAAAACTGGGCTGGTATTGTCTCAGCAATTGGAAAGAATCACATGAGGTTGTATGAATAAGAATGTAGTTCATATGATTGAGTGCATTTGGAAAGAATCACATGAGGTTGTATGAATGAGAATGTAGTTCATATGATTGAGTGCAAATAGGTAGAAAGAATCACATGAGGTTGTATGAATGAGAATGTAATTCATATGATTTAGTGCAAATAAATTTGGAAATAATGTTAAAATTTGTTGTGAGAACATGTAAGAACCGGGCTGGTATTGTCTAAGTCAACAATTGGTCACATGAGGTTGTATGAATGAGAATGTAATTCATATGATTTAGTGCAAATAAATAAGGAAATGATCATTGAAGGGTGTAGAGTTAGAGGACTTTCAAGTGACAGGTTAAAACCTTCAACTTGGCTTATTGTTTTAGGTTCCGATACAAGATGTTAGCCTCAGGTGGAGGAAATCGAGAGTGAGAGCTGATATCTTCCCTGCCTAGCCGGTCTTCAGAACTATTCGAACTTTAATTTAGTCAATATTCTTTATAGCATCTCTAGTAAGGGTAAAGAATATAATTGATTTTATTTTACACAACACAATTTGCATACTTCCACAACAGAATTCCTATACTTATTACTGATTCATGATAAGGAGAAAAATATTTTTTAAATTTAGTACTTTTCTTTTACATAAACTCAGGTTATCTTTTTAAATTGTTAGTGTTCTGTCAATATATCAAAAATACCAAAAAGATTTGAATTTTAATACTGCGAAAATATCTGTAGTTTAAGTAATTGTATTTTTAGAATAGAAAGTTGTTGTTCAAAAGTGCATATTGTCTCTCCCTGTGGCTTANACACAATTTGCATACTTCCACAACAGAATTCCTATACTTATTACTGATTCATGATAAGGAGAAAAATATTTTTTAAATTTAGTACTTTTCTTTTACATAAACTCAGGTTATCTTTTTAAATTGTTAGTGTTCTGTCAATATATCAAAAATACCAAAAAGATTTGAATTTTAATACTGCGAAAATATCTGTAGTTTAAGTAATTGTATTTTTAGAATAGANTATATATATATATATAAGTTAAATTCTTCTTTTTTTCAGGATCAAGTTTTTGGCACTGTTGTAAAATAAGAAAATATAGTGAAAACTATAATTAAAGTCATTGTTATACTGTTGCATATAGCAGTTTTGAGATCAAAACCATGAGCAGTTTAGCAAACACATCCTCATTCAACCAAAAATGGCGCTCACTTTTCCAACGTATATCATCATACTGGTCTCGCAGACGATCGCTCCTCTTTTGCTCAAAGTTCTTGCATATGTGTGCCTTCTCCTCGGAGGGGGCAGGACCATTGCTTCTGTAAATTGAATTAGAAACTTTTAGATTCATAAAAATAAATACATAAATGTAATTAATGTGTTTGGGCTTTACCTTAAACTCAATAAATAACATATCTTCTAGGATAAGTACAGGTGGTTGTACTTGCTCTGAATTATATCTCAGATGGAATGAAGAGCCTAGGTAAAGAGAAGAAATTTGAAAATAATATGTAATTAGTTCACTATTAAATAAAAAAACACGACAATAATGTGGGATTTAAATTAAAACTTACATGTTCTCCATTGCTCTGAGTTGATAACGATTGCTCGTGTTGCTTGAACTTGACAGTACATCAATAGCAGCTGATGTTGATGATGTTGGTGGTGTCCTAGTCATGGTTGGTGGTTATAGTGGTGTCGTGGCCGCGAGTGGTGGCGATAGTGTTGGGGTCATGACTGGTGAAGGAATTGGATTAGTAGCTGGGACTGAAGATGGTGTCAGTATGATGCCCACTGCACCAGTAAATCCACAGCCTCGTCAGCTTACAGACTTTCACAAACCAACACATCCCCCAAAGGGGGGCATATATGCCCTCTTCATAAGTCATCTGCAAGCAAGAAAGTAAATTAATTAGTACATCTACATACTACTAATGATAAAAGTACAATAATATGTAGTAGAAAAAATGACAGCGCTAAATTACAAATGTACAATCTACATATTACTGAAACTAAAAAAATAAAAGTACATGGTAAACAGAGGGAAAAACGATAAAGTGCAATCTACAAACTACTGAAACTGAACACACAAAAGTACAAAGTAAAAAAAATAAAACTTACACATCTTCGTTAAAGTCACTTGATGATGTAGTTAAACTTACTTTATCCAAACCATCATAAGAAATCATGCTCATCGATATTAATTTCATTTGTGTCGGTCATAAACATCCACTAAATTTACCCCTTCATCAATAGTGTCAAGCAGAATGTATGAATCTATCATTTCTAATTCTTGATGAGCTGGTTCAATTGAATTATGAATATCAATTGTCGTTTTTAGTTTATCTGCTATGACTACTGATCACTCTACTTTGTCTCTTATTCAATATGGATATGGAAGATAAAATACCTGACTTTCTTGTCTTACTAAAATGAACAAATCAAATTTACCATATCTCATGTTCACTTTTACTTATATGATCTTAGACAGTGAATAAACCGTGTTCCGTGATTAGAAATAGGATCAAATCAGTCACAATTGAACAGTAATACACTTACACCAATAAAGCCAAGAAAAAATAGTTCAACGACCTCTTCAAGAATCCTATAATAATCTATCTCACGTTATGAATTATTATTTACTTTAACACAAATGCCAAAATTATAGGTCTTGTACCTTTCTAACTAGGATCTCATACGAAACTTGTACTCATTCACATCATAAATTTAATGAATTTTAATGATGCACATGGGTCCCCAAGCAAGATATAGCAAGACCTGATATGTTACTCCACTGTTCTGATCATGGATCTAGTAATTCATACATAACTCTTTTGTCGTTAAAAATAGCTAATAACAATTATCTTAGATATTCAATAGTTCTAATAAACACTCAATGTGTTGTGAACCATCAAGGATAATTATTTTCTATCTCTTAATTTGTGATATCATCTTCAACTGAGCACAAAGTCTAAGAATAAACTATTACCATGATGAAAAAATTATGGATTAGCCAACATAATTTTTTCACCTAGAAGGACGAATTGTTAATATAAATTAGTATCTTACTCAATAAGGGTTTGACCTTCATCACAATTTAGAGGAACAAAAAGTATTGTTGCTCGAATTTCCTAATCACTAAGATAACGTAATCTGCCTCCATGATGCTTCACCAAACTCTTGAAAATTAAAAATGGTCGTGGGATGCACGACACCCAATAACGTGCACTCTTATTGCACAAAAGAATAGGAGTAGAAAGTGATAGTCTCCTATAGTAAATATACCTCACATATGGATCCCTCTGGCTATGCTTTACTCTTGATAGTTTGTTTTTTATTAAAAAATATATAATATAATTACTTCACAACCTTATTTATGAAGTAGTTACTAGAAATTTCATTCATTAAATTGTTACTATGTACCTCTCAAATGGATACATCCATTGATATTTTACTGGTACAGCATGTAAGGCTTCGTGTAGTAGGTGTATCGGCATATGCTCCATGAAGTTGAAAAACTATGTGGAAATATTGTTGATCTTGCATAATATAATCATAATCTTTTCTTCTAACTGTTATATACCAGCAACATTCAAACGACATGCACTTATCTGCTTGAAGAAACCATTGATTTCAATAAGTGGATTTAAAATATCACTTGGCGAGCTACTAAATATTGTTGGTAGCAAACTTTGAAGAAAAATATGACAATCGTGGATTTTCAATCCAAGTATCCTTCTCATCCTGACATCAATACAACTACTCAAATTTGAAGCATATATACTTGGGAATTTCAATGTCTGGAGCCACTCACAAATTGATCTATTTGATGTCAAAGCGCTTTAGCTTTAAAAGCTTGTCAATAATAACTTCTTGAATCTCCAGCTCCTGCTTTCTGCAAATCTCCTTCAAATATAGTATGTCATTCATGTTATCTTTAGTTTTTCCCATAGCATCTATCTCAATATTAAATATATTTTCAAAAAAAATTCTTTATGTGGATCATATTAAGATTATACCTGATCATGTTATCCTTCTAGTAAGGCAGATCCAAAAAAATGAAAATTTTTTACCAGTTATGAATAACACCAAAGCATGGTAGACGATGCAAAGATAGGCCAGGATAAACAAGAATCTTCAAAATGCCACTGACAATCTAAAATAAATCTTCCCAAGATACTATTGAAGGTAACATCAATTTTGTTTCTTGTGAATGCACTTTTGTTCCTCTTGAAGGTTGCATGTTATATGAATATAAAAACAAACGGTGACAGCTAAACTATTAATTATTCTTTCCATGTTGAAGCGTGCATTCCTTAGATGAATTCATGCAATATGGACATGCTAACTTTCCCGCAACGCTCTAACTAGATAACATTCCATGTGCTGGAGAATCACTTATCATCGACATCAATGCTGCTTTCATTATAAAATTGTGTTTCAATGTAACATCATAGGTCTTGAAACATCTTTCCTAAAGAATTTGTAGCTCATCTATTAGCGGTTGCAAGTATACATCAATCTGACCATTGAGTCTATGGGACCTAGAATAATCAAGGTCAAAAATAAGAAGGGCGTTGGCATGCACATCTCGGGGAGGAGATTGATTGGCGTAGCGATCACTGGCCAATAAGAGTAAGGTGTCACGGTCTGATTATACAGTGAGAAACCATCTGAATATAAGCTTAGTCTCATGGTATGTGGTTCTGCAACAAACTTAGGATGTAAATCACCAATACTTTTACATGTCTCACCATCTGCAATATGAGTCATTGATTGATATCTCCTGACCTGTTATGATGCCACGTCATATGTAGAGCAATATAATAAGGAGCAAATGCCATCGAAGATGTTGAATAAGTGATAGATGGAAGAGACGCTTGTAAGGAACTTGTTTCTAACTCTTTTTTTTTTATTATTTAGAGGTTTAAATGTTGGAAAAGTATAGAAGCTGCAATGAGTTTCTACTGCACTAGATTTATAAGATAACATGCAATTGTTCACGCAACAATCAATCTTCTCTATTTCTAACCCTAAATTGGAGACCAATTTTTTTCGTCTGGTATAAGTCTTCTGGAACTAAATTCTCTTGTGGATTATTCTATTTCAATAATTTTGTAAAAAAATTGAAGCACTCTTGGGGTATACTAAACTATATTTTAATTTTTAGTGTTTTAAGTGCTACATATAACTCAGAATGAGAAATGCATCCCTCCCATAATGGTCTTTGAGCAACATTCGGTAAATCATAAAAAGTTTAAGCCTCTTAATTTGGTGTCTCTTCCTACACTTGACTCAGTGTTGCAGTGTTGTCCCATCAATGATCATCACTTAAAATCTACTTAAGTAAAATCTAGGTGGAGGATCATAGCTCGTCGAAGGAACTGAGTTGAATGTTGCAGGATCAACCTCCTCATGCGAAGTCCAAATCTAGTAATCAGGCCAAAACCCATGATGATACAAATCATATCTTGCATTTTTAGGCGTTAAGAGTGCTTGATTCTTGCGTTTTGAGCGTGGACAACAAAATATACCATTAGATAGATAAGCTGAAAGCTGTGATGCTGCATCCACGACTTCCTTGACACCGTTCAAGAACTCCTGGGTAATCCCTTTACTATCTAAATAAAGTTTGTTGTATATCCAAGATCTCAATATAAGAATATTTATGTGTACCTTCAAACCTGAGAATTATCAACACATTGTAAAGTGCATTCAACTCAATACATTGTATTTAACTATTGCGGAAGATCTACTGAAGGATTTGTAATAAAGGGTGATCAAACCTGACAATAGTCAAAACATTTTAAAAGGCATGAACGTTTTAGACAGCATTGAAGTTAGAACATTAACAGTCAACCGAGGTTGTTAGACCTAACGAAGATTGATAATCGATGAACGTTTACCCATGTTTTACTTTTAATCCTGGCTGTCACTGTGGCTCACTAATCCTTTCACAAGTATACTTCTTTCATATTTTCTCTACAAGTGTAAAGCCACTTATCTACTTAAGTATTTTTGTCTCAACAACTTTTAACTATATTACGTTCACATTTATAAGTAAATTTTGGGATGAAAATATTTCATATGTTATAAGAGCGTTGTTCACTTCATCATCCAATGAGAAATCTAACTTTCATTCCAAGAATGAAAATTCACTTCAAACCTTATGTTCATGACATCACAGAACATAATATTTGAAGATAATTTCTATTTTTGGAATGGAATTTAGATTTCTCATTAGAAGATGAAGTGAACAACACTTTTACATCGCATTAAATATTTTCTTCTTAAAATTTATTAAAGATGTGAAAGTGGTCTAGTTAAAAATTACGGAGAAGAGGATGCTTAGGTTTATGATTGACTTTTCAGTTGAAGTTAAAATATGACAAAAATATATATGTGTGAGGGCTAGTGTACCTAATGTTGCATACAATATTAGATGGAGCCATTTTAATGGATTTTGAATCAATATTCAACCAATTAATGGATTTTGAATCAATATTCAACCAATTAATGATCTTCTATAGAACTGACATTACTAAAATGTTAAATGATCTGACTTGTAGTAGACCCAGCAGTGGAGCTATAACAATAGGTGATCAAATCTGACATTAACCGACACAATGTAAAAAGAATGGATGTTTTAGATTGCTCGAACAATGACAATCACTCAAAAATTAAATAATTTTAATTTTTGTCTTGGTTAGAGAGCGGATTAAAATAAATGACCCAAGTTTGAGCTAGAAAATTTGGATCAATTTTCTTTCGATCCGACAATGGTTAAGCTCGAAGTCAAAACATTAACATTCTATTAAGATAATTAGGGTTGTTGAAGTTTGATAATATGTCTTAATTTTTTTTTAATTTTTGGGTCTAATACTGTTTATTACCAAAGCTACACCAGACCCTGTATGAGTTTATTTCTTTCACATTTTATTTTCCAAGTGAAAAGCCAACCACTAATCTAAGCATTCCCGGCTCCGCAAACCCCATATGTGATTGATCTCGCACCTAAAAATATGTTCTTAGAGGAAAATTTTTCATATGATGTAAGAATTTTTTTAGCATACTCCAATGTGAAGTATAATTTCCATTTCCAAAATGGAAATTCATAACAAAATCAAAGTCTTAGTTCTAAAATGGAAATTCACTTCAAAATCTCTTTTGCATTGCCAAAGTGGGAATTGCGGCAATGAAAAATATATTTCAAAGTGAATTTCTATTTTGGAACTGAAAAACTAGATTTCAAAGTGAATTTTCATTTTAGAAATGAAAATTAGACTTCACAAGGAAGTAAAAAGTGACTACTCTTTACAACATATGAAATATCTTTTTCTAAGAAAATATTTTCAGGTGTACAATCAATCATGTAAGAGGCTGCAGAAATGAAAATGTGTAGTTCTATGTCTGACTTTATAGTTGGAAACAAAATACAAAACAAATATGCCCTTGAAAGGGTTGGAGTAGCTATAGTTGCACACAATATTAGAAAGAGAAGTCTTAATGAATTTATTAATTTTTGACATACCTAACATCAATATGATATTCAACGATCCTATTTTTATCTGACTGGAGGTTGGTTTGAAAGAAAGGCAATCCAAAATTAATTTTTAAGCAATTATCATTGTTTGTTTAGTAAATCTCGATTTACTAAATTAACTTATTAGCTAGTTTTAATGGATTGATCCCACAAGCTTCAACCTCTCTAAATCTCGTAAATCATGCTTCCTTCTTTTGGTAAATCCCAAATTTAAGGCAAAACGCAGCAAAAACAGGAATTAAGAACCTATAGGATTTACAAAGGCATTTTCTTTCATTTGGCAGAATTAGCTTAAATCCTACATAAATCTTGTATCAAACAGCCCCTAATTAAACTCTTTCTTTAGGGGTTATTTGGTTGCAAATAGGATTTAGTTTGAATAGGATTAAGTAAATCCTGTAAATCTTGTAAATTCAAATTTATGAAAACTTGAAGGGGTTAAATTTAGAAAACTTTTTAGTATGTTAATAAGTAAATCCTAGTAAATTTAGAGAAATTGTTTGATGACTTTGCTAGGATTTAGTAAATCTCACAAGCTTCAAATTCTCGACAACAACAACAATAATAATAAGTCTTTATCCCACTAAGTGTGGTAGGCTAC
This sequence comes from Phalaenopsis hybrid cultivar, assembly GCA_002079205.1. Classification (NCBI taxonomy): domain Eukaryota; kingdom Viridiplantae; phylum Streptophyta; class Magnoliopsida; order Asparagales; family Orchidaceae; genus Phalaenopsis; species Phalaenopsis hybrid cultivar. The sequence goes on along the minus strand of JXCR01146602.1, from coordinate 8,967 downwards.
ATGAATCATTTTTCTTTTGTGGTTTTCTCTCATGGAGAAGCAAGAGAAAACCATCTTAAGAGTTATTTCTGACCTTGCCACTCAAGACCTCCGGGATTTTTTAGTGTTTTTCTCTCATGGATAAGTAGGAGAAAATCATCTCAAATGTTGTCCCTGACCCAGCCTAGTAGGACCTTCGGGATCTCCTGTCACGATTTTCTGTCGTGAAGAGGTAGGAGAAATCTGTCCTAAAATTTATCTCATCTTACCTAGCAGACAATCAACATGATGTTCTTTTGCATTACGATTTAGAAAAAAATTGTCCCTATCATGTGTAGCAAGCGATTAGTGGCATCTTCTTTCCTGAAGAAGGTGTAGAGAAAAGTTGTCACATCCCGTGTAGTAGAAAATCTGTGAGATATTCTTTTGTGTCGCTAAGATGAAGGGAGTTACCACCATCCGTGCTTAGCAGGTGCTCAAAATCTTCTTGTTTGTTGATGCTGCACTTATTGAGGGAGATGAAGAAATGCTGAAGTTTTTTCATCATGATTTTCGGGAGATTTTCATGCTTCTGTGGTAGCGATATCTAGAGTCTCCCTGAAGATCAAGAGAAATGTTAGAATTTTAGGGAGGAAATGCCGACTCGACTCGAAGATGAACTGATTTGTTGTAGCCCTTGTACAAGTATGTGTTGGTATTTATAGTCTTTTAATTGATTGATGAGCATTTGTACACTATGATGATGTGTCTTTTTGTACATTTTTCTTCAATTCAATGCAATAAAAATTTGGATGTTCCTTCTGAGTTTACTTTCGTCTTTCCTTATGAGATGGAGTTGCCTCTTCTAAGATGCTTTTGTCCCACTTCTGGGGTGTTGTTACCCAACTTATGTGTTAAATGTTGGTGCCCTCCTTTTTTGAGGCTTATGTCTTATGATTTTCTTTGGCTTTTCAAACAAGTGGAGGTTAGCAATCAAAGTTACCACATGCATATAAATAAAAAAGAATTGCATCCATTTTGAGGCCCATGTCTTCTGAGGTTATGCCCTCTTAGGCATGTATCTTCTGAGGTTTGAGACTTCTTAGGATTATGCCTTATTAAATTTTTGATGTATATGTGCCTTCTATGGTCCTTGATATAATTGTGTCTTCTGAGACTTTTACCCTTCTAAGGTCTTTGAGTAGAGACCCTATCAACCAAATGTTTGCTTGTAGTCTTTCAAGTGAGGAACCTGTCCACTCTAGCTTTCCATTAAGACTTGCCTCTTAGCTTCATTTTCCTGGGGCTTGGTATCTTCCATCAATTTGTGCCTCTTCAGCTCAACTTCCAGGGTACCAGATCTCGTCATCGAGTCTTGCATCCTGGGCTTGACTTACAGGGGCATGGTTGCTTCCCATCGAGTCTTGCCTCTTAGGATTGACTTCCAGGAGTGCTAGTGGAAACTTTTTCTACCACTTTGAATGTTTAAATATCCTAAGGTTGTTAGTCAAAATGAGTTGGTTTGACAACTATAGACTGTGTTGGAGCAGACTTAAAAGGAGAATCCATTAAGGTTGTAAGACCTATCCTAGGTTGTATAGCCAAGACGTTCAATGATATTAACTTGTAATGGACAAATTCATATGAAACTCACCTTGGATGGTTGACCTATCCTGGGTTTTTGGTCAAAGTTTTTGCTCAAAGATCGTAAGTTATTATGAAGGAGATTGAAGGAAATGCACCATGGATTTTTGACCTATCCAAGGCTGTTAGTCCAAACTTCTACTTGACGACTGTAGCCTATGATGGAAGAGGACAAATTAAGTCCCCCTTAAGATTGATTAAGCCTAGAATATGGTGTCAGAGATGTTCTACGTTTCTCAATACTGGGGTGTAGGTCTCAATGAATTGTATATTTTCTTGGAAATATGATTGCAGTCATACTCAAGTATAATGTTTGACAACTTTCTAGTTGCTTCGTTTGAATCTTCTATACCCTAGCAGGGTTCTCCACGTGAGCTTGCAAAACATCCCATATATCAAGCCTTGATGGGATTAACTTCTTGTTTTGGTTGAATAGGAGCTCTAGTACAGTAAGGGGGCAATGAGGAAGCATTATTTGCAAAAAAAATTGCCCCCAATCTAGAAGCAACTTTCAAATCCTTTTTGTCTGAACGAAATGTGGGATGACTACCCTATCACAATTGGGATAGGGTTGTTAACGTAAACGATCTTTCAAGACTGTGGTGTTGATTGTTCCCCAGCCTGGAAGAAGTTGTGAAAGACTTTGTGTTTTAATAAGATGCGAGAAAACAACCCCACTACAATTGTGCCCGGAACGTTGACATGAATGACCTTTTGAGACTGTAGTGAAGGTTGCCCCCCTCCACAATGAAGACTGTTTCAAAGATAATCTTAGAGATGCAAATGAGGTTCATTTGCCTGTTGGATGATGTACATCATTGGGTAAGAAAGTAGGGGATAGGCAACTCAGAGTTGAAGAAAGTGCCAAAAGGTGCTTTGTTTCTCACAAACAGTGCCAAACTGATGCGTGCTAAAGGATTTGTGGCAATAATAATGGATTATTGTCTTAAGATTGCATGAGAATTCAACAAACACTTAGATAAAAGAAAATAAGTAACTAGGAGGAGCCACCTCGAGTTTTTCCGTGGAAAAATCTTAAAAAGGGGGAAACCATGAAACCTATCCTAGTTGAAATAATCTACTATGAATGATGAGTACATAGGTACATTCTTCTTCTAAATAAGGGAAGATGGAATTACATAGTCTTATAACCATAATCTGGCTATAGTTCTTGGCGATAGCAGATTTCAAGGGTCATAGTTGATTGTTATGGAGGTAGTAATTTATCGTCAGTGTCGTAGATGGTTGCTCTAAAAGCATTGATTGGTCAGAGATGTCATAATAGGCATTTGCATGAGCTGCGGACCATATAGGTCGTAGTTAGTTATGTAGACCATAGTGGTGAGTAATAATGACGACTGTAGGCCACGGGGGTCGAAGTCGGTAGCTGCATGAGCTGTGGATCACGTAGGTCATAGTTGCTCATGTAGGTCATAGTGGCTAGTAGTAATGACCTCTGTAGGTTGTGGGGGTCAAAGGCCAGAGCCGAAGGTTAGAGCTGCATGAGTTGTTAAATCGCAGTTAGTCTCATAGGTCATAGTGGCAAGTAAAAATACCGTCCATAATCCACGGGGGCCGAAGTCTAGAGTTGTAGGAGTTGGGGATCACATATGTCATTGTTGGCACATAGGTCGTAGTGGTGAGTTGCGATGACATCCGTAGACCTTAGGGGCCAGAGTAGGGAGCTCATGAGTATATATGTGGGGTGCCTCATTACATCATCTTCAAAATGCATTGTGGCACTATCTTTGGGGTGATATCCCGGTGTTTGGGATGATGCGTCGCTTTGCATGTTTCTTAGTGACTCTACGATGTCAGTTGTCGCTTTGCTTGGTGTTTCGTCGCAAGGAGTGGGCAGCGAACAATGGTGATCGATGGCGACCGTCGGGTGGTGGTCGGCAACGGGAGATGGTTGGTGTTCGGCGACTAGAGGCAACTTTTAGTCGGCGACAGGCGTCCACTGGTGGTTAACGGCGAAGTGATGTTGAACTTTAGCACCTTCTCAAAGCTTCAAGCTCTTCCTCAAGCCTCAAGCTCCCTCCTCCTCTCATGAGAGGGGTGGGACTCTATTTATAAAGTTCCGAGTGCAATCAATACAAAAATATGAACACTTTAATCGAATTGTCTAGAAAGCTTCCTTCAATCAAATGATGTTTGATGGATATTTTAGTGGCTTAATGATGTCAGAATAGAGTGACCTTGGGCTCGTTTGATTCTTCTCGCTAGGACGCTCAATTTGACTATAAACTTGTCGGATTCGACATTCGTTTGACATTCCAAATGTGTCTGAAAAACTTTCAAACATGGTTCAATGGCTTGATTAGGGCTCGATTTGGTTCTGATTTGATCAATATTGATACCATTGGGTCCGTCTCATCGAGCGACCGGTCAATTTGACTATAAGTCTGCTAAAGTCGGAGCACTGGATGACTTTCAATCTAAAAGTCTAAATATTTCTTGCCTAAACGGTTGCTTTGAGATTCATGTTATGCCTCAAGATTCATGTCGAATGATGGAGATTTGGTTGAGGCTTATCAATACTATTTTCAGAACCTGCTTGTTAGCCCTCATCGTGGATGGCTAACTAAATCATCTTGGCCAATACTTAGTAAAAATCTTAATTGCTTGAGCCAAATTTTTCTACTATATATACGCCGGACTATAGTAATGCTACTATGATTCATCATTCACCTAATACTATCTCCTTTCTATTTTCTACTTGTGAAGGTTTCTGCATGTGTTGGAGATCTCCTCTACAGCAGCACCATCTCTATCTTCGAAAAGAAGAGTTTTCTCCTTATTCAATTTGCAATCTTTTGTTGAAGTGGGCTTTTATGCAAAATAAGCCATATTTTTTTTCTTATATCTATTGGATTTCCTCTCAAACTTCTTCTTCTCGACGCTCATTTATCCAATCGCTTTTGTTTTACACCACTTTCCACTTAATTTAAGAAAGTCTATCGAATGTGGTAAACAGAGATGATTCCATTTGGCAAACCAAAAGATTAAGAAAAAACTTTGCACTAATCAACACCTGCAAAAATCCAATTTGCATTTGATTAACAATCGTATACATATCAATCAGATAGCCCATGGCCAGCAATATCCTCAGAGTATCTGGCTCTTTAAGCAAAAAAACAAAAAATTTCAATGGCTGTAGTTATAAATCCACTATACAAGTTTATAAATAATGAATTTCATAACATCTTTTCTAACATGTTTAATCCATTTCATTGACACTAATAATTTCATGTTAATTATTCAATTAGGTTTATTTCCATTGAAATTTTCGATATCATGTAGTTATATAAATGGTATTTGGCAAGTAGCATGCATGCTTGATTAGTAAATATTCCCTCGCGTTATTCATGTGTTATTGATGTGTTATTGATGATATATGAATATTACCCCACTAATTTCTTATGAATCTACATATCTAACATCCAAACATTACTTTCTTACATATATAGTGCCAAAATAACTCATATCAGATCAAAAATATCACTACCATAATACTTTTCACAAACTCATGCCAAATGCAAATACATAATACTGGCTATGTGCATTCAATGGGTCATCTAAGTTTATTTAAAGGGAGATTCTAATCAATTAAGAAAATGATATTTTATTTTTGTCAAAAAGCAAGATATATTTAAGATAATCAGCAATTAGAGATATTGTAATATATTATGTTTGAAGGACATGAACTAGTTTATTATGGCTTGCCTCCACTATTTAATCAAACAAATACTTTTGGACAAAATTAATCTTTAATCTAATTTATAGGCTTCGGATTGATTAAGATAAAACAACTTGTAATTAACAATGAACACGGTGCTCTGATAATATGGCTTTATTGGTTTTTCCAAGAAAATATATAGTTTTAAAATTTAATTTATTGTTTAATACTTTTAGCAATTATTTTCATGACACTTTAGTTTTTTAAATTTGTAGGTTGTTATGTGGCCCAATCAATTATAAGAGAAATTATTTTTTTATTTCTCATTAATATTGTTTTAAATATTTTAATAACAAATAAACTAAATAATTGTGTGAAAAGGGAATTTGTATATTTTTTTTTTCAATATTTTTCGTAAAAGGACAATAATTGTAATTATGTGTTTACATTATCTAAAATTTATTTTCTTACATTTTTTTTTTTACATTCGCACCACTGAAATCTTTCGTATTACATCAAAATACTATTAAGTCTGTATCTAGATCCTCCCATGAAAATTAACAGTTAATTAAGGGTCTGTTTGGGGCGTTTTATTTGATGCAGTAGCGTTTTGAAAGCGCACCTGACCTGTTTGGGTAAACTGCGTTTTGGCAGTTTATGCGTTTTCAAAATGCTGAAAACAACGTTTTCACACCGCACTTATTTAGGTGCGGTGGCAACTTTCTGGTTGCGGTCTGACTTTTCCAACAAAATAAAAATTTATAATAATTATCGAACATAGTTTATCAGGAGATTATTTTTAATCAGTTTATAATCAGATTACTCAATAAGCTGCAGTTACCCCCCAAACATACCCTAAATCTCATCTTAAGTGTGTTCTTACGGGCTAATTTGCTAATAAGCAATGATTTAATGGATTTTTAAGAAAAATATAAACATGCTTATATTAGCCGGTCGAATCTACCCACGATACTCGTGGGGTCCGCGTCATTAGTCAAAAATTAGTTCGTTTTAACTTATCCAAACAATTCCCGCCATTGCAAAATTTCCACGTGGGTGATGGGCCCACTTAACCGCATCGGCCGGTTCGCATCTGGAATTCAGAAAAAGAGGGTTAGGTAGTTAAGTTAGGTTTAATTAAATCATTAACTATGAATTAACGTTAATATAATCCATGACCTGCGGCTCTAAGATTCCGGCCGCCAGCAGGAAGGCTCCCGGAATTTGGTGCGTCAATCGGGCACGAGGTGGGGACCCACACGAAGGGATCGTGAATCGATGCCACGTGTGGGCGGTCGCGAGTTGGATCGAGCGGCCCCGACAAGAACCGGGTTCACGTGCTCCGCGATGACCGTTGGTCGTTAACGTGCCATCTTAAATTGCAGAGCCGGTGGGGTCCACGCAGAAAATCGCCTCCGATGCAGAAGTGTTTGGCAAAACTCATGGGTATTTTACGTTGGGTGTTCCATGTGACCATGTGGAGAAATTTGGCTTTGATTGATGAGAAATTTTGGTGATAGCTCTGGAGTGATTGTTTGATTGATTAAAGTTCTTATATTTGTTCTATAAATGGGTTGGTATGGGAAGGATCCTAGACTTTCAAATCGAGTTTGGGTTACTATAAAATTATTGTCGTGATAATAACACGAGCATGATAGTGAGTGAGATGATGAGTGATCTCCTCTCTTATGTGTTCTATCTTAATCCTAATCACTTATTTCTTTCTTAGTAGAGATACGATGAGAAAGATGTATGGACGGTGTGACGGCACATTATTAAAATTTTAACGTGAATAGTAAATCCATTTAAGATATTTTAGAAACTAAATGATAAGTTTAAATGATAAAAACTAGATTTACATAAAATGGTGGAAAGGTAATGATATCTAGGTAAGTCTCGGACAAAGGTTTGAGTATATGAGAAAAATGTAATGATTTACATTATATCATGGAGAGAGAGAGAGATATATGATATGATTAAGTATATGAGACGTGAGAAAAATTTACAAGAGATGAGTTTTTAGTGGTTCAACTCAGAAGACTTGTACCTACTATGGTTATATTATTGTCTTTTATTGTTATCTCAGGAATTTTATAAGTAATGTGGTTAGTACATGAACCTAGATAGCATAAGAGTTAAAAGGTAAGCATTATCATAATAAAAGTTCTAAAAAAAGTCTTTACCCTAGCTCTAGAGTTGAGATTTATATATAAGAAGTTGATCATTATTATTCCTGAATATATAAGAATCTTAAAGATCAATCAAGAACTAATAATGAAGCTCATTTGATATACATTACTTGAGAAATAATTATGAATTGTTAAGGAAGCTCCAACAAGGATAATGATCATGTTAGAAATAGTGAAGGCAATGAGAACTACCACTAAAGATATTTAGAAGAAAAGCAGTGGGACGAACCCACTAAGAATATGGATGAAATTTAGCTTCCTTTACATAGTGAAATAAGAAAAGGAATAAGGTATATATACATATTAAATGAGCATTTAAAGTATTTTTTAAGTATAATGAATTTTAATAATGACTATTCTCACTCTGATAAAATTGGATGAGCAAATTTCTAAAGAAAATTGAGCCATCTAACCATGACTATAGCAAAATCCTTCTAGCTACTATTAAGGAGGTATCACCCATCACTATGGTGGATAAGAGGAATGAACAATCTTAAGTCCTTGCTAGCAAGAAAACAAAAATTTAACCACTTAATTAGAAAATCACTGAATGAATTTTTCAAACTAAAGTCCTCTCATAGCACACCTATGATATCTATTAAAATTTCTCTCATACTCACAATCATGTGGCCATAGCCAAGCTAGAGAAGATACAAACTGTTTTTTTTTTTAACAAGAAAGCTAATAGAGGTAAAGAAAGATATGGGTTTCTAAAGCACGCCAATAAAAGATAATAAATCAAGGAAGTGATATATTGTCATGAAAGGTTTGAAGAAATTGTATGTGAATTTTCTTAGTTGAATTAGGAAGAGTAAGAGATACACGGGGATAAGTTTTCTTCACAATTTATTTTTTGATCAACTTATTGATAGTTCGAGAAACTTTAAAAGNATAACCACATCTTCTGGGCTAGGCAAGTGGCAGCCGGTCACGAAGAAGCAACCGTCGCCATCGACCAAACGCCAATAGATGGGCCGGTAAACCATCGCCGGTGGGTCGAAGTTTACTTCTTTGAACGGACCGGCCTGACGTACGGCAGCTTAATATTGGGCCAGCAATTGCTGGGCCCTGGTACTATCCGTCAATTATTCTTGTGGATTGAATCAAATTTTCAGCAGATTCCCCCCCATTTTTCCTTGAACATAATATTATTAATTATAATAACGTGAAAATCCTCTCCCCCCCTCCCAAAGACACACACACACACACACACACACACACAAATGTATATANNNNTATATATATATATATATATATATTGTTGAATTCGAGATTATCCATGAATCATACTTGATGAATAGAGCATCAAAGAGAAATGGATAAATAGAATAATGATAGGTTTCTCTCATCAATTACAAAAAAATAAATAGAAGAATGATTATTATAAATGACAATTATACCCCTAATTTTATGCATTTAGTTGAGGTTGACCAACTTGAGCTGGCTAGCTGAATGGAGTTGCAGGACCAATAGAAAGCTTTTATAATATATATATAT
>JXCR01146600.1:77401-92814 GCA_002079205.1 Phalaenopsis hybrid cultivar | reverse complement strand
TTTATATTAATCTACAATTTAACAAATGAAAGAGTAAACAAACAAATTAAATTAAAGCGGTCGAATTAAAATTACTTCATTACTGATTGTCCGTGTCTTTTATCATGTTTTCTTCTGTATTGCTCATCTTTAATCACTTAATTAATATGAAAAATTAGTTTAAAATAACTGTGAACTAAACAAGTCAAAGAATACTCATACTCATAAGCCACAAAAATACAAAAAAATAAAGCAAAATACATGTCAATTAAACTTTTAAATAAATCAATATAAATATTTAATATGTTATCAATGAATCTTATTATATCAATAACATACCAATATCATTTTATATTTGTACAACCGTCACAGAAGCACGTCTAAAAATTATGTCAATTAAGACATATCAATATCAATATCTTTTTCAATATACANTAATATATTATCAATGAATCTTATTATATCAATAACATACCAATATCATTTTATATTTGTACAACCGTCACAAAAGCACGCCTAAAAATTATGTCAATTAAGACACATCAATATCAATATCCTTTTCAATATATGTGCATGAGTACTTTAGTGTTTTTCAACTAGTACCAACAAGGAATGACTTCATCATAGTCAAGCATACATATACAATTACTCTAATCATTCACAATTTCATATCACACAACATGCAATACTATAATACATCAATTATTTCATAATATGTGACTATAAGCATTCACATCGAGATGCCTGATAAAAATTAATAATTAAAAAATCAATTTCACTAATCAGGCATGAATAACAATCCATACAATTGGTTTAGAAGAGATACTAAAATAATATTGTAATTTAATTGTAGGGGTAATCATATCGATGACGCTTAATTTGTTCTTGAATTTATATTAACTTCATCATTTTTTAAGCCTAAAATAACCATGAGTATAAATTTAATTAATTTATTATCTTTATATCATTTAAATATTAAATTTTAATTATTATACCTTATGTAATCCTAATATATATATAATCTTTATTAAATACTTTTAATTAAAACTACTCACCCTTAAGATTCCCGATCGAGTCGTAACCCACGCAAAAGCTTTCTCCACCCACGGAATGCAGCGTCCTCTTCTTCTCCCGTCGTCACCTCCCCCTCATTTTTCTGNAAACTACTCACCCTTAAGATTCCCGATCGAGTCGTAACCCACGCAAAAGCTTTCTCCACCCACGGAATGCAGTGTCCTCTTCTTCTCCCGTCGTCACCTCCCCCTCATTTTTCTACTTAGGGCTACAAGCACACGCAACCAACGGCTTGGTTCCTTCCTACGCCGTCCTCCTCTCCTTCACACGTAGCTCAATGCAGCTACGATCCTCATCTTCCTGACCGCAAGCCCGAAAGTTCCCATCTCACACGCGATTTATAGAATAAATTCCCCTCTTTGGCTTCCCTACTATTCGCTTCCTTTTCCCGACTCCTCACTTCCACTCTCTTCTATTCGACTGCCCGACTCCTCACATCATTTTTTTTGGTTTTTCATTTCTTCTCCTTTGTAATGGATATAGAATTTCACAGACATGCAGATAGATCACACTAAAAAAATATTGGAAAAGNGCCGTCCTCCTCTCCTTCACACGTAGCTCAATGCAGCTACGATCCTCATCTTCCTGACCGCAAGCCCGAAAGCTCCCAACTCACACGCGATTTATAGAATAAATTCCCCTCTTTGGCTTCCATACTATTCGCTTCGTTTTCCCGACTCCTCACTTCCACTCTCTTCTATTTGACTGCCCGACTCCTCACATCATTTTTTTTGGTTTTTCATTTTTTCTCCTTCGTAATGGATATAGAATTTCACAGACATGCAGATAGATCACACTAAAAAATTATTGGAAAAANAATGGGAGCGCGCCGCTTGGCTTTTCGACGGATCCGAGGATCCAGTCAGCCCGCGTTTGAATAAATAAATAGAAGTATTTAAAANTTAAGGTCAAATCTAACCCAATTGAGCTTGGTATGGTCAAATGAGCTCTACTNTATATTTTTATAGTATATATATTTTCTCTAACTTTCTTAATTTATCAAAACTATTTAATTTACCTAAATTTAACGAAACCTTCCCCACGCAATGACGCCAAAAACTTGATCCTGATTTTTTATATGTAAGGATTTATGAAGTTGACACCACTACTGCGCCAAAAATTTGATCCTTATATGAAAAGTAAGTTGTGCAAAATATATATAATTATAGGCAATTAATAATGGGATTCTACATAAGTATACGTATCGTTATCTAGTAATAAAAGACTTTCTATTTAAGTCTCAAATATTGATCCCACAGGAAAGGTGTAAATTGGAAATTATAAGTTTTACTAGGAAATTTATAGAAAATCAAACGAAATCTCTGTCACTAATTTCAAATGTTGAGATGTTATCAAAACTAAAGTACTTAACTATTGGCAAAACAAAAATGCAAAGTTTAAAAAGTAAATACTAATTTACTAACTATGTTTATGTAATGAAGATTTCTTATGTGAAAAAACATTCTTCCCATTACAATGAAGTTTTGGTGAAATGAGATGAGATAAATGTTTATAATATGTATTGTGCCAAATAGGAGCAATTATAATTCTCTACCTTGATACAGTGCATAAAAAATCATTGGCTAATCCTAGGTTTAGTCCATAAATTCGTGGCTACCTTCTCTTGAATGCTAACTCTCGCTTTAGTTTTTAAACACTAAGACAGAATTAGGGATTTTAGTCTGTCACCCTAAGGATTCTCCAATTTTAACCCAACAAAGAATATTTTTCTATTTATTTACACTTAATTCCATGAACGAATTTCTCCTCCATGAAATTAAATGTGATCATCACTCTGTTGTGGAACTCATACTCCATTTCCCGGATCATATGTTTCACAACATATTTTAACAATTCAATTAGCCAGATCAAAATGTAAATTAAGTTTGGAGTTGAAAAATCAACATAATTTATTCTATATTTTAATATTGGCACATCATATTATCTCTTCATTTCACCATATCTCAGTGTAGGGAGAAAGATAGAGGGAACTACTCAGATTTCATGAGAAAGACATAACAAAACACAAATTTCATATATAAAAGAAAGTTCATACAACAGTAGTAATCAAACAAAACTTATCTGAAATTCTTTCTTAAAGCAAATCCCTTGTAGCCTTTCCTTCGAAATGCATGAAGAAGATATCTCTCACTTTTCTCCTTCTCCAACACTCTTACAGAAAGTTTCATACTTAATCTCACCACACAAACTCTAAACTATAAAAAAAATCACTAATGGACTACAATATGGTGGTGGAATGAAGATGGATTATCAAGAATGGCAAAAATGGAGCTTGGTGGAACGTTTTGGAGCAAAAAGGAGTTCATTTCCTGATGAATTTTGGCCCTAAATAAAGCCCAAGGTCGGTTCTCCAAGAGGTGCCTCCAAAAACTTCAAAAATTTTCCAAATACATCGACCCTTCTAGAAACGGAGGCTGAACCACCTTTGGCGCAGTCGTCACTAGTCTGGCGCGATCGGCGCTGAGTATTTCTTCAAAAACATCATTTTGACTCCAAATTCCATCTTTTTTACTTCCTTTTTGCTTTAAGTCCTAAAAATCAACAACCTACAAAATTGCTTCCTTTTTGCTTTAAGCCCTAAAAATCAATAACCTGCAAGAAAACATCAAAATACCTTTCATTAAGGTGCAATATCACAAAAAATAAGTATAAAATATGGGTCTAAAAATGCATATATTTTCGGTGATTAATTCTATGGTAGAGAAACCTCAACATGAAGCATTAACCACAATTACAGGAGCAACATGCAATTGACGTCTTGCTTAAGAGTATTCATGGTCTGATAACTTTCCTGCTTAAAAGAAATTTTGTTAAGATGTTAAGGAAAACTACTAAGTAAGGCCATCAGCTCTGGAAGAAGAGGTGAAGCATACATAATCCGTAGATAAGTTTGAAAAGACTAGATCAGCAAAGACATATGTTAAGAAGTCTGAGATGGTGATAGCGGTGGATAAGGACAAGACGCCCATAGAGATTTAGTTAGAGTCGTCTCAGCAACCACAACAATGCAGTCAGCCTGGTCAGTCACCATCTCAGTAGAGACAGTATAGGAAAGGTAGAGGACAAGTTCCAACAATTGCAGAATAGTTGAACATCGTGTATTCCTTCACAGATTACACAATGACAAAGATGTTCAGAAACCTGATCAAGAAACTAGAGTTCAAATTTTCTGAGCTGAAAAAGGTAGTTGAGGTTGGTAAGAAGAATCAACCCAACTATTGCCCATACCATAGATTACTTGGGCACACCATAGATGGTTGCTTCAGCTTCATGGATTGACTCGAGAAAAAATACAAAATAGCAAACATAAAAATGTTGAAATAATATTTAAGAGAACCTGAATGAGGTTATGTAAATAAGATGTCAGCCGAGCCAATCTCTCTGATAGATCAGTATATAGTGAATGATAGATGGTGCACAATTTAGACTAAACCTTCTAAAAAGATACTGGATCAGATTCAGGCTGCCTCAGCACAGACCTTAGCTCAGAGTGTATAGTCTGCTAGACCAGCGGTCACCATTACACCTGAGAAGCCATAGGGAAAGGAGATGAAGAATAAGTAGACTGCCAACAAAATAAAGGACGACAGTGCGAGGAGTGGAGAAGGGGCTGCCCCCATTAGATTGATTGTGTCAGATTTGGGGAAAATACCCCTCAAATCCTTAACTTTGTATGATTATCTTTATGTCCGTCTTGGATCTTATGATTTTAAAATTTATGATTTCGGCTATGTTTTGATTATCTCTAGTGATGATGTAGCTAAACAAAACCAATTTAACCCCAATTTTAATTCCCAAAATGATTAAAATCACATAAGATTCTAATGAATACAACACTAAAGTTGAAGAAGACATCAGTCACACAGGTTGCGATAGTTTGGAAAGTGAGGGACCAGTCCTTGAATGTCAGGAACACCCTGTAAATTGACTTGGATACTTCTGATTTAGAATTAGAGCAAAGGGGGCCAGCCACAACATTAGTACCTTTGGATCCAATCAAAAGATGGAAGAGGTAACCGAGGTAAGTCTAAGAATTGGGAAAGGATTACCTCCAAGATAAGCTCCGATGGAAAAGAGGAAGAAAGCAGTTACTCAAGAGGAGCCACCTCTACCAATGGAAGGAACACACACTCAAGAAGAAATTGGAGGTTCAAATAAAGTAGATTATAACATGCTAGCTCATCTTAGGAAGAAGTCAACCAATTTAAGCATTTACGACACTCTGATCCTATTAAAGGAAATGAGAGAAGCTTTGATCAAGGCTCTACTTGATCCAGAAATTTTCTTAGCTCATTTGGGTAGCACATCCTTAAATAAAGTTTGCTCATTGAAACATTAGCCCAGGGTAACCTTCACCGATGTTGCTTAGTACCGCCGATCACAACTGCCCTCTCTACAGTTCCATCAGTTTTGATAGATGCTTTCTCTCTAGAGTGTTGGTCGATTCAAGAGCATCACTAAACATAATGAGTATATGGAAATTAGCTTATGTGGACATCAATGCTTAGGAGCTTACCATTGATAAGATGATGCTTAAAGGATTCAATCAAAAGGGAGAAAGAGCACTTGGGTTGATAACACTATTAATGAAGGTTGGTGATCCAGTAAGAATCACAAAATTTCATATCATCGACACAAAAACTTTGTTTAATGCTTTGTTTGGTCGACTGTGGATTCATGAGTATGACATGGTCCCATATTTGCTACACCAATGCATCAAATATTTTAAAGAAGGACAAGAGCAATGTATAGAAGGTGATTTGTGGCCATTTTCAATACATAAAATAGACATCCATCAAGATGCTACCTATTACGCTCCTTCAAAGACGACCGTCTTTTCCAGAGACTTCATGCAAAACAAGATTGAAGACTCTAAAGGATTGTAAGGATAGAACTATCGGGCCCCAATTCAATGATCCCCCACCATTACTTTGCAACAACATGGTGGAAGTTCTTCTAACGCACACATCTGAGATCAGGGCTAAGGACAAGATTGAGAAAGGACTAATAAGATTATTGAACAAAAAAATCCAACTATCAACAATGACATAAAAGGAAGATTCGAAGAGGATAAGTCCGATAAAGATGCAATAACTGTAAGCCGAAAGAAGCTGCAATTTGAGGTATCCTCAGAAGATGAAGAGAAAAGTGAATATGAGTTGATATACGATCAAATCAACCACTATGTGCAAGTCAAGACCTTAACTCTGATTCATTCTCATAAAGTCAAGAGTGTAGAGGTGGATGTCCATAGTGTGGGCATGAAACCAATCAAGTTTCACCATGCTTCTCCTCCTTCTAATTCAGAAACCCATGTAAATTTGGAAGAAAGTATTTCTAATGAATTACTATTTTGTTATCACTCTCCTTATATTTAAAAGCTGATTCAACAGAGACATGTATCAAAAAATTGCTGAAGGAGAGACTACACCTTAATGAGAAATTATGGAACACTAAAGGTAAAGCTCCCAACTCCAAAGAAGGCGTCAGATTTGGTACATTGGGACCAGCCAATGATTAAGAATTTTGCATGGTTGTTACTAGCAGCTCAAAAGAAGACTGCCTCAAATTTGAAAATGATTTCAAAGTTCCCTCAATAGATGATGCTTCACCAGAGTTCAAGGAAGAAATCAAGTCAACGGTCAATGAGTTAAAGAAACTTAATCTCAGGACTAAGAAACAACACATACCCAATTCCATAAGTTCTCTACTTAGAGATGAGCAATCTACGAAGTTGTTCTGACGGTTGACAGAATTCAAGGATTTCTTCTATTAGACCTACGATGAAATATCACGATTGTCTCAAGAAGTTGTAGTTGACAGACTTAGAGTGGATTAAAATATGGCCCCAGTAAAAGAAGCTCCTAGAAGGATGTGCCTCAAAATAAAGTGACATGTTATTGCCTAAATGAAGAAATTAATCCTTGCTAAATTTATACAAGAGGAGCAATATCCTACATGACTGGCCAACGTTGTGTTAGTTAAGAAGAAAAATGGACAAATCCAAGTGTGTTTACTTCAGAGACTTAAATAAAGCACTCCAAAAGATGAGTTCATGTTACCAATACCAGAGCTAACGATGAACATTGCATCACCACACAAGATATTCTCATTCATTGATGGTTCATACTGACACAAATAAATTAAGAAGTCCCAAGAAGATGTGACGCTTACAGCATTCAAAACACCAATTGGGATCTTATGCTACATAATAATGTTGTTTAGGCTGAAGAATGCGGGAGTGACCTATCAACGAGCCATGTCAAGGATTTTTTATGACCTCATCCACAACCAAGTAGAGTGCTACTTAGATGACTTAGTTATCAAAAGTAAACAATGAGGGGATCACCTGTGTGATTTGAGGATTATTTTTGAAAGATTACATCAATTTAATCTTTAAATGAATCCCCTCAAGTGCACTTTTGGTGTTACCTTGGAGAAATTTTTAGGATTCATTTTCTGTCATCGGTGAATAGAAATCAATCCAGAGAAGATTAATGTCATCTTCAAAATGCCACCTCCCAGAGCCTTGAAAGAACTAAGATCTTTTTATGAAAAGTTGGCGTACCTAAGATGCTTTATCTCTAATATGTTAGGAAGGTGTCAACTATTTTTGGCATTACTTAGAAAGCTTGTCAAATTCTATTGAGGTGAGCCATGCCAAAGGGCTTTCGAAGAAATTAAACACTATTTAATGACACATACTGTATTGGCAGCCCCTATTTCAAGAAGACCTTTGATATTTTATACGTTGGCTTTAGTCGACTCTCTCAGAGCCCTATTAGAGTAGGCCAATGAAGAGAATAAGGAAAACACACTCTATTATTTGAATTTGCATCTAATACTAAAAGAGGTAAGGTATCCTCCTATAGAGAAGCATTGTCTAGTTTTGATTTTCATCGCTCAAAAGCTTGGACATTACATGCTTTCACATAAAGTAAATCTGATTTTAAGGTTTAGTCCATTACAATATTTAAGGACCCGTCCAACACTTTGTTGTAGGTTAGCAAGGTGGTCCATGATCTTATTGCAATTTGATATAACCTTCATGCCTTTTTGAGCTATCAAAGGACAGATATTGAGAAACTTTCTCGCAGCACACCCACTACTAGTTTAGTCCCCTCTCAACAACAACCTGTAAGACAAAAAAATGTATATAGAACAACCCAGTGCTCAATATTGGGAAATGTACTTTGATGAAGCTTTGNCTGTTGATGTTCATGGTCAAATGATGAATGACTTTTTACTTGTCGCAATCTCCCTAATATACTCTTCAAAATGGGGCACTAATTCTATTATCCTACCAGTTGAACGTAACTTCCTCCGTGCAAGTCGCTCTATGATCTTAAATGTTAGCATATCAATCAAATCAACAACCAGTTTACTTCGGACCTTTGAATTCCATGGATTAATTGTTGCATTAATTGTGTTAAAATGATTTTTTATTTCTATTGAGAAGCCAAACTTTGACCACTTCTATGGTAATAGAGTCAAATAAGAATGCACTGCAAGAATTATGTTGAATATCCCATTAAGCTTCGCATCAAACTCTTTTTTGGTGTATGCATTAGCAACCGTCCACACCAAATTTTTCAGTATAAGGCTATCGTCAGAGTGGAAGAACATTTTCATATTCTTCTATAAATATCATAGGCATATTCTATGCTAAGAGTTTGGAAATATAACTCTAATTGTCTTGCGTTGTCCTTTCTGCATGTTTGAAATGAAAGCTAAATGATTTATGCAACCACCAATGATTTGTAACAAATTACTTAAAAATAATTCCCATACCTTTTTTATTCAGATTTTGCAACAACAAAGGCAATAGAGAAAAGTTCATTGTTGCAATAAAGAGATATTACATATAGAATTGTTCCTAAGTATTTTGATTTAAGGTAAGATGCATCAAGTGCAATAAAGTATCTATAGCTAGCAAGAAAACCATGTCTTCAAACCATAGAGGTCACATAAAATCTCTTAAAGCTATTATCATGATTGTCACATGTATATGCTCTGTGAGAACCCAAGTTTTTTTTGTTAATAAGCTCTAATGCAAGAGTAGGCACCCATCTATAATTGTCATCTATTGAGTCAAATATAATGTCTTTTACTTCCCTTGAATGCCATAATTTCATATATGGTAATGATAACTCATATGTGGTTTTCAAGTTATTTTTGATGAGATTTGAAGGAATGTCTGGGTTTTTTTAATAATTCATGTATCTTATGAGTTACTCAGTTAATTGTGGTACTTTTATTTACAATTCTGTTAATTCAAGGGTAGAAATGAGTAACATCTACTATTTCAATTTAAATGAATGACTATATGAACACACTGATGCAGACACCCTGCATGGACATCCTCAATATGTATAAATGGTTATGATTCTTCTTTTGTCACTAACTTTAATCTCTAGTGTTAAATTTCTTGAAATTGCATCGGTTTGAAGGGCTTGCTTGAGGGTGGTAGAATCCATAAAAAAGTGAGCCAACTAATAAAGATTTTTATCTTCACTTTCACATGCAAATAATCCATCATCAATAACATTAAATGCAGCGTTACTATTGCCTTCACAATCAAATGTTAGATGACACAACTCCAACAACTGATTCTTATCCTCAGTCTCTCCATTAAGTGAAAACATTAGATCTTCAATACTACTTTGTTCTATATTTAATAACTCTATTCAACTTTCGCCATCAGAATGAGTGAACATTTCTAATATATAAACATCAACTTTGATTGGCTTGTAGATTTTAGGTAAAATTGTGCATACATGGCAGTGCAATTCAAAATCACGACCTCTTATCCATGGACATGTCTTGTCAGTCTCTTCTCTAAGCACAAAATAATTAAATTTGTTCTTCTCAATTTAACAGTCTTATGATTCCCACCTTTATACTTCTTTCTATTTTAATTTTTCACTTCAATCCAGAATTCTCAAATTTATTAATAATGAAGTAGCTCTCATTCACATCTATTCAATCCATTTCAAAAAAAAAAAACTACAATGATAAAAAATAAATTGTATCATAACAGAAATAAAATTACTCGTATATAAACCACATAAAATTGAACATTTCAGATAGAAATAAAGCTATATGCCCCAATTCCTTAAGCTCCAACTCTATACATATTAATTTTTTGAAAATCTCATAGAAAAACCGCTAAATTCCGAAGTATTTACATATCTAATATCTAAACTTTAATTTCAACATCTACACTATTGTGTGTGTGTGTATATATATATATATATCACATTTTAAAGGTTAAAATAGTGACATTTTTTTATAAGATACAAAAAAATTAGATAGTATAACCAGCAAAAAACAAAGTTCACATATTAGAAATATGTAAATACATAAAAATTGTGTCGTATATATGTAAATGACCCAAATTCTCCTTGGTCATGATGTATCTCACTGATTTCATTGTTCATTGTTGAGAACTATTTTCATATCATAAATTTGATTCAAATTAGCTCTAAAATTCATTTCAGAATTCATGAAGCTCATTTATGTGTAGAATTATTCACTAATTTAAAACTGCTTCTCACGGCGTATTTCACAGAAAAAATTATTGTATCATAACATCTGATGTAAATTTGTATTAGGTGTCCAATAACAGAATGTCACGTGATAACTTGAGTCTGAATCGTGTACATCACTGAGCCCAACCCCCATTATTGGACACATGATAATTTCTCGTATTTCGCACGGCTTCAAATTGTCGAGAAATTTGGATCGCCAATTCAATTACATTAATAAATAATAAATATTTATTCATCGCTCCATTANGTTTGACTTCATCTTTTTCAAAACTAATTTTTTTTAACGTCCTTCCGAAGCGGGCAACGGGATTTCAATTCCAATGACCGACAGCCTCTTATGGGCAAACTCCACACCAAAAATAGTGCCGACACATGTATCTGAAACCAAAAGATGCAAAATATATTTCTTTAAAGTGCAATATCATAAAAAATGTACATAAAATGCTTATAAAATATGCACTAAAAACAAGTTATTTTTAGGTGAATCGATTCCCACAAACTTAAATGTTACTTGTCATCAAGTAATTCCTTATACTAAATAAAATTTATAACAAGTGGTAGCAAATTTAATTTAAAGAATTCTATAATTTTTGCTTTATAAATGCTATAGTGAAACTTTCAAAAAAAAATTTTAACAACTCAGGTTAAAAACTAAAATATAAGAATATTTAGAAGTCAAGTCTAAGAGTTTTGATTTTCTATTTATTTCAAAAATAACTGCAATTCATCATACTTAAGATACTTAGAAAAAATATCCAAAAAAGAATTGCATGAGAATTTAATCAATAAAGGTGCTAATACTTCTAATTCTAAGTTAGAAATGTAACTAAGATACTTTCCTCAAGATGATTAAAGTAGAGCCAATTTTTTATTAGGCATCTTCTCAAGTTTTTCCTCACATATTTTTTTCTTTTTTGCTTTTCTTTTCTTTTTTCTTTTTTCTTTTTCTTGTAGGAACATTTTCAATCCTTTCTTTTTTCTCTTTTTTTCTCTTTTTTCATATGTCATGTGAGGATTATTATATATGGATATCTTTTAATAATTTTGAACTCCACTATCCTCCTCTTAAAGTTAAAAACATTCATATTTCTTTACCTTAACAAATGTGTATTAGCTTTAAGTTTTTTCATAAAGCTTCAATTCTTACTTTTCAAGTATAAATCTAAGATCTTTAATATTTTAAAAAATATAGTTTTCTTTACTTTAAATAGCATAATAATAACTCCAAACCCTTCATACTAAATAACTTAATTCTAGTATTAACCTTCATTATTAAAAATTTTTACTTAGGTTTTCTACAACTTTAATAAAATTAAAAACATAGTTTTCTAAAGTTAACTCTATATACCACATGTTATGTTAAAAATAATTTTGAAAAATACAATTCCTAAGGATGAAATAAAGTTTAGTTTGAAACAAATTTTCTCCCTTCTCCCAAACTTAAATTTTTAAACTAATTTAAAGTAGGAAAGTTCATGAAGAAAGAGAAAAAAATTTTAAAATTTAAAATAGGAAAATTAATGCAGGTACAAGTAGAAAAGACAAGTAATGCGTAGTGATAAACATAAGATTAACATGCATAATAATAATAACATAAAACTAAATACTACTCTAGCATTTAAATTGGAACAGAAGACAAACAATAGAACTAACAACTTAACAAAAACAAATATTAAATACAAGCACATTACAATACAAATATAACTAATTATGAACAAAATAAAGTTCAACAATTCTAACACATAAATGGAAAGAAATAAGAAAACAACACATTACACATAAATCTTCATCATCATCACCATCATCATCATCATCATCATCACCATCTCCCAAATTTTGATCTTCATCCATCTCGGAAGGTCGATATGTTGTGAAAGTGGGGTGAGTAGGAAATTCCACAGATTGATCACCTCCCATGTTTCTCCTCATAGCCTCATTATAAGCAAAATCATACTCAACCTTCCTCATCATAATATCATCACTATGGTACAAATGAGATTCAAGGCCTTTCACCTGATTCTATAAAATTATAAGATCTCCTTGATGAATCATCATTTATTCCATAAGAAAATGTAGAGAAATAGAATAAAAAACAGATGGTCTATGAGCAAAAGTAGGAGATGAAGTAGGAGGTATGTTAACTTCAATCCAAGGTCTAGTCCCAAATTGTCTCTCATATTTTTCCAAATTTGTTTTTCTAATGGTTTTATGAGATAGCAAAGTTTCTTCCCAAGTCTCATACTTCACACCAGATCTATTACACAAAGTAGTAATAAGAGAAGGGTAGCCCAAACCTCCTATAGTTCCTCCTTTCGAGGAAACAAACATGTGGGTATAAATGAGGGAGCCAATGATAATGGGTTTCTTCCTTTGAATACAGTAGTTTAAAGCGGCATCTCACTGTTTACCTCACTAAAATGGTTGGTAGGCAGTAATCTACCAGAGATGAAATGTTTCGGACTCAAGAATGAATATTAAGCTTTGAAAAAGAAAAATTCACCCATCGTCAATTCTTAATCTTCTAAATTCCATTGCCGTCAGTCAAAAATCCCATAATCTCATCAAACTCATCATCAGTGGGATGGAACTCAGAAAAATAAAAGGTAGGAACACTATGTAGTTGGTATATGTGGTTAATCTGAACAGAACAGATGTCCACATATTGCCCNATGGTTGAAGATTGGTAATGACAATTGAGTATTCCCTTACAAGTTTTTTCTTCAAGGAAGAAGAATATNATGGTTGAAGATTGGTAATGACAATTGAGTATTCCCTTACAAGTTTTTTCTTCAAGGAAGAAGAATATANATTTCAGTGTTTAGGTTAGAGATATTTCGCAAGATTATAAATTAGGAGAGATCGGTTTCCTGATATATATATATGGCCTTATGGTTGAAGATTGGTAATGACAATTGAGTATTCCCTTACAAGTTTTTTCTTCAAGGAAGAAGAATATAAAATTCTAAGCAATTCTCACCTTCGGAATTTGAGACATCAGTTGTCGTTGAAACACATAATCCAGCTGCGTCTGTTTGCTTTTCCTAAGCGCTGGAACCACTCGGTGCTCCAAAGCCACTCTATCTGGGCATGACATTGCCGTGTGGCCTGAGACTCCCAATAAAATAGAATATAAAAAATGAATAAAAAATTCACCCATTTAAACGAAAAAAAATAAAATGCTAACAGTTCATGCAGCTTCTCAGCGAAGAAACAACAAATGGTTGATACAACTGCATAAAAACTATGGCTTTCTACTTAAAAACAGAGGCAGCTTACTGGACATTTTACAGAGAAAGCAAGGCTTCCTAGGGCAGTCGATGTAATTGGCCCCCAGGAATCCTGCCCAATGCCCCTCTTCCTTGCAAACCTAAAAGAATAGAAGATAAACAATAGAAGATAAAGGCGGAGAAAGATTGAAAAATTCAAACGACGTTCGATAGAAGGTGAATCATTAAAAACATTGCAGAATTTCTTGAGAGAGCTGATTATGGCGGGAGCCTTCTTTCCAGCCCCTTTCTCCAAAACAGACCCATTTCGCCCTCTCCCCTTCTTTTCATCTTCGTCGCTAACCGCATCTTCTAATCCCTCTTCCTTCGACTTCTCTGCTTCCTCTTCAGAAGAAGATGAAGCAGACAAGCTACCGTCGAGCGAACCGTCGATGATTGTGGGTCTTTTCCTAGGGCGAGAAGGAGCTGCCATTTTTCCGATGGAGAAGAGAGCAAAGCCTAATATAATATATTACAGTATTTATATTAGGAAAGACGACGAACTCCCGGCGGTCACTTCGCTGCCTCTCTGCGTCACTTTCATTTTCTAATTAATAATTCCTCAAAACATGTATTAAATCATCCGTGTTGATAAGATACAAAAAAATGGCGGAAAACTCAAAACATGTATTAAATCATCCCTGTTGATAAAATACAAAAAAATGGCGGAAAAAGGGAAGACGACGAACTCCCGGCGGTCACTTCGCGGCGTCTCTGCGAAGACGACGAACTCCCGGCGGTCACTTTGCTGCCTCTTTGCGTCACTTTCATTTTCTAATTAATAATTCCTCAAAACATGTATTAAATCATCCATGTTGATAAGATACAAAAAAATTGCCGGCCTTGAAATTTGAAAACCAATGTCAGATGTATCTCAGCCAAAAATAATATTAATTACATAAATGCCATCCAAAATATTAATATTTATAAATCTAATATTGAGGAGTTTTTTGAACTATTGAAAGAATATTTATGTGTGTCACATTATTGAGAATTTGATAAAAATGAAAACTTTAGGGTGCGTTTGGGGCAGCTTGCGGCCCGTGGCTCGGCCGCAGGGTTCGACCTGTGGCCTGCATTTAGTAAAAAAATGCAACCGCGATCCAAACGGTACCGCAGTATTTTTNTTGAACTATTGAAAGAATATTTATGTGTGTCACATTATTGAGAATTTGATAAAAATGAAAACTTTAGGGTGCATTTGGGGCAGCTTGCGGCCCGTGGCTCGGCCGCAGGGTTCGACCTGCGGCCTGCATTTAGTGAAAAAATGCAACCGCGTTTCAAATAAGCGAGCAAAACGCGCGATCCAAACGGTACCGCAGTATTTTCAAAAAAGCCCAACGCACTTATAAGCTGCCCCCAACGGGCCCTTAGATTGAGGTTTTACCATTTAATATGAGTGAGAATTTGAAAAATGAATGAAAGATGATGGTTGATTTGTAAATATTAAATTCTTGATGGTCCGTATGTAGTTGCTCCTGCCCTTTAAATTTATAATTTAAATAGTATTTGAATTTTATGT
>JXCR01146600.1:50828-70256 GCA_002079205.1 Phalaenopsis hybrid cultivar | reverse complement strand
TACAAATTCATAGAGAAACACTAAAGGGAAAAGAAAAAGAGAAATTACATCAACATTTCAATAAATTTGTTAAAAAATAAAGCTATAAAAGAAATTGAATTTTAAAGGTCGAATATGAGAAAACAAAAATCTCCACCAGTAGTAATCAAACTCATTTGGTGTAATTTTCAAAAAAAGTTGTTTGTCAATTAAGCATGACATATTTTTGTGACTCTACTTTTTTTATTCTCTTCATCATTGAATTATATCCAACTAGGTTTATAAATTATTATTAGCATTACATAGAAGTCCAACACACACACACACACACACAGGTAATTGAAGTGACACATAGAAACACCAAAAGTTTTTACATAGAAAATACGAAAAGAAGAAATATCATGGGGCCTAGCCTAGTAGAATGATCCACTATAAATTAATGAGCACATGACAAGCTCATATCCCACTGGCGGGAAAGGATTACACTGTTCCTCAAAGTACAATGGTTGTATGCAGAAGGATTAGTTGCACAACGATCGGGAGGGAGTAGTTGTCGTAGATTTGGTGCATATTCTTTGAGGTGCGTCTTTGCACAGTGTTCAGGATGATGAACAACTTCATAGGACCTATATTAGTTTGCAACTTTGGTCTTTATCCATATAGTGCTTCGTTAATATGCAATATCAGTCTTTATTTCGTTGATCAAGCCTCATAGTCCAATGCTAGGCAAGCATTTTCCGTTGAAATAAAAGTTGACTACCTTTATCAGACATACTGGGTTTTGAGGTGATCCGGGCTTATAGTCCTAAGACAAGACAACTATCTTCCCTTCAAAAAGAGGTATTGATTAACCTTATTAAAAAGATCATGTTTGAAGGCGATCAAGGTCCATAGTTTTACTGTGAGAACTATCTTCTTTTGGAAGAGGACATACCAAGTTTGGAGGCAATCAATTATTGATATTTCTAATAGCTAGGTAGTTCAGTGGTCCATCATTCTAGAAGCAACTCATTCCACAATAGATTTATTTTGTTATTTTCCATGTATGTATCAGTAATTGTCATTTATTTGGGTTTGAATAATTTGCATTTGCACCTAGTTCTCTCCTTGCTATT
The DNA here is from genome assembly GCA_002079205.1 of Phalaenopsis hybrid cultivar. NCBI lineage: Eukaryota > Viridiplantae > Streptophyta > Magnoliopsida > Asparagales > Orchidaceae > Phalaenopsis > Phalaenopsis hybrid cultivar. The sequence continues at coordinate 69,162 of JXCR01146600.1, read as the reverse complement.
TTTAATAAATGTTGTTCTTCTATTATTTTTTTTTTGAACTACAAATGCTACTTTTATTGATTTAATGAAATAAAGTTTTTCTTTACCTGCTTACCTTCACTGTTGTTTGAATACAATTTTTGTTTTTAACTAAGAAACATGTTTACATTGTTTCATCAAATTTTGTGTTGTCAGAATGCACTGCGTGTCAGATAATATAATATTGAATCCTAAATTCTGAGTTTCTGTTAATAAGTTTTTCTTGAACATAGCAAGACAACGATGAATCATATTAGTTTTTATCAAGAATAATCAAATGAGCAAATGTGGGTGACATACTAAGTGATATTTGTGTAGTTCTGCGGTGAATTATATCTTCGAAATAGATGGATTTTCTTTTCAATAGCAATGATAATTTTTTCTATAATACCATCACACATACTTCAATGGGAATATCATAATTTCATGTAGTGCATTGGCTAACCAAGCTAATAATCAATAAAAATCAAACATAGCAAACGATGGATAAAAATCATTGTGAATCACAAATGGAAGTAGAAGATTTGGTGATAGTAAGATAAGTCGTTGAATCATGTGAGAATGAATAACTCGCAAAAATATTAAGTGAGTGTTTGGTATGATAATTGTAATAGGATTTAAGTATCAATTTAACGTAAATCTAGCACAATTATGTTAGAAATCTGATGTTATGTTAAATTCTTTTTTTTTTCGTCTTGTTTATTTTGTGACATGGATTTATTAAAATGAATTTCATTGGATCTAATCTTAAGGCAGTGTTTGGCTGCAACTCAGTTTTACGTTAAATATGATTTATCAAATAAGACGTTGCGATGGTGGAATAAATCCTACTCGTAATTAGATTCACTAAATCCTAATTTATGTTGTAAAATTGATGACACACGAGAAGAGAAAAGACGGAATGTGAGAAAATTTAATTTAATGAAATATCAAGTTTATTTATCTGTGTTTGGCTAAATTTAAGCTAAAGTCATGGTTAAATCATTAAATAATATGCTACCAAATACTCTTTAGATGGATCAAATTTTATTTCAAATATTAATATTTGGATTCTCTAAATATAAAAATACTGCATTTACTTGATCTTATTTGACTTAAATCATGCCCATATATAATAAAAATTTTTCTGTGCGGACTCCTGACGTAGGTCTATGTGCGATGCAGGGTATTCCTGAGTTATTATCAGGTTATTTCTGGGTTATTTTCAATAATCCCGAAATAATTTAGAAATAACCCGCGATCTTTATTTTTGAGTTATTTTTTTATTATTCAAAATAACCCAGACACCAAATCCTATCCACATCCAAACACCCCTTGAAAATTTTAGTAAGGGGAACTACTTGTAGGATTTATGATAGTATAATGAAATCCATATCTATCTGTGCAGACATACTGTTACTTTCTGTTTTATTTCTTCACCTTTATCTCTCCTCTTCCTCCACACCATTGCTTGTTCTTTCAGTTTTCTAGAATATGGCAAGATGGAGCTGCTCCGTTTGGAGGCCACCATCATAAATCTTCTCGGGTCAATCGTCGCATTCGGCTTCTCCAACCTACCCCTTTCTCTCCTCCATGGCCACCACTGCATCCTCTGTATACCATCAGCTCTCCTCNTTTTGAGCTCACGGTGGAGCAGCTTGTCAGCGAGGGGCCGGGGGAGTGGAAGGATGATCTTCGCCGCCATTATAATGCTCTCATTGATGGCCTTTTCTCTCTTCCACTCCCCTCTTTCCTTTATTTTACTACCTACGACAGGGCAATCAAGGTCGTTTTGGTTCTCGTTCGCATTTTCTTAGCCATTTATGGAACAAAGTTCAAACATTTTCGATGCTGTGTTGACAAGTTTTGGATTTTGGGTTTTGTTAATTAGGCGAGGAAGAAGGTGGCGAAGGAACTGATGAAACTGGTGAGGAGGAGGAAGGAGGAGAAGATTGTCGTAAAGAAGGGAAAAAAGAAGGACATGGTGGATGAGCTACTCGATGCGGACGAGCGATTCACGGAAGAGGAAATAGTTGATTTCCTTCTTTCCTTATTTGTAGCCGGCCATGAGACCACGCCGACGATCATGATTCTCGCCACCAAATTTCTAGCCGATAATCCCTCCACCTTCGTCCTCCTCAAGGTCCCCTGCAATTCCGTTTATCTTTTACTTAGTCGTATAAATGGATGAAAAAAGGAGAGACGTTTGCGCATTGCAGGAAGAGCACGATGAGATACGGAGGAAGAGATGGACGATTTCGAAGCATTGGATTGGAACGATTACAAGTCGATGCCTTTCACACAATGCGTCATCAACGAGACTCTCCGCGTCGCCAATATAATCGGCGGCGTGTTTCGCCGCGCCGTCGCCGATGTTCATTTCAAAGGTCTTCATTTCTACTCCGTAATGATTAAAAAAATCAGGTTTTTAAGGTGATGTCTGGCAATAGATGAGATTTAAGGCAGTAGGATTTAGTAAGTCTAGTAAATCCGATTTTACTAAATCTTGAATGGATTAAATTTGAAAAATTATCAGACAATAGATTTACAGTAAAATTATTTGACAATTTCTGCAAGGATTTAAGTTGTTATGGCCGTTAGGAGGCCTGCGAAGCTAAATTTCAAATCCCATGAAATTAAATCCACCGATTCCTGAGATTTACAACTGAAATACGTGGAATCCGGATTTAATCCGTTGGCAGACAGCCCCTCTAACTCTGTTGCTAATGTTGTTGCTCATGGGATGGCAGGATACACGATTCCGAAGGGATGCAAGGTGTTTGCTTCATTCAGAGCAGTGCACCTGGATAGAGATTACTACGAAGAAGCCCNATTCCGAAGGGATGCAAGGTGTTTGCTTCATTCAGAGCAGTGCACCTTGACAGAGATTACTACCAAGAAGCCAGGACCTTCAACCCATGGAGATGGCTGGTGAGCTTAATGAATGAATCATGGGNATTCCGAAGGGATGCAAGGTGTTTGCTTCATTCAGAGCAGTGCACCTTGACAGAGATTACTACCAAGAAGCCCGGACCTTCAACCCATGGAGATGGCCGGTGAGCTTAATGAATGAATCATGGATGACAAGGAGAAGAGTAACTTAACAAAAATGTTGCCATGAATTTTGTACAGAACCACAACAACAATGTCAGCAAAGATGGAGGCCAGCAAGCTGGTGGAGCTCCCATCTTCACTCCGTTCGGGGGCGGCCAGCGGCTCTGCCCCGGCTACGAGCTCGGCCGTGTCGAAATCTCTGTCTTCCTCCACTACCTCGTAACTTGCTTCAGGTAATTCTACAAGCTCGCTGCTCGCAAATAATTCGTGTTTGGTTCGTTAGAGGGTTTGTATTCAATTCGTTCGAAAAACAAACAAATCGAACACGAGTAGTTTTTTTTTTTTTGTTCGATTTGTTAAACAAATGAAACGTAAACAATGATGTGTTGTTCGTGTTCTATTCGTTAATGTTCAAAATATAAAATAATTTAAAATAATTATATATAAAAAAATTATGATATTTTAAAAATAATTATATATTCTAAAAATTTATCATATTTTAAATAAAACAAACAAATCTTAATATTTTCGAACAATTCAAACTTATTTCGAACAAATCGATCTGAACACAAGCAACTTTAACGAACATTTTCGAACACGAGCCTATTTCAAACACATTTAATTTCAAACTAATCGAACACGAACACACGCTCTGTTCGTTCGTGTTCGGTTCGATTACACCCTAATTATACAAGAGTTATTCTTGTAATTTAAAGGCCATTAATATGAAGGAAATCATATAAATTATGTACAATATATCACAGAATTTGTATGTATTTATATATCTAACACCTAAATATTTATATTTACATGCATATCAATTAAATTCTTAACCTCACATCAAAATATCAACATCATTATTTTCTTAAAAGGTGAAATATATTTCTCATGCATTAAACTTATAACACTAAGATGTTATAAATATAAATATTAAACTTAGGTGTTAGATATATAAATATATAAGAATTGTGTAGTATGCACGTAAATTTCTCTACATAATATATAAGTTTTTGTATCTTTGGTTGGTGAGATAAGGCGGCACTAGTTTTGATTTTATTGCTCGATGGTACAATATGNGGGGGGCGGCCAGCGGCTCTGCCCCGGCTACGAGCTCGGCCGTGTCGAAATCTCTGTCTTCCTCCACTACCTTGTAACTTGCTTCAGGTAATTCTACCTACTCATGTTCTTCGCTTCCATTATTACTAGTGCTGTCAAAAAGCTCGTTGTTCGCAAACAATTCATGTTCGGTTCGTCAGAGAGTTCGTGTTCGATTCGTTTGAAAAACACCGAATCGAACACGAGCAGTTTTTTTTTTTTTGTTCGGTTTGTTAAACAAATCAAACGTAAACAGTGATGTGTTGTTCGTGTTCAATTCGTTAATGTTCAAAATATAAAATAATTTAAAATAGTTATATAAAAAAATTATGACATTTTAAAAATAATTATATATTCTAAAAATTTATCATATTTTAAATTACGNTTTCTCTACATAATATATAAGTTTTTGTATCTTTGGTTGGTGAGATAAGGCGGCACTAGTTTTGATTTTATTATTGAATAAAACTTTTGTATAAGTGGTTGTTTCAGTAAGGATTTGTCTCGAANCGAACATTTTCGAACACGAGCCTATTTCAAACACATTTAATTTCAAACTAATCGAACACGAACACACGCTCTATTCATTCGTGTTCGGTTCGATTACACCCCTAGTTATTATTGTCTGTCATGGAGTTATGAATGGTGATGGTGTTGTTTGAACTTTGAACAGCTGGGAGGTGGAAGAGAAGGACAAGCTGGTGTTCTTCCCCACCACCAGGATGCTTAAGGGCTATCCCATTCATGTGAGACGCCATAGTTCTCTCTGAGAGAGCGATGGATTGGCACTTGTGTAGGTGATGGAAGTATTGGATTTGTTCATTGGCAGTAACAAATTTAAACAAGTGCTTCTTCCCATGAATTCAATTATCAGATTAATCTTTATGTGATATAGTGAAGAGATTGCATACTTTAAATCCTCAATGAATTTCAAGTTGACTTTAGTTTTGTTCATAATATATATATAATATTTGTGAAAAAGCTATGTAAGTTATGTTAATTTTATTATTTGATTGATAAGAAGTGTGGTTTCTTTCTTGTTTGGCAAATATGTATGAGTTGTGAAGATAATCCAGCAAGATTTTCAGCACATTCTCCATGGAGGCTGGGTAAGGAACTCTAGCTGGAAAAAATGTATGTGCCATCGTTTCACTAGTAAATTTAATTGCATACCAAACATAATTAGTTTCTGAAAAAGTTTGATGTCATGCTAATCTTGATGATAATTTTCTTATGGGAATGTATGTGGCATTGAATTTAGAAGGTAAATTCCAATAGAACTGTATTTGTTATGTCTCTATGGGATGGCAGAAAATTCAAATTTGTAGTGATCGAGAGCTCGTAGAGGATGCAAGCATATATAGTGTTGAATCCAAATTTGTTCGGGAGGCAGAACCAAGGGATTAAAGCATTTGAACCAGAGAAAAAGGAGAAAGAAAGAGGGAGGAGTGCGCAATGGCTTGCTCCTCTAGGGTAAAATGAGGTATTATCGAGCTCTTGTGACCTTTTTTTATATCATCGAATAATTTTGGTACGTGGAGAAATGAAAAGCCAAAAGTCCTATTAGATGAAAATGCCTCTCTATTTATAGGAGAGAGGATACAATGAAGAAAAAATACATTTCTAACTCTGTTTCAAGAAGGTTTGTAAAGGTTATTATAGGAATTATAATCCTGTGAGCCCAGAGCCTTGCTATCCTCTAGCTCGGTCGAGTGAGGCTGAAGAGGCAAAATGATTAGTGTTGTCGGTCGGCTATCTGGATGGGGACTCTCGGTCAGTCGCTCCTTCAGTTAAGGGTGACCGGCTGAGCTACTGAATATAGTCAGTGTGACTGATCCGGTTAGCTGAAATTAGTTGGTCGCGAGTCTTCAACTTAAGCTGGGGGTAGGGGTGTAAAAAATTGACCCAACCCAATACACCAACACGACTCGAACTCGATTCGAAAAAATCTAGGTTATGGTTGACCTGAATATTTTTGGCTCAGAGAATTCGACCCGTTTATTATTCGGTTCGAGTTCAGGTTGAACCCGAAAGGCCAAACAGGACCTGAATAAGCACAAAATTTTGGGTCGGGATCGGGTTAGCGGTTCAAGCTCGGGTTCAGGTCTTAGTTTTCTACCTATTTATTATTTGAGTCAAGTTCGGGTTAACCCTATTCGGGTTGGGTCATTTTCTGGTTAAATCTAAACCCAATCCACTGACCTGAATTGACACCCTTTGCTGGAGGAATTCCCATCAACTTTGTAAACCTAAGCCCTTAGAGGATTTGGGTGTGTCTCGTTGAGGCGATTCTTTTAGGGCGTTGTGTTGCTTTGCAGCGGGTCTGACATTGTCTTGTCATTCTTTCTTGAGTTGTCAGATTGTCTTGAGTTTCATGCTGACACATTTTTTATTTGCATATTTTGTTCCCCTATTCTGTTGTTTCTTGGAAGTCAAGCTGCGATAGAACAAGATAATTTAATGCTAAAGGTGAACATTGTTTAGGATTACTTAATAATGTAATAATCGAACTCATATTGAAATTTGTGCCCGTGTTTCCTATAAATATAGAGTAAGAGGCATTCTTATCCCATCTTTCTCCGATTTGCTTTACCTAGTCTGTCTAAATTTTGATTGCCAACATGATTAATGAGTCGTCTTCCAATGCTGATAAGTACAAAAAAGTCGCTTACCGTAGGGCTTTCAATGATATAAGGTTGGAGATTGAATCCTACCTGAAAGGGGAGCAGAGGCAAAAAATGTTGGTGAAGAAGCGGAAGAGATGCAATTCAGATGATGTGGTGTGGTCATCGGGCTCGCTCTTTGGTCTCTCGATGAGAAGGTACAAACAGAGGAAAGCCACCCGAGAGAGGGTGCTAGTGAAGAGAAAGGTTGCCTAAAAGAGGAGTCTCCAGTGGAGGAAATTGACATTCTAAAGGAACGTCAGGTCCATTCGTCGGCTCCTGCTCAGTCTCCAGCACCTGGAGCAAAGCAAGGAGCTAATGGGGCTCCAATGATACTTGGGGCACCAAAAGTAGCTACCGGGGAAACTGTGTGAAAGGTCGATGATGCAGGGTGTTGTCGACCTCCCTTTGCTAGCCGCAAGACAGATGATTAATGAAGAAGGGTTCTCTTTCGCCACTTCGGAGTGGAAACAAATCTTGGGTATGAAGGATGTTTGTTGGGTAAATTTTCTTATTCTGAATCCTTTATAATGTCTTTTGATGCAGACGATTCGATCCAGCTACCAAGGTGGATCGAGGGTCTACTGAAGGTGCTCTAAGCTAAGCCGAGCTTGGGAGTAGTCTTCTGGGTCCCCTAGAGGAGGCCTAAGAAGAGGTGGCCAGTAGACCAGAATCTCCTAGCTTGAAAGAATGTTGTCTGCGCAAAATAGAAGACATGATCATCCATGGGACCAAATTTCCTCAGGTTGGGGAGTTGCACCTGCTGGTTGAGCAGGTGAATAAGTTGGAAAAGTTGGAGGAAGAGGTGGTTGCCATCCATGCTTGAGAAACTACCCTCTAGTAGGAAGTGACAGTTCTTCTATCTGAGTTGTTGGTCATCTGAGAGGCGCATTCGACTGTCCTAGAACAAGCTGAAATAGAAAGAGTAGTACGTTCAGATTTTGGTCAAACTTTTGTATAAGTGGTTGTTTCAGTAAGGATTTGTCTCGACCGAAGCTTTTGTAAAGCATGTTTTTGAATAGCTGGTAGTGGCTGATGTAAATATTATTATTGAAATAAATATTTAATTTTTTTTATCTCGATTTGTGTGTTTGATTTGACTCCCTTTCCACAATTTTGAGTGACAAATGATGTCTCTACCTTTGCGATGGTTCAACTTCTTTTCGTTGTCTATTAATAGAGCTAAGGGTGTAGTAAATGCTCATGCATTTGTTTCATTTTCTTTAGTTCTCTCTATCGATCTTTTCTTTCGGCAGCTTCTTTCTTTCTTGAATTTCATGACGTCAAATTATTTCCAAGGGCTTTTTGGCTTCATCCCATTTAAGGAAGTGTCAATCTTGTCTGCACGCCATTTGGAGTGCCTCCAAGATTTGTCTGTATATGGAAATTTGTTTGTTTTACGGGCAGTCGAGAATAGTGACCAAGTGACCAATGTCTATGGAAATGATCCTGTCTTCTTCCGAGATCAATTCAAAAGTGTTATATCGCTGCCTTTTTGCCAAGTGCTGCGAGCGATCCTCAATCACGCAAATGATATCAAATTCTATTTATACAATCATGACATTCGTTGTCTTCCTCCGACATTTGGATGTCCCATGGTCAACCGATCTCTTTTCATATTCTTCAACTTCAAGGTCGGTTAAGATGGCTATGCAATGTTCTCAGTGGGCCCCATACTCTAGCATGCGGGACTTGAGAACAAGATCAAGAACTGGAAGCTGAGGTTCCCAGTCGCTTCCTGCCGAGGAAGCTAGAGGATATGTGTCCTGCCTATTACAAGTGCCATCCAAAAGATCAAGACCCTACCTGAATCCCTGAAGTAGTATAGGGGCATGATAGAGAGGTAAGAGTCGTCGGTGGTTCTGTTTTTGGACTTCAGGTCAAAGGAGTTTAATGACATGACTAACAAGTAGTATGAGGCTTGTGATGCTCAGGAGGAAAAGTAGGAGGAGACTGCAAAGAAGGCTGATAGAAAGAAGCTGAGGGCGCAGGGCATTCGTTNTCCTACTCGTAATTAGATTCACTAAATCCTAATTTAAGTTGTAAAATTGATGAAACACGAGAAGAGAAAAGAAGGAATGTGAGAAATTTTAATTTAATGAAACATCAAATTTATTTATCTTTGTTTGGCTAAATTTAAGCTAAAGTCATGGTTAAATCCTTAAATAATATAATATGCTACCAAGTACTCTTTAGATGGATCAAATTTTATTTCAAATATTAATATTTTGATTCTCTAAATATAAAATTACTGCATTTACTTGATCCTATTTAACTTAAATCCTGCCCACATATAATAAAAATTTTTCTGTGCGGACTCCTGACGTAGGTCTATGTGCGACGCAGGGTATTCCTGAGTTATTATCAGGTTATTTCTGGGTTATTTTCAATAATTCCAAAATAACCCAGAAGTAACCCGCAGTCTTTATTTTTTGAGTTATTTTTTGATTATTCAAAATAACCCACACACCAAATCCTATCCACATCCAAACACCCCTTGAAAATTTTAGTAGGGGAACTACTTGTAGGATTTATGATAGTATAATGAAATCCATATCTATCTGTGCAGACATACTGTTACTTTCTGTTTTATTTCTTCACCTTTATCTCTCCTCTTCCTCCACACCATTGCTTGTTCTTTCAGTTTCCTAGAATATGGCAAGACGGAGCTGCTCCGTTTGGAGGCCACCATCATAAATCCTCTCGGGTCAACCGTCGCATTCGGCTTCTCCAACCTCCCCCTTTCTCTCCTCCATGGCCACCACTGCATCCTCTGTATACCATCAGCTCTCCTTCCCCTCCCTCCTCCTCCTCCTCCTCCCCATCATCGCTTTCGCCGCACTCCGGCGACTGAATCGCAAAAGCGCCACCGCCGCCCTCCCGCCGGGAACTCTCGGCCTCCCCTTCGTCGGCGAGACTCTACATCTCATCTCGGCTTACCGAACCGAAGACCCCGAACCCTTCGTCGACGATCTCCTTCATCGCCACGGCGGCCGTCTTTTCACCACCCACATCTTCGGCGAGCGCACCGTCTTCTCCGCCGACCCGGAGTTCAACCACCTCGTTTTCTCCGGCGAAGGTCGCATCTTTGAGGGAAGCTACCCCTCTTCTATCTCCACTCTCCTCGGCCGCCATTCTCTTGTTCTCATGAAGGGCAAGCTTCACAAGCGCATGCATTCTCTTACCCTCACCCGCTTCGCATCCCCAGCCGTCATCCGCTCTTCTCTTCTCCCCGACATCGACCGCATTGTCCGGCGCAACCTTAGGTCTTGGCCCGCTTCTCTGCGGCTTCCCGATCAGGCTAAAAAGATCACTTTTGAGCTCACGGTGGAGCAGCTTGTCAGCGAGGGGCCGGGGGAGNTGCATTCTCTTACCCTCACCCGCTTCGCATCCCCAGCCGTCATCCGCTCTTCTCTTCTCCCCGACATCGACCTCGTTGTCCGGCGCAACCTTAGGTCTTGGCCCGCTTCTCTGCGGCTTCTCGATCAGGCTAAAAAGATCACTTTTGAGCTCACGGTGGAGCAGCTTGTCAGCGAGGGGCCGGGGGAGTGGACGGATGATCTTCGCCGCCATTATAATGCTCTCATTGATGGCTTTTTCTCTCTTCCACTACCCTCTTTCCTTTCTTTTACTACCTACGGCAGGGCAATCNTCACAAGCGCATGCACTCTCTTACCCTCACCCGCTTCGCATCCCCAGCCGTCATCCGCTCTTCTCTTCTCCCTGACATCGACTGCGTTGTCCGGCGCAACCTTAGGTCTTGGCCCGCTTCTCTGCGGCTTCTCGATCAGGCTAAAAAGATCACTTTTGAGCTCACGGTGGAGCAGCTTGTCAGCGAGGGGCCGGGGGAGTGGACGGATGATCTTCGCCGCCATTATAATGCTCTCATTGATGGCTTTTTCTCTCTTCCACTCCCCTCTTTCCTTTCTTTTACTTCCTACGGCAGGGCAATGAAGGTCGTTCTGGTTCTCGTTCGCATTTTCTTAGCCATTTATGGAACAAAGTTCAAACATTTTCGATGCTGTGTTGACAAGTTTTGGATTTTGGGTTTTGTTAATTAGGCGAGGAAGAAGGTGGCGGAGGAACTGATGAAACTGGTGAGGAGGAGGAAGGAGGAGAAGATTGTCGTCGAGAAGGGAAAAAAGAAGGACATGGTGGATGAGCTGCTCGATGCGGACGATNGAAGGAGGAGAAGATTGTCGTCGAGAAGGGAAAAAAGAAGGACATGGTGGATGAGCTGCTCGATGCGGACGAGCGATTCACGGAAGAGGAAATAGTTGATTTCCTTCTTTCTTTATTTGTAGCCGGCCATGAGACCACGCCGACGATCATGACTCTCGCCGCCAAATTTCTAGCCGAGAATCCCTCCACCTTCGTCCTCCTCAAGGTACCCTGCAATTCCATTTATCTTTTACTTAGTCGTATAAATGGATGGAAAAAGGAGAGACCTTCGCGCATTGCAGGAAGAGCACGATGAGATACGGAGGAAGANCGGAAGAGGAAATAGTTGATTTCCTTCTTTCCTTATTTGTAGCCGGCCATGAGACCACGCCGACGATCATGACTCTCGCCGCCAAATTTCTAGCTGAGAATCCCTCCACCTTCGTCCTCCTCAAGGTACCCTGCAATTCCGTTTATCTTTTACTTAGTCGTATAAATGGATGAAAAAAGGAGAGACCTTTGCGCATTGCAGGAAGAGCACGATGAGATACGGAGGAAGAAGATGGGCGATTTCGAAGCATTGGATTGGAACGATTACAAGTCGATGCGTTTCACACAATGCGTCATCAACGAGACTCTCCGCGTCGCCAATATAATCGGCGGCGTGTTTCGCCGCGCCGTCGCCGATGTTCATTTCAAAGGTCTTCATTTCTACTCCGTAATGATTAAAAAAATCAGGTTTTTAAGGTGATGTCTGGCAATAGATGAGATTTAAGGCAGTAGGATTTAGTAAGTCTCTTAAATCCGATTTTACTAAATCTTTGAATAGATTAATTTGAAAAATTATCAGACAATAGATTTACAGTAAATTTATTTGACAATTTCTGCAAGGATTCNGCAACGAGATTTCAATTCCGATGGCCGACAGCTTCTTACGGGCAAACCTCACACCAAAAATAGTGCCGACAACATACACAGGTAATTGAAGTGACACATAGAAACACCAAAAGTTTTTACATAAAAAATATGAAAAGAAGAAAAATCATGAAGCCTAGCCTAGTAGAATGATCCACTTTAAATTAATGAGCACATGACAAGCTCATATCCCACTGGCGGGAAAGGATTACACTGTTCCTCGAAGTACAATGGTTGTATGCAGAAGGATTAGTTGCATAACGGTCGGGAGGGAGTAGTTGTCGTAAATTTGGTGCATATTCTTTGAGGTGCGTCTTTGCACATTGTTCAGGATGATGAACAACTTCCTAGGACCTATATTAGTTTGCAACTTTGGTCTTTATCCATATAGTGCTTCGTTAGTATGCAATATCAATCTTTATTTCGTTGATCAAGCCTCATAATCCTATGCTAGGCAAGCATTTTCCGTTGAAATAAAAGTTGACTGCCTTTATCAGCCATACTGGGTTTTGAGGTGATCCGGGCTTATAGTCCTAAGACGAGACAACTATCTTCCCTTCAAAAAGCGGTATTGATTAACCTTATTAAAAAGATCATGTTTGAAGGCGATCAAGGTCCATAGTTTTACTGTGAGAACTATCTTCTTTTGGAAGAGAACATACCAAGTTTGGAGGCAATCAATTATTGATATTTCTAATAGCTAGGTAGTTCAGTGGCCCATCATTCTAGAAGCAACTCATTCCACAGTAGATTTATTTTGTTATTTTCCATGTATATATCAGTAATTGTCATTTATTTGGGTTTGAATAATTTGCATTTGCACCTAGTTCTCTCCTTGCTATTTTTAATAAATGTTGTTCTTCTACTATTTTTTTTTTAACTTCAAATGCTACTTTTATTGATTTAATGAAATAAAGTTTTTCTTTACCTACTTACCTTCACTGTTGCTTGAATACAATTAACTAAGAAACATGTTTACATTGTTTCATCAAATTTTGTGTTGTCAGAATGCACTGCGTGTCAGATAATATTATATCGAATCTCAAATTCTGAGTTTCTCTTAATAAGTTTTTATTGAACATAGCAAGACAACGATGAATCATATTAGTTTTTATCATGAATAATCAAATGAGCAAATGTGGGTGACATATTAAGTGGTATTTGTGTAGTTTTGCGGTGAATTTTATCTTCAAAACAGATGGATTTTCTCTTCAATAGCAATGATAATGTTTTCTATAATACCATCACACATACTTCAACGGGAATATCATAATTTCATGTAGTGCATTGGCTAACCAAGCTAATAATCAATAAAAATCAAAAAAAGCAAACAATCGATAAAAATCATTGTGAATCACAAATGGAAGTAGAAGAANGTCTTCCTCCGACATTTGGATGTCCCATGGTCAACCGATCTCTTTTCATATTCTTCAACTTCAAGGTCGGTTGAGATGGCTATGCAATGTTCTCACTGGGCCCCATACTCTAGCATGCGGGACTTGAGAACAAGATCAAGAACTGGAAGATGAGGTTCCCAGTCGCTTCCTACCGAGGAAGCTAGGGGATATGTGTCTTGCCCATTACAAGTGCCCTCCAAAAGATCAAGACCCTACCTGAATCCCTGAAGTAGTATAGGGGCATGATAGAGAGGTAAGAGTCGTTGGTGGTTCTGTTTTTGGACTTCAGGTCAAAGAAGTTTAATGACATGACCAACAAGTAGTATGAGGCCTGTGATGCTCAGGAGGCAAAGTATTGCAGAGAAGGCTGCCAGAAAGAAGCTGAGGGCGCAGGGCATTCGTCCCGAGGCGATCGCTACTCCCCGACCATGTTTCCGTCATGTAAGACACAAAAAGTGTGTGTCTCTTTTCTTTCTAACTTTGAAAATCACATGGTCACTTAGAATTTCCATTGGAGAGTAGCTAACTGAGTAGATTACTTTGTTAGGTGTTGGAACTTCTATAGTTTGTCGAAAAATCTCCCCCAAGGNTTTCCGTCATGTAAGACACAAAAAGTGTGTGTCTCTTTTCTTTCTAACTTTGAAAATCACATGGTCACTTAGCATTTCCATTGGAGAGTAGCTAATTGAGTAGATTACTTTGTTAGGTGTTGGAACTTCTATAGTTTGTCAAAAAATCTCTCCCAAGACATCGAGGTTCTTCCGAAAGAGTGGAGAGGAAGAAGGAGCGTCTCCGACTGAAGTCGAGGAAGTAGCCAAGTAGCTTGGCTTTTCTTTCATTGATGCCAGGTCGAGAGGCGAGGCGAGTCAACCGTCGCCTATGTCCTTGTCAGATTATGACATTGAGGTCATTGCTGAGACAGAGTGACATCCAAAAAGAAACCACTCTCCACTACGAGGGAAAACCTTTCGCTGAGGATGTCGCCCAACCGCCGCCTCCTCTACAAAAACACAAGGGTTCTCCTCTGTGCTGGATTCCCTCCACGGAAGAGGACATTAATGTTTGTTTGAGCTCTGTCGAGCGCTACGCCAGGGTGGATATTGTAATGAAGTGGTATATGGAGACGTCTGCGACAATAAACTACTTTGTCTTCTAGCAAATTTGGTTTGATCTGACTCATTTGAGGGGCTACTGCGGAGGCTCAACAGAGTGGACTTTGGCTAGCTTAGCGACCGGTGCCACCTTATGGCATGGTCAGCTACCCACCATAAGGTGAAGGGCTTTCATCAGATGGAGAAGAAGAAAGCAGCTGTTGAGCGAAGGATGACCGAGGCGGTCACTCAGATGAAGGAAGTAGAACAAAGGGACATCCAGGCAGAGAAGAGGTTGATATTTTCTATTGAGAGTCGAGAGAAGGATGTGGAGACTATTTAGGCTTTGGAGGAGGAAAAAAAGAAGCTAAAGGCGATGATAGCCAGGATGATGACCTCCTAGGAACATGTTAATTTGGTCTCCTAACAACTCCAAGCAGGCTCATCCTTGGCCACCCATTGTTTTGTTAAGAAGGGCTTGATCAACCAAAATGGGCTGCTACGAGACAGTTCGCCACCCTTCCCTCTGACCCTAGAGGACAACAGTAAGAAATTTGCAGGAGCTACCAAAGGTGTAGGCAACAACAAAGGTGGATCGACATCTTCTTAGAGCCTTTTTTAATCCATATACTTAGGACGGNCTGTCGAGCGCTACGCCAGGGTGGATATTGTAATGAAGTGGTATATGGAGACGTCTGCGACAATAAACTACTCTTGTCTTCTAGCAAATTTGGTCTGATCTGACTCATTTGAGGGGCTACTGCGGAGGCTCAACAGAGTGGACTTTGGTCAGCTTAGCGACCGGTGCCACCTTATGGCATGGTCAGCTACCCACCATAAGGTGAAGGGCTTTCATCAGATGGAGAAGAAGAAAGCAGCTGTTGAGCGAAGGATGACCGAGGTGGTCACGCAGATGAAGGAAGTAGAACAAAGGGACATCCAGGCAGAGAAGAGGTTGATATTTTCAATTGAGAGTCGAGAGAAGGATGTGGAGACTATTTAGGCTTTGGAGGAGGAAAAAAAGAAGCTAAAGGCGATGATAGCCAGGATGATGACCTCCTAGGAACATGTTAATTTGGTCTCCTAACAACTCCAAGCAGGCTCATCCTTGGCCACCCACTGTTTTGTTAAGAAGGGCTTGATCAACCAAAATGGGCTGCTACGAGACAGTTCGCCGCCCTTCCCTCTGACCCTAGAGGACAACAGTAAGAAATCTGCAGGAGCTACCAAAGGAGTAGGCAACAACAAAGGTGGATCGACATCTTCTAGAGCCTTTTTTAATCCATATACTTAGGACGACTACATCCAATTGAATTGTAAAGTCATGGAGAAAACTTGTATATAAATTTTATTAAAATAGAAACTTTTTTTCTTACATTTATATCGATGTTGCTTTACCTTTTTTGTATTTTACTTTACCGCTCAATTGCTTGCAATATTGTGCATGGTAAAATGATCAATTTTGAGATGTTTTCTGGCGGTTTTAACTTGTATTAACCACTCAACACAAGTCATATACCAATTGTGCCTCGTTTGCTCGGTTGGATCGTTGCCTCAGTCAGCCACCACCTTTCGTCGGGTCATAAGCAGAACTTCTCATTGCCTTCGCAGGGGTAACCAACGAGACTTGGTACTGGAGTGATTTACGACGTACCCATCATGAATCTTATTGCTACCAGGCAGGGAACCACGTCCAAAGTTTTATCCATGTCAAGTTTAGAGACATTGGGCTTTTTATGCTCGACGTTGTCGATTTATAGTCGTCCCTACCGATTAAGCTTCGAAGTTAGATTGATCTGGCGTCTTANTTCGCAGGGGTAACCAACGAGACTTGGTACTGGAGTGATTTACGACGTACCCATCATGAATCTTATTGCTACTAGGCAGGGAACCACATCCAAAGTTTTATCCATGTCAAGTTTAGAGACATGGGGCTTTTTATGCTCGACGTTGTCGATTTATAGTCGTCCCTACCGATTAAGCTTTGAAGTTAGATTGATCTGGCGTCTTGTGCCGTTGTTGGATTTTGGAAAATTTTGTATCGATCAGACATTTCATGTCACTATCGGTTTTTGTTATTGATGTCTGGCTCGAGCCTTACATTTTCTAGATCTCGATTGCTTGGTCAGATTTCTTTTGGCGAGATTACCATTTGTGCTAGGCTTAATAAGCAGATCTTGTCACTGCTTTCGTGGCGGTAACCGCTGAAGCTTGCTTTTAGGATGATTAGCTCGGTACCCTTCTTATCTGATTCAAATTTGGAGTCCATGATTCAAGATCTAAAAATACTTGGGATGATCTCAATCTACTATAATTAAATGAAAATAAGACAAAATAATGCACAGTGGAGAAAAAAGATTCTTGTAGTCAACCCCACTTAAAAGGATAAATGCTTGTTGTTGTTGTATTAACAATTAACAAATGGTTTTTCATGCCCTTTATTAAGATGCAAGAAAATAATTGGAACTAAATAACATAAAATTTGTTGAATAACTAAACAAAAATTAAAATTTTAAGAAATATATGTAAGTGATGATGTATTGATATGCATGTAACTATAAAATATCCTTCCAATTAATGTAAAATTGTATAACTGCAAGAGTATGTGCCTTTTAAGGGTGTTAACAAACTTGGTTCTAATGCTTATTTTCTTGAATTGACTTCTAACACATTTATTAGATTTCTTTCCAATGTGAAATATTTGTTATCATAGAAGAAAAAAATACTAAAACTCCAAATTTGTCGGATGCGAGACAATGAACATTGTTTGTAGGTACCTATCCCAACTTCATACTTTAAGGTTAACCATATGATCACTGATGAAGTACCAATAGATGAAAATTTAGTATATAAAATCTTGGCGAGATGAAAGATTAAGATGCCAAATAAGGATACTTGGTTAACTAAAAAAGTTTGTACTAGATCTAGTATAGGATTACATTGATTCAGATCTTAGTTCTTTAGTCTATATAAGTTAATGTGGCACTATTTAGCAAAGGGCCAATTAAATAGGGTTAAACAAACAAGAAAGTTGATAAAAATGGTCTAATAATCAGAAGTAGATTGAAGGCTATTATTATAATATTTATTTTTATTTATCATTATATGAAAAATATGTGTAAAATTATATATTTATGATGTTCTTATATTAGTAAATTAAAAAATAGATAAATTGTAAATTCAAATTCATGGAATCTTAGAGTTGGAATTTTTATCATGATAAAATCATTTTGAAATAATNTTGGAATTTTTATCATGATAAAATCATTTTAAAATAAAAAAAGTTGATTATTTGATATTTTAACTATTCCAATAATCATTTTTTACCTAGAGTGGTTGGATGCCACTCATTGTAGTGGTTGTCATGAGTGCTTATTCATGACCATTCTCTCCTAACTCATTTACACATGTGTAACCATTCTTTTCTTCTCATCTACACATGTGGCCCCTTTCACTCTTCTTTTTCCTCATTGGAATTTTGAAATTCACTTATAAAACCTATACTATTGCTAGAGAATGAAGAAAAAATAAGCCTTGTTGCTATAAAAATTACTGAAAGCATTCCAAAGAAGGAAAAGGGCTTGGTGTTTATTCTTTTGAAAGAAAGCCAGTTCGTCGACTCTTCTTAAACTTGCATCTTTGGTGAGTTGTAAATATTTATCTAGTTTATTTTTTGCATAAATATTGGTATGGTGTTAATTTAACATCATCTTTAATTGATAAAAATATCCTTACTAACTTGAATCTCCATAAAAATCATTGAATTCCCTTATTGCAAAAGTTTTTGCATGCCTCTTAATATAGTTAAACCAGTCTTATTTTGAAATCTTGTTTTATTCTATAATATTGTAAATTTACTAAAACTTTTTGAAAAATTGCAAAATTTTATAGGTACATTGTTAGATATCTTAAACTTTATGTTCCAAGTGTTTTGAACTTAGTTATATAAACCTAAGTTAAA
>JXCR01146600.1:29999-49247 GCA_002079205.1 Phalaenopsis hybrid cultivar | reverse complement strand
CTAACTTGAATCTCCATAAAAATCATTGAATTCCCTTATTGCAAAAGTTTTTGCATGCCTCTTAATATAGTTAAACCAGTCTTATTTTGAAATCTTGTTTTATTCTATAATATTGTAAATTTACTAAAACTTTTTGAAAAATTGCAAAATTTTCTAGATACTTTGTTAGATATCTTAAACTTTATGTTCCAAGTGTTTTGAACTTAGTTATATAAACCTAAGTTAAAATTTATACAACCAAAATCCCAATTCTTGTGTTGTCATCTTGAAAGATTTTTTTTTTTACATAGTTTTTGTAGAAATCTTTAAGAAATGGTAACTAAATTCCAAAATTTTTAGAATTCTATAAAACCCTTTTAAACACGTTGACTTGTTATGATCAAAATCTGTAAGATCATAGGTGATGTAAATTCCCTACACTAAAACCCTAAATTCAAACCTAACACTTAATTTTGAGCTATTTTGTGCTGGTCAACCCTAATTGTGCCTAGNTCAAAGAAGAGTGATATCCTTGATACATATCAGTTATATAAAATTTATTATATGCCCTGTAATCTATTTGGATGATTTAAATTGTGAATAATTTTAGTTTAATGATTATGATACATTGATTAAAAAAAATTAAAATATAGTATATATTTTATGATAGTCTTGGCTTATTAATAATTACTCCCTCAATCTNTCAAAGAAGAGTGATATCCTTGATACATATCAGTTATATAAAATTTATTATATGCCCTGTAATCTATTTGGACGATTTAAATTGTGAATAATTTTAGTTTAATGATTATGATACATTGAATAAAAAAATTTAAAATATAGTATATATTTTATGATAGTCTTGGCTTATTAATAATTACTCCCTCAATCATAACTAATAAAATTTGTGATGCTAATGGAATACATGTTTGATTGGATTATCTATCTTTGTTAACTCCATGCTAGGCTAAAAAGTGTTAAAATGAAAATGATATAATTTTCTTTTTGTTCCTTTCTCTTTTTATTTTTAGAAGCCATTCTATGAGTACTATGGGAAAAAAATTTTCTGGTAGTGGCTTATTAAGTGTTTTAAGTGAGGAGAAGTTAGGGACTATACAGTGAATAATCGCTTGGAGAGGAAACATAATAATCCACAAATTATTAGTGCTGTAACAAGGTACATAAGTCTTAATTTTAAGAAAAGCCATCAATGTAACTAAAAGGAAAAAAATTAGGGAATTAGAACAATCGACTAATAAAAGTTAGGGTATTTGCTATTACACCTAAAGTGGCTAATTAAAAAACAGGGTAGATATTCTTTTGATATCTAACCAATTTGGTAAAATTCTATTTGACTCTATAACTTCACATTAATTTATTTTTGAAGAGTTTTCAACAAGTATACCAGTTGAAATTTCTTTTATACCTATATTGTGTTAATGCTATTTAGAAACAGTTTATATGCATAAATAAATTATTATGAATACTAATAAACAAGGTACAAACTAATAATACNATTAAGTGTTTTAAGTGAGGAGAAGTTAGGGACTATACAGTGAATAATCGCTTGGAGAGGAAACATAATAATTCACAAATTATTAGTGCTGTAACAAGTTACATAAGTCTTAATTTTAAGAAAAGCCATCAATGTAACTAAAAGGAAAAAAAAATAGGGAATTAGAACAACCGACTAATAAAATTCAGGGTATTTGCTATTACACCTAAAGTGGCTAATTAAAAAACAAGTGTATGTATACTTTTGATATTTAACCAATTTGGTAAAATTCTATTTGACTCTATAACTTCACATTAATTTATTTTTGAAGAGTTGTCAACAAGTATATCAGTTGAAATTTCTTTTATACCTATATTGTGTTAATGCTATTTGGAAACAGTTTATATGCATAAATAAATTATTATGAATACTAATAAACAAGGCACAAACTAATAATAAAAATTAATTAGTATATATGTAATTACTTTTGATTTTATTTTAGGAATGGACTGGTGAGCAAAATACTCTGTTAGTATTGATTATTAAAAGAATAAATTTATATACTATTTGCTTAAAAAAATCATTTAACTTTTATTTTTGATTGGAATTTGTCACTTCCTTATAGCTTTAAAGATTATTTAAAAGATAAAAAGTGGGATTATTAAAAATATTAAATCATGGGATAAAGATATTNGATTATTTAAAAGATAAAAAGTGGGATTATTAAAAATATTAAATCATGGGATAAAGATATTAAAAAAAAAAAATTGAAGGATACTCAAGTTGAAATAGAATTTCAAATGTGTCTCATAGTATATTGCTTGAATTTTTCCCTTAAAAAGAATTTAAATTTGAATTTAAAATATATTCAAGAACAAAAATAATATACAAATACCATTATATAACAACTCAATAATAATTACAAAAAAATGAAATAATAATTACAAGGGTTAATGGTTGAGGGGTATAAGATAAGNAAATGTGTCTCATAGTATATTGCTTGAATTTTTCCCTTAAAAAGAATTTAAATTTGAATTTAAAATATATTCCAGAACAAAAATAATATACAAATACCATTATATAACAACTCAATAATAATTACAAAAAAAATGAAATAATAATTACAAGGGTTAGTGGTTGAGGGGTATAAGATAAAATAATACACCTTGGAGTGCTTATGTGGTTTTTATTAAGAAGAATGATGAATCTATAAGAGCATGCATTGTTTATAGAGAATTGAATACAATAGTAATTAAAAATGAATATCTATTATCAAGGAGAAACAACTTATTTGATTAGATAATAAGTGTTAATGTGTTTTTTTTTTAAATTGATTCAAGGCTAATTTATCACCAAGTAGAGTTAAGATNTTAATGTGTTTTTTTTTTTTTGAAATTGATTCAAGGCTAATCTATCACCAAGTAGAGTTAAGAAATTAAGTAGATACAAAAAAGATTCTTTTGGAATTAGATATGCCCAAGAATTTGTTTTAGTTCTAAAAATTCTTCATATATTGATAGGTTATTTATTACTTTCTATGGTTATATTATGATATATCTTATGAATAGTGAAAATCATGTTCAATATTAAAAAGTGATGGATCTATTAAAGATGAACTAATTGCATGTCAGTTTTTTAATGTGCGACTTTGCAAAATATAATAGACCTTTGAAAAGTATATTTTGTGCCTCTATAATATTAAGTAGGACTCTATAAAGCTCAAAATAATTNCCTTTGAAAAGTATATTTTGTGCCTCTATAATATTAAGTAGGACTCTATAAAGCTCAAAATAATTAAAAAAAAGTTTTAATGAAGAGTCTAATTCCTTAAATTAAAATTACATTAAGTGCATTAAGAAATTTGGAGAGATTTCTACTTGGAGAAACTTGGAGAAATATGAAAAAAGTTAGTTTGATTCCTAGCCATTTAAGACATAACAATTTCAAGTGTGAGAATGTCATTAACATATCTCTTAAAAATATCATAGCTCTCTCCTCTTCATAATCACCAACATGTGTTTTGATAAAATTTCTCTAAGAGAAGCTGATCAAATCTAAAGAAAGAAAGGATTGCTTGCTTGATCATGATTACACTTGCTTATATATTAGTGATATGTTGAGTTTGCCTTATTCATACGCAAGCACAAACGTGTAAGTGACATGAGTCAATTTTCATACTGTGTTAATTTATGCAAATTGTTCCTTTCGTTTCATGATTTTACCCTTTTGAAAGTTGGATTTATGTTTTGCACGTTTCAAAAGGATTAACATGCAAATTAGAGCAAATTGGGAGAATTTGGGTTTACTTAGCTCGCGTGATCACACCAAATTGTGTCGTGGCCACACCAATTATACGACATAGTCATGCCATTTAACTGGCGTTGCCACTCCCCCTTAACAATTCCCCGAATCTATATGCATAGCCACTCCTATAGGCAGCGTGAAGACACCACCAAACCCGAGAGAGTGCCATAAAAGGATGCAAGATCCCAAATTTATTTATGAGTGATGCAACAACTTACTAATCAGATGAACTAACATAAGAGAAAGAATAAAAGCAAGAAGACGAGAGATTCGGAGATAAGCCCAAGAGTTTCACTTGGTCTCGATCAAGAAGTACATATCAATGTCAAGATATTCCTCATTCATTGGCCTAGGTCGACACTGCAACAAGAATGTATACCTATTATAAGTTAAATATATCCAAATAACTTGACACTTATCAAAATACATCGAAGCTAAAAATCAGATGAAAATAAAGGATAAGATCTCTGNTTATATTGGTAATTCTAATATTTTGCGAATGTTATAGCTTTCAAAATCAGTTGTTTTCATTAAAAATAGAAATTTTTTTCTTTATTTTTCTCAGTGTTGCCATCTTATATCCTGACAATGTTATTATTCAATCCTGAACCAGCTTGCATAAGATTTATGTTCCCCTAAACTGCCAATACGTTTGAACTTCATAGACGAGTGCTACCAAGCACACTGTTTACGCTCGCATGCCTAGGTAGGATGGCATGCATGTAAAAAAATGAAGTTAGGTGTTAGAAATGAAAATACATAAGAATGAAGTGTTGTGTATGTAAATCCTTCCTTCAAATTTTGATGAACGATCTAAGAAGCAAACAAGAATGGAATTAAAAGCTAATGTGATCTATAAAATTTTTATCACCTTATAACAGCTAATGAAAGCTTGTAAATGACAAACATATTTGGCTCCAAGTTTTGAAATAAAAAAATAACTCTTAGCTTTTGGGTACTAGAGAAAAGTTTTTTTTTTTGTTTTTGTTGACTGAGATTAAAACTTATTAGCCCTAAACAATCTTAGATTAATGGTAAAAGAGTTTAATATAACTTGCAAGTAAACACTTAACTACTTGTATAATAAACAAGATGCTGTGATTGTCGGTGTGTTTTATTTGATATCAGCATGAAATAAAATATATAAGTGACAGTTTTGTAAGCATGATGAACCTCTTGATTTTTTTATAACTCAATGTCTAAATTATAAATGGTTCACATTTACAGAATGCAATAAATCTGCAGAACGAAAATTTTGTCTATGAACTGCAATGACTTAATTAGAGCTTTTTTCTTTTTTNGCATGAAATAAAATATATAAGTGACAGTTTTGTAAGCATGATGAACCTCTTGATTTTTTTATAACTCAATGTATAAATTATAAATGGTTCACATTTACAGAATGCAATAAATCTGCAGACCGAAAATTTTGTCTATGAACTGCAATGACTTAATTAGAGGTTTTTTCTTTTTAGCTATGTATTAATTGAAAATGCTAGATCATTTTGAGAAGGATTACAATGCTCATCAATAAAATGTTTTCGAAGTTTTATGTAATTTTGTTATCCGCTGTGCAGATTTAGTGGAATTTGTTTCAGAAGATATTCCAAGTACTCGAACATTCTCTTCAACCTCGCTCCCCTGTTTTAACTTGTATACTCGATGAACAAATTCACATCAACTTTCATGTGTTTGTAGATGAAATAACTTATGATTGCTTATCAGATTTCCTTAGAAAGTTATAACTGGATTCCCTTTAATATTTGGTCGAATGGATCTGCAAGGCTAACTTAGATTTGACTAAACTAGAGGACTTTTTAATTGGCTCGACCAACGTTTCCTAAAAGATTCTATTTCCAAAGATGATTTCTAACCAAAATGCGTATTAAAAGAGTAATCCTTTTCGTTCCTCTCGGCTTCAACACTCGCACCCTTTCTCTACTTCTACAATTTGAATGAGACAACTAGTTCATCTCTAATACTGTAACCGAACCGACGATATTCCCTCCTATGTATGAGCTCATCATTGCTCAGTGCCAAAGATAGAGTTATTAATCGGTCAATATATAAATAGAATGGTTCTATCGAGTTAAGTTTTTTGCTTATTTATTTTTATTTGTTTGAAATTAGTTTATGTTTGGCTCGGCTGCTGGCATGACAAACTCTTCTAGTCCCAACAATCTTTATTTTAATGATTTGTTAGGAACATGAGTTTGCTGCTAAAATTACGTACTAATAAACATGTTGATAAGCTCATTAAATAAAAAATATTGAAATTGATCATATATGTTAAAGAAGAGACGGTAAAATATGACAAAAATTAAAATTATAATGCGTGTAGCAATCATCAAAATCAAGTAGTGAGGAAACTGTGAAGGTAGGGTTCTACTTGCGACTATGTAGTTCCTAAAGCATACACTGTCACGACCCTGCTTGTTAGCTTAGCATTAACTAATTCAGGAACTCAATCAGGTAGTATTAACATTTAATTTACTTTCTTCAGACTTTCATGATTAACAACAACTAAGAAACCACAAAATATTCTAAATGAAAATTTAAATCATCCATAAATAACAACAAAGTCTACAGACAATCTCTCATACAACATATAACCGTATATCACTATCTTGAAGAAAATATTACAAAAAGAATAATATAATCAAATCATAAAATAATACATAGCAATTATAGTCATCGTCCTAAAAATTAAATCCATCATGTCAGACATATTAATCTGCAATTGAGTTTCACTGGTTTTCATTACTTTCAATATATAAAAGAGCAATTAAGAAATCACAAAATATTTCACATAAAAATTTAAATTATACAGATACAATAACGTAGTCTGCAGACCTCTTATGCAACATATAAAAGTATCAATATCCATAAGAAAATAATATAAAAAGAAAAATACAATCACACCATAAAATAATTTCTATTAATTGTAGTCCTGTAAACTAAATTCATTCTGTCAAACATATCAATCTATAATTTTTTCTGAAAGAAATAATTAAGTTCAACGGTAAATTTTCACGACTTAATAAGCAATTACAATCTTATTATGCAGTAAATTCATATGTAAATGTTATGCATGAATGATTAAAAGAAGTATAATATATTACTTAATATATTACTCAATATAACTGTAAGCTTTCATTTCAATTCAAGGATTAACTCTTTTTAATCTCTTTAATAAGTCATCAAGATTACAGTCACACCAAATGTATCTTCAAAATTGTACTCGTAGCTACTCTAACAAATTTGCAGCTTAAGTTACATCTTTATTCTTTTTAATTTTATTTTACATTCACGAGTACATCACATCATCTGTTAGTATCATCTAGGGGTAATCCTAATTGACTCGAACCCTTACATTTCATATCTTCTAGTTACTTTCATCTAAGGTTATTGAAACCACTGTTTTCTTTTTTTCATTTACATTCCATTCATTTCAATAATTCTTTGATTCATATTATGCCTCTGATTATAAAACCTGATATATGAATCAATAATGCAGTTTTTTGTTTAATGAAGCCTTAATTTACAAGAAGATAATTACTCTTCTTTGTCTTAGAAGACCTTTGTAAAAGCTTATTCATCCACTTTATTATATTTTCAATTTTTTACCATTCTCAAAATAAATAGCTTTCTTCCAATCTTTCCTAATTAAATAAAATTTAATAACATTAATTTAATTAATTATATCATTTATTTTAATATTTAAAATTACTTCATGAGTTTCTTGGATCGATCTTCCTCTTAAGCTGAAATTTCTTAAACTTGAGCCCTGATTCAAACAAAGTGCCTGTTAACATTAATTAAATATGCACACATTTAAAAATTCATTAAATTAATTAATAAGACTCTAACTCGCCTTTCTCTTCGGCCGCACGATTAGAGCTTCAACTCCGTCTCTCACGTGCGAGCCGCCTCCTTTCTCTTTGCTATGCACTTGAGGCTCGACTTCCTGCCCTCTTCCTTCTGTCTCAACTCGACTCAACATAATACATGTGCCTCCTTTCTCCTCTAACTCTACACGCGAGGCTCTACTTCTGTACACACGCACAAGCCTTCTCCTCAGCTAGGGTTCGAGCTCTACTTCTCTTCTCGCACTCGATGCTGATGCCTCCTCCTTTCTTCTCTTTCCTTTAGTTAGGGCATGTCGTTGAGTCCTCGTTCAACAAGCTTTGAAGCCTCCCATGCCCGCAATCGGCGACTTCCTTCTCCATCTTCTTCTTGTATCTTCTTCGTTCTTCTTTTCCACTGTCGAGCTTTTTATTCTTTTTCTTGCTCCCTAATCGATTATTATTATTAGTAATATTTTTATTTATTTGTTTGTTTTATATATTTAACTTACAATTATTACAAACAATGAGGAAAAGTGGTGGGTAGACTGGACATGGTGTCGCTCTATGTTCGGTCACACGATATGTGGTAGGGACGACAGATTTTGATAACAGTGTTATTATTTCTAATGGGGTAGGTGTCNATGACAAATGGATATACTATGACTAATGTTCATTTTATTTACATGATATGTTTTCTTTGGTTTACGGTGAATACTAGAACTCCATTTTTTTTTTTGAGATACTGATTTCTTATGTGTTGATATTATGATTCATAGAAAGATAAATCTCTTATGTGTTCAAGAAACTAAATAGGTAGGAGAAAAGGCTAAAGAAATTGATAACTTAGATTTTAAACTTTGGTATTCAGGTAAAAGTCGCACTAGAAATAGGGTTGATGTAATTATAGATAAGAGTCTGAAAGATAAAGTTGTAAAAATTAATATAGTTGGAGATANTGTGTTGATATTATGATTCATAGAAAGATAAATCTCTTATGTGTTCAAGAAACTAAATAGGTAGGAGAAAAGACTAAAGAAATTGATAACTTAGATTTTAAACTTTGATATTCAGGTAAAAGTCGCACTAGAAATAGGGTTGGTGTAATTATAGACAAGAGTCTGAAAGATAAAGTTGTAAAAATTAATATCGTTGGAGATAGAATTATAGCCCTTAAGATTATTGTTGATAGTACGATTTTTAATATTTTAAGTGTTTATGCTTCTCAAGTAGGTTTAGATATAGGTTCTAAAGGAATGACTTAGAATGCTTAATACAAATGATACCTCTTGAAGAAAGAGTTTTTATTGGAGGAGATTTAAATGGACATGTCGGTAGAGTGGTAGAAGATTTTAAAAATATTCATGGTGGCTACGGTTTTGGAGTGATTAGTGAAGAAGGTAGAGCTATATTAGATTTTACTTTAGCGTATGATTTTGTTATTGAATACATGGAATGTAATTTTAGCAGTCTAAAGGCCTTCATTTAAAGTAGAACTAAAACTGAATACATGGAATGTAATTTTAGTAGTAGGGCCTTCGTTTAAGTAGAACTAAAACTGAATACATGGAATGTAATTTTAGTAGTAATAGCGTGGCAGAAGTGTGACTTTGGGTGATCAAATTATTAAAAGGTGTGAATGATTTAGATATCTTGGGTTCGTGTGACTTTGGGTGATCAAATTATTAAAAGGTGTGAACAATTTAGATATCTTGGGTCCGTTGTTCCAAAAGTGAGGTCAACAACATGGAATGTAATTTTAGTAGTAATAGCTGTGGCAGAAGTGTGACTTTGGGTGATCAAATTATTAAAAGGTGTGAATGATTTAGATATCTTGGGTTCTTTGGGTGATCAAATTATTAAAAGGTGTGAACGATTTAGATATCTCGGGTCTGTTGTTCAAAATGATGGTCATATAGATGAAGATGTTAATAGTAGAATTCAAGTTGGTTGGTTAAAGTGGAGGAATGCTTCGGGTCTTTTGTGTGATAGAAATGTATCGCTTAAACTGAAAGAAAAAATTTACAAGACGGTGGTGAGACCTGCAATGCTTTATGATACTGAATGTTGGCCTTAAAAGAGAAGCATAATACTAAGTTAAGTGCTGCCGAGATGAGAAAGATTAGGTGAATGAGTGGCTTTACTTAGAGACAAAATGCGAAATGAATATATCCGTGATAGGGTTGGTGTAGCATCTTTGACGAAAAAATTAGAGAAAGTCGTCTTAGATGGTTTGGTCCCATCAAGCGTCGACCATCTGNGTAGTAGTAGCTCTAGTGATAGAAGTGTGACTTTGGGTGATCAAATTATTAAAAGGTGTGAACGATTTAGATATCTGGAGTCTGTTGTTCAAAGCGATGGTGGTATAGATGTGGTTGTTAATAGTAGAATTCAAGTTGGTTGGTTAAAGTGGAGGAATGCTTTGGGCCTTTTGTGTGATAGAAAAGCACCGCTTGGACTGAAAGGAAAATTTTATAAGACGGTGGTTAGACCTGCAATGATTTATGGCGCTGAATGTTGGCCTTTAAAAGAGAAGCATAATAATAAGTTAAGTGTTGCCGAGGTGAGAATGATTAGGTGGATGAGTGGCTTTACACTTAGAGACAAAATGCAAAATGAATATATTCATGATAGAGTTGGTGTAGCTCCTGTGACGGACAAAATTAGAGAAAATCTTTTTAGATGGTTTGGTCACATTAAACGTTGACCATCCGATGATCCGATTAGGAGACTAGATGTTTTAGATTCGATTTGCGTTAAGAAAGGTAGAGGTAGAACATAGGAGACATGGGCTTATTGTATAAAAAATGATCTTAATTTACTAGAACTAAATGAAAATATGGCACTAAATAGGACAGGCTTATTGTATAAAAAATGATCTTAATTTATTAGAACTAAATGAAAATATGACACTAAACATGACTCAATGGAGAAAAATCTTATTGTATAAAAAATGATCTTAATTTATTAGAACTAAATGAAAATATGACACTAAATAGATATTGTATAAAAAATGATCTTAATTTACTAGAACTAAATGAAAATATGACACTAAATAGGACTCATGGAGAAAAAACGATTCATGTAGCCGACCCGACGTAGTGGGATTAAGACTTTATTGTTGTTGTTGTTGTTGTTGTATACTCTCTTATCAATGCATTAAAATGTGTACTTCATTTAAAAAAAAAGTTATAATAGTAACATTTTTAACGTGATATTAAGGGTTTGATTGGCATAAATGTAAAAAAAAAAAAAGCAGAGGTCATTTGTTAAATACATGGGTTTTGGGCTGCAGGTATGTAAATGCCTTTATAAAATGATGCGATGTGACTTGAGAACTACTAATGATATGAAATATGACAATTAACATAAGGTGGGCGGGGCGGCCGCCGGCCAGTTTTTAATCTTCACCGTCCATCTCACGTTGAGAATTGCAGACCTTATCAATATTTACTTATGGAGTATTAATCACGTGATTTAAATGACACGTGCTTAAAATATTCCCACTTTATTTAGAGGCATTTACATACATGACAACAAATTCTTATGTATTTACATATCTAACATGTTAACTTTGTTATTTTACATTTATACAATCCAATTCTTTCCTATGATATTAAAAATAACAATAGTTCTAATTTTCAAGACAGAAATGTACATTTTCATGCATAGGTAAGGTGATGTGTACATAACAGTTGTAGTTAAGGCGTTCGATTTTTGAAGGTGCCTCTAACTTGAAGTTCTACTTTATGTGCTCACATAGGGGTGTAAGTGAGCCAAGCTAACTCATGAGCCGGCTATAGAAGTGACTCGTAAATTTAATATTTTATCATAATTTATTTTTTAAATTGTCTCAATTCTCTAAAATGCTCAATTCATTTATCTTTTATTATAATAATTGTTTAAATTAATATTTTCTCTCATGTTAAGCAAGCACTCATAGAGTTAAGTTCGAGCTTGAACTTAGTTAATTATTCAAGCTAAAATCAAGCATGTCTTAAGCTCGGCTCAACTCAACTCGTGTACGGCGTTAGATTAGGCCATGAGAACTTCAAATAAAAATCAAATAACTTTGAACAATGCGTTTTTGGGACAAACATAAAGAACGTGTCATGTAAATTTCAGAACTTTAATGCAAATTTGATTAATGTTCTATTTTTTCACATGTATTTCACCAAAATATTTTTATCACATAAAAAAAACATATCTATTTTAAGTCCTAAAAATNTGCAATTTAATATTTTGCTTATCATTTTTTTAAGATAATTTTGTTATTTTCACAAAATTTAGATCTCTTGAACATTTAACAATTATTTTTAATAACTTTATTTCTAACAATTATTTTTTCATACTAGGCTATATCTAAGATGCATTTAAATAATAGTTGATGATAACATGTCCGAAAAAATTCTAAAAAATATTTTAAATGCATACGATAATGATTTTAAAAATGATAAAAAAAGTATATGAAAAATCATTTCAAATGATAGGTTTGAAAATAATGATGATGTACATAAAGAGTTTTAAAACTTATTTCAAGATGAGCATCAATAAGGATAAAAAAGGGGCTCCCATCTTCTTATAACAGTCGTGTTGAAATGGTCCAAACTTTAGTAAAGGGACAATGATAACTACTTCATTGTAATCGCCTAACCCTTATTAATGGTTATTATGAGCCATTTGTATGACATAAATGTGACAAAACTTATACAATATTTATACAAGGAAGATAAAAGTAAGAGTAATGCAATTTCTTTTTTGTTGTTGTATTTGAATAATATAGTGCATGGTATGATTATCACTTGACGAATGTATTTAATTTCTTAAAAACATTCATGCATATTACCTATGATCAAAACTTCTACATTGTTAATTATTTATGTATGTTTAAGTTTTTTGTAGATTGAGAAAGTAATGTTATGTCTATAAATATTCATGTTCATTCAAATTGTTAGCATGACATGTTATAGTTTTTTTTTTCCAGTTTAAATATATCAAAGAAGAGTGATATCCTTGATACATATCAGTTATATAAAATTTATTATATGCCCTGTAATCTATTTGGATGATTTAAATTGTGAATAATTTTAGTTTAATGATTATGATACATTGATTAAAAAAAATTAAAATATAGTATATATTTTATGATAGTCTTGGCTTATTAATAATTACTCCCTCAATCTTAATTAATAAAATTTGTGATGCTAATGGAATACATGTTTGATTGGATTATCTATCTTTGTTAACTCCATGCTAGGCTAAAAAGTGTTAAAATGAAAATGATATAATTTTCTTTTTGTTCCTTTCTCTTTTTATTTTTAGAAGCCATTCTATGAGTACTATGGGAAAAAAATTTTCTGGTAGTGGCTTATTAAGTGTTTTAAGTGAGGAGAAGTTAGGGACTATACAGTGAATAATCGCTTGGAGAGGAAACATAATAATCCACAAATTATTAGTGCTGTAACAAGGTACATAAGTCTTAATTTTAAGAAAAGCCATCAATGTAACTAAAAGGAAAAAAATTAGGGAATTAGAACAATCGACTAATAAAAGTTAGGGTATTTGCTATTACACCTAAAGTGGCTAATTAAAAAACAGGGTAGATATTCTTTTGATATCTAACCAATTTGGTAAAATTCTATTTGACTCTATAACTTCACATTAATTTATTTTTGAAGAGTTTTCAACAAGTATACCAGTTGAAATTTCTTTTATACCTATATTGTGTTAATGCTATTTAGAAACAGTTTATATGCATAAATAAATTATTATGAATACTAATAAACAAGGTACAAACTAATAATACAAATTAATTAGTATATATGTAATTACTTTTGATTTTATTTTAGGAATGGACTGGTGAGCAAAATACACTGTTAGTATTGATTATTAAAAGAATAGATTTATATATTATTTGCTTAAAAAATCATTTAACTTTTATTTTTGATTGGAATTTGTCACTTCCTTATAGCTTTAAAGATTATTTAAAAGATAAAAAGTGGGATTATTAAAAATATTAAATCATGGGATAAAGATATTAAAAAAAAAAATTGAAGGATACTCAAGTTGAAATAGAATTTCAAATGTGTCTCATAGTATATTGCTTGAATTTTTCCCTTAAAAAGAATTTAAATTTGAATTTAAAATATATTCAAGAACAAAAATAATATACAAATACCATTATATAACAACTCAATAATAATTACAAAAAAATGAAATAATAATTACAAGGGTTAATGGTTGAGGGGTATAAGATAAAATAATACACCTTGGAGTGCTTATGTGGTTTTTATTAAGAAGAATGATGAATCTATAAGAGCATGCATTGTTTATAGAGAATTGAATACAATAGTAATTAAAAATGAATATCTATTATCAAGGAGAAACAACTTATTTGATTAGATAATAAGTGTTAATGTGTTTTTTTTTTAAATTGATTCAAGGCTAATTTATCACCAAGTAGAGTTAAGATATTAAGTAGATACAAAAAAGATTCTTTTGGAATTAGATATGCCCAAGAATTTGTTTTAGTTCTAAAAATTCTTCATATATTGATAGGTTATTTATTACTTTCTATGGTTATATTATGATATATCTTATGAATAGTGAAAATCATGTTCAATATTAAAAAGTGATGGATCTATTAAAGATGAACTAATTGCATGTCAGTTTTTTAATGTGCGACTTTGCAAAATATAATAGACCTTTGAAAAGTATATTTTGTGCCTCTATAATATTAAGTAGGACTCTATAAAGCTCAAAATAATTAAAAAAAGTTTTAATGAAGAGTCTAATTCCTTAAATTAAAATTACATTAAGTGCATTAAGAAATTTGGAGAGATTTCTACTTGGAGAAACTTGGAGAAATATGAAAAAAGTTAGTTTGATTCCTAGCCATTTAAGACATAACAATTTCAAGTGCGAGAATGTCATTAACATATCTCTTAAAAATATCATAGCTCTCTCCTCTTCATAATCACCAACATGTGTTTTGATAAAATTTCTCTAAGAGAAGCTGATCAAATCTAAAGAAAGAAAGGATTGCTTGCTTGATCATGATTACATTTGCTTATATATTAGTGATATGTTGAGTTTGCCTGATTCATACACAGACATAAACGTGCATAAGTGACATAAGTCAATTTTTCATACTGTGTATGTTTTAATTTATGCAAATTGTTCCTTTCGTTTCATGATTTTACGCTTTTGAAAGTTGGATTTATGTTTTGCACGTTTCAGGAGGATTAACATGCAAATTAGAGCAAATTGGGAGAGTTTGGGCTTACTTAGCTCAGCGTGATCACACCAAATTGTGTCATGGCCACACCAGTTATACGACATAGTCATGCCATTTAACGAGTGTTGCCACTCCCCCTTAACAGTGCCCCGGATCCATATGCCTGGCCACTCCTATAGGCGGTGTGAAGACACCACCAAACCCGAGAGAGTGCCATAAAAGGATGCAAGATCCCAAATTTATTTATGAGTGATGCAACAACTTACCAATCAGATAAACTAACATAAGAGAAAGAATAAAAGCAAGAAGACTAGAGATTCGAAGATAAGCCCAAGAGTTTCACTTGATCTCGATCATGAAGTACATATCAATGTCAAGATATTCCTCATTCTTTGGCCTAGGTCAATACTGCAACAGAATGTATACATAAAATTAAAAGTACATAGTAATGCATAACAAGTACCTATTATAGGTTAAATATATCCAAACAACTTGTCGCTTATCAAAATACATCGAAGCTAAAAATCAGATGAAAATAAAGGATAAGATCTCTAAGAATGAAGCTTCTCATGAAGTCTCTAACAACTCATATTGAACTGATTAATAACATCACTATGGCCGAGGGAGTTAAAGTTCATTGTAATTTGGCATGCCTTGAAAGCTTCATTCAACAAATTCATCACTAAATTAAAATGCTATTAATGACTTCA
Organism: Phalaenopsis hybrid cultivar; assembly: GCA_002079205.1. Classification (NCBI taxonomy): domain Eukaryota; kingdom Viridiplantae; phylum Streptophyta; class Magnoliopsida; order Asparagales; family Orchidaceae; genus Phalaenopsis; species Phalaenopsis hybrid cultivar. Next base: position 33,677 of record JXCR01146600.1, on the reverse strand, counting down.
ATGAATGAATTCATTGGCAAATAGAACTCTACTCTAGAAAATTTTTAATTGCAATAAATGCTTGCTAATTTAGAGGGTGAACTCCTTTAGATGACTTGGTCTAATTGATGATGACTAGCTAATTACAAATGATAATAATAATAATAATAGTGCAAATTAATTAATTACATCTAAGGAAGTGTTTGGTAGCGCCTAATAATAGGATTTGTCGCCAGATTTATAAAATCTAGCGAAACATAAATGGTTGGCAAGTTCCATGAATTTATGAAATTCCAAACTTAAGGTATAAATTTTGCCTTCAATTTATCTTAAATTTGGATTTAATAAATTTCACGATGGGGTGTATTTAATAAATTTGTATTTACTAAATCTTGCTAATATTAAATATTGCAGACAACCAAACACCCCCTAAAATGAAAAAAAAAAAAAATTGCATCAAGAGTTAGGTCTGGACAACGAACGCGATGTATCGAACGGAGCAGCGGGAAAAAAAAAACCGCCCCCGATGCATCGCATCTTTCGCCTGAACATAGCTTGCATCCAGACTCAGAGCACAATATTTTTTTTTTGCTCTATAAGATATTAGACATGTAAGAGAGAATTAAAATAATTATTTATTTTTAAAAGATTATTGGTGACTTCAAGCAACTAATGGGCAACTACGCCAAGAATCTATCTGTAGAAAGAATGGAAGTCTATCCGCAAACACAACCAGACCAGCAGTAGCTTGCAGCACTATCAAGTCGCCGACCCCAGAAACACAACCAGACCAGCAGTAATCTAGTCTCGGCTTTTGATTGTTGATCCTCTCAATTTTCTTCGAAGCTTTTTTGTAAAGATCGTCGATGAATTCATCACCATATTTCATCTTTTAATCACGATTTCATTCTGTAATTTGATATATATGTCTCAGGGGATCGTCGAAAGGAGAAGCGGAGACTAGATTAGAACTGCTAAGGAGGCAGGAGAAATTTACTGGTCTTTTGTCATNTCTTCGAAGCTTTTTTGTAAAGATCGTCGATGAATTCATCACCATATTTCATCTTTTAATCACGATTTCATTTTATAATTTGATATATATGTCTCAGGGGATCGTCGACAGGAGAAGCGGAGACTAGATTAGAACTGCTAAGGAGGCAGGAGAAATTTACCGGTCTTTTATCAGAGATGGGTAGGCTTTTTCTGGTGAATCTTGAAGGCAAGTGCTATAGCTGCAAGCACTGTCAGGCTCATCTGGCCCTCAGTGAAGACATCGTCTCCAAGGTAAATTTCATGATCTCTTTTATTTTTTGGTTCCATATTTTAAACTGGTCGGGTCTTTGCAACTCACTTTGTTTCATCTTAGTCTGTTTTGCGGCTGAAATGTTCTTGATTGTGATGCTGATCAACTATGATGGTCTTTGGTGATTTTTTTTGCTCNTGGTCGGGTCTTTGCAACTCACTTTGTTTCATCTTAGTCTGTTTTGCGGCTGAAATGTTCTTGATTGTGATGTTGATCAACTATGATGGTCTTTGGTGATTATTTTTGCTAAATTTGGTGGTGTTTTGATAGCTTGTTCTTGTCTGCGCTGCAACTGTTTCTTCCCAGTTGCAGAACTTTATGTTTCTGATGAGATTGTGCTATTTTGATTGCTCGGGGTTTTGGGCTATTTATTTGCGCGGGTGATTACTCTTTGAAACTATAACTAGTAACCCCTTTTTGCCATCCTTCAGGATCATTCAGGTGGATGAAGAGCTCCATTGGGATATTTTGGGACNGTCTGCGCTGCAACTGTTTCTTCCCAGTTGCAGAACTTTATGTTTCTGATGAGGTTGTGCTATTTTGATTGCAAGGGGTTTTGGGCTTTTTATTTGCGCGGGTGATTACTCTTTGAAACTATAACTAGTAACCCCTCTTTGCCATCCTTCAGGATCACTCAGGTGAGATGAAGAGCTCCATTGGGATATTTTGGGAAGGGCAGCTGAATGGTGAAATTATTTTTTATGTTTTGAGTGCGGACTAGTGTTTTATTTGTGCTGATGGCTATCATTGGATAGAATNGGGCTTTTTATTTGCGCGGGTGATTACTCTTTGAAACTATAACTAGTAACCCCTCTTTGCCATCCTTCAGGACCACTCAGGTGAGATGAAGAGCTCCATCGGGATATTTTGGGAAGGGCAGCTGAATGGTGTACTTATTTTTTATGTTTTGAGTGCGGACAAGTGTTTTATTTGTGCTGATGGCTATCATTGGATAGAACTGCAATTGGAAAAACTAAGTGGCTTGGTTAGCTTGAGGAAGAAGAAATTTTGCTAAAAGTTATGTAGAGTATGAAATATGATGGGGGTTGTGTGGTGAACCTTGGCCATTGAAGTGTGTAGGATTCTTCCATTTCAGTATTTTTTTAACATTGTATCTGTTTCAGCATAGTATAGTTTTCTCCATTTTAGCATACATTTTTAACATTTTGTGTTTTAACACTGAATTTGCCCACTTGCTTTTTTTTTTTGTTTTTTTGGGGCATTTACATACATATCTCACAATTCGTATGTATTTACATATCTCACACCTAAACTTTCAAATTTACACACACATCACTCAAATCCTTAATATCAAATAACAAATAGCACTATTATCACTTTTTAAAAGTGAACATAACTTTTCATGCATACGTTTAAAGCACCAAAGTGCCCCTATGTATGTAAATGTGAAAGTTTAGGTGTAAGATATGTAAATACATAAGAATTGTGTGCTACATATGTAAATTTCCCATTTTTTAATTCATTTTAGAGTTGTAGCATGCTTTTGATAGTAGTATGCAGTGTCTGGTTTATGTGATGCCTAAGGTTTCCATCAAGTTGTCAACAATTGATTTTTGTGAATAAAGGTGTTTATAATGCCTCCTGCTGTAACTGTGGTGTGGCTGGCACTTGCTTCAGATGTGTTGCATTAGTTCCTGATATTCATAATTTTAAGAAGTGGCTGATACCTAGCTATTATTTGTAATTATTGCACCTGATATCTGAGTTTCTGTTGCTGTTATTCATTATGGTACATTTCTTGTACTGTGAATATGAGAATTTAAATTATGTAAATTGGTTTTACCAGTAAGCACTATTAGTCAATATAGACGGCTAGATGCAGCATCAACTCATAATATTTAAGGCTGACTTTTTGATGTAAACAATAGTGTCTATTAAGCTGGGTTAGAGCTTTACCTGATTTAATTGACTAGTTGAATGTATGATGTCACATAAATTGTGAGGAATTGAACTTAGTGACTTACTATGACCATTTATTGAATTAATGACCCTATCATAGACCATGCTGATTATCATAGCTAATAAATTTCTATAATTCTTGACAGTTTTGGGCTTCCTTTTCAGGTTTCTTATTGTGTAGATTACTTTTCATCTAGAAAAAAAGTCCAGGAACCTTTTTTTTGGGGGCAAAATACAAACATGTTGAAAGCGTGCATTTCATTAGTTCAAAGAAGGTAACATAAATAAATAAATAAAAATAAAAATTCTCAAGATTGGAAACTTGAAATTAATAGCTAGATCCTATATCAAACATTTGAAGAACTCCTTACAATTAGTAGTATTTTCATATTTTATTCTTCATTATATGATCAGTTTTTCTCCCTTTCTCAATTTGTTTTGCTTTCTCTTAGAGAATGGTAATCATATCTTATGTT
>JXCR01146600.1:13663-29464 GCA_002079205.1 Phalaenopsis hybrid cultivar | reverse complement strand
TGCTGCCGAGATGAGAATGATTAAGTGGATGAGTGGCTTTACACTTAGAGACAAAATGCGAAATGAATATATCCGTGATAGGGTTGGTGTAGCATCTTTGACGGACAAAATTAGAGAAAGTCGTCTTAGATGGTTTGGTCACATCAAGCGTCGACCATCTGATGGTCCGATTAGGAGAGTAAATGTTTTAGATTCGACTTATGTTGAGAAAGGCAAAGGTAGACCTAGGAAGACATGGGCTTATTGTATAAAAAATGATCTTAATTTATTAGAACTAAATGAAATATGACACTAAATAGGACGCAATGGAGAAAAATGATTCATGTAGCCAACCCCACGTAGTCGGATTAAAGATTTGTTTCTATTGTTGTATGATTTTGTTATTGCTAATACTTTATTCAAGAAAAGAGATGAACATATTATTATTTATAAGAATGATTTAATAAAATACAAATTGATTATTTTCTTATGAGAATAAGAGATCGTCGAGAATGTAAAGATTATAAGGTTATTCCAAGTGAGGATTTAAGCTCTCTACATCGATTAAAGAGTTGTAAAATAAATAATACTAAGAATCATAGTCGTAAAATTAGATGGGGGTACCTAAAAGACAAATAAAATTATTTTTATGAGTAAAATTCAAGATTTTAATATTTGAGATGTTCATGAAGAAAGAAATTTTATGTGGGATAAAGTAACATAAACTATTAAACAAGTAGCAAAATTTGTACTTGGGAAATCAAAAGAAAAAATTTCTATAAATAAAAATAGTTGACGGTGGAATAATAATGTGTAAGAAAAGATAAAATATAAGATGGTATGTTATAAAAATTGGTTTAAATGTAAAAACTTAGAGAATTGGGAAAATATCAAACGATTCATAAGGAGTCTAAGAGAACAATCTATGATGCTAAAAATTTTGCTTTTAGTAATATTTATAATAGATTAGATACTAAAGAGAGTGAAAAATATATGTATAAACTAGCCAAACAAAGAGAAAATAAAAATAAAGATTTAACTCAAGTAAAGTATATTAAAGATGAAAATCAAAAGTGTATTTCTGAGAAAAAATATATTCAAAATAGGTGGGTGAGTTATTTTGATAAACTTTTTAATGAAGTTTCGGAAAATGCGATCGACCTTAGTTATCTTAATATTGTTAATACTAACAAAATATTTCATTTTTACCATCACATTAGCAAAAAAGAAGTTGAGGAGGCTTTAAACAAAACCAATGGTGGAAAGTGTAGGACCTGATGATATCTCAAGTGAATTGTGGAAATATTCGAGAGAGTTAGGATTGTAGGAAGAGTATTTTGGTCCCCATTTTTAAGAATTAAAGGGATGCACAAGAGTATACCAATTATCGAAGTATTAAATTGATGTGTCATACTTTAAAATTATGGGAAAGGGTAATTGATTATAAACTAAGACATATTACAAAGATTTCTCATAACCAATTTGGATTTATGTCGGACAGGTCTACTATGGAAGCTATATATTTATTGAGAGGTTTGATGGAGAAATTCAGAGATAATACGGAGGATCTACATATGATTTTTATTGAGTTAGAAAAGCTTACGATAAGGTTCCGAGAGATATCATTTGGAGAGTTCTTGAGAATAAAGGTGTTGAGATGACTTATATTCAAGTCATTAAAGATATGTATACAAAAACTGTTATTTGTGTTCGAGCAGAAGGAGGATTGACCAAATATTTTTCTATTTCTGTTGGTTTACATCAGGGTTCGACTTTAAGCCCATATCTTTTTGCTTTAGTTATGGATGATCTTACTGGACAATTACAGGAGGACGTACCTTAGTGTATGCTTTTTACTGATGATATTCTTCTCGTGGATAAGATGAGAGAAAAAACCTCAGGAAAACTTGAATTATGGAGGTCTACCTTGGAGTCTAAAGACCTTCGTTAGAGTAGAACTAAAATTGAATACATGGAATGTAATTTTAGTAGTAGTAGCTCTAGTGACATAAATGTAACTATGTGTGATCAAATTATTAGGTGTGAACTCTTGAGATATCTCGGGTCTATTGTTCAAAGTGATGGTGATATTGATGGGGATGTTATTAGTAGAATTTAAGTTGGTTAGTTGAAGTGGAGGGTGCTTTAGGCCAATTGTGTGATGGAAAAGTACTACTTAGACTGAAAGGGAAATTTTATAAGATGGTGGTGAAACTTGGAATGCTCTATGGTGCTGAATGTTGGCCTTTAAAAGAGAAACATAAAACTAAGTCAGGTGTTGCTGAGATGAGAATCATTTGGTGTATGAGTAGCTTTACACTTAGAGACAAAATGCGAAATGAATATATTTGTGATAGGGTTGGTGTAGCTCTAGTGACGAAAAAAATTAGAGAGAGTCGTCTTAGGTGGTTTTGTCACATTAATCGTCGACCATCTGATGATTCGATTAGAAGAGTAGATGTTTTAAATTCGACTTATGTTAAGAAAGCTGAGGTAGACCTATGATGACTTGGGCATATTGTATAAAAAAAGATCTTTATTTATTGGAATTAAATGAAAACATGACAATAAATAGGGCGTAATGGAGAAAAAGTATTCATGTAGCCGACCTCACTTAGTGGGATAAAGGTTTATTGTTGTTGTTGTTGCTGCTGCTGTTGTGAGGTACTGCCTTCTTAATTAGATCAATCTGCTGCCTTCGAAAAGGTGTGATTTCTTTGTCATATGAGGCAGTACTTGTAATCCCAGAATTGAACTTTTTGCTTTTGAAATATAATATGTATTCTACTACAAGCCTAAGACTCTTACCCTGATTTTAGGCAACCTGGCTTTCTAATTATCTTTCTTGTGAATTTGTTATTTGAAACAATAAAAAAATATTTGGGACTGAAGTCCATAGACTATGAATATTGCACAACTAAATTTACAAAGATATAGCACACTATGTTTGCTTTTAACTGCCTTAACATAAAGGTTTTAGTTTCTACGAAATAGAAGCATCATCTCATGTATTCAATGATTAGTGATCACATTAATGTCATACCAGACTCCATAATCATTTCATTTCTTTTACCGGAAGTAACGAGGCCAATTAATTTAAGAAAAGTCACCTTTGATAATGTGGCTGCAATGGGTAAATTTAATGACCAACTTATTCTGTGCTTTGTGCAGTCTTTTCATTGCAGGCATGGGAAGGCTTATCTATTCAGCAAGGTGTAAGTACCCATGTTTACTTTTATTTTATTTTTCTGGTTCCATTTCAAGGAGAACAGCTGACTTGAAAACTTACTCTTAGTATATTTCTTTTTTTTTTCACAAGGAATAAAATCAAAAGGTATCTAATTTATAGCAGCTCACTTTTATGTATTTTGTTTCTATGTATTCACATGACTCATTTAATTTCATAAAGAAGAGCATTGACTGGATTGACCAAGCTATTAAGATGACATATTGTGAGTATGCAGCAATTCACAAGAAATTTGTGAAAAGAGAAAAAAGTATTGAGTTTTTTTGTAGAACTTTGTAATGACTTCAATTAAGTTTGAGTCGAAGTCTAAATTAGAGAAAATCTCCATTCTATATGAGGTTTTCTTACTTGTACGAGTTGAATTAGGAATGAAAATGATGTTTAATAATTTGATCTACAAAACATTTGCCATGATGACCATAGAATTCTAAAGTAATAAATATGTTGCTACAAATTCTTCTCCCATTGAAAGGACAAAAGCCTCATTCTAAAGACAATCTCTAGTGCAACCATTGTAAGAATAAAGGGCTCATAAAAAACAGATGTTGAAAACTTGTAAAAGTCCCAATGTTGTGATGGAAACAATCAATGAAAAAAAATATATCGAAAAAGCCATATAAGTCATACTCTCTTGCACAAAATTGTATAACTTTCAACTTTCATATTCTTAGTGCCATAAAAAATCCTTCTCAAACTTGGAATTTAAACTCAGATGCCACTAATCATATGACAAACCTTGCCAATATCTTTCACAATTACTAATTCTACTTAATAATTGGAAAATAAAAGTTACAGTTCTCTAATAGTTGTTGTAACAAATCTCAATTTATTCACTTTTACCCTCAATAATATATTACATATTTTTACTTTACAATTAAATTTTTGTCAATCCATAAAATTATCTATACACCATTGGGGCAGACTCGTTTAAAAGGATAAAGTGCGGACTAGCTCGTTAAGTGTAGCTTAACACAAGCTCATCGAATCAAACCCAATATGAACTTTGTGTCTCTGAAGATTTGCATATCGTCCTCCCTCGAAGAATGAATGAGTGAGAGTTTTACATTGATATCCCAGGTTAAATTTTAGAATTCGGATTAGATCCCATAGATTTTGTCCTCATTTTGTGAGTTCCTTTTTTTATAGAGGTTGAAGTTTCTCATAGGTGCAAGCTCATACGGTTAATTACCCCTCCCAATAATGGGAGAACACTTTAGATTTAGACTAATTATTAGGTGCTAAATATTTAGATTCAACTTATAGTAGCAATAAATTTAAATTATATATTATAAAATTTATCATTATGAGCTTAGAGTAGAGGGTAGGGGGAATGATGATGTGCTTGATCAAAATTTTATGGTTTCTTCATCTTATAATAGTCCATATTCCACTAAGTCAAAGAAAGTAGTCGACCCAATTAAACAAAAAGATTTTTATCAGTAGCTATGAGTTGTTTCATCAAAGGAAACTGTAGACTTAGGGTGAATATTTATCTAAAAGGATAAATTTAAGTCGAATCTGACTAATTTTGATTTTTATGCCATATCGGGTATATCTTTTGATTTACAACTCAAAGTGCAACAAAATTATTAGGGAACATATGAGTGCAGTTGTGACTATAATATAGTAGAGCCTACTGGTCAAACTACTCAACCAAAGGGCTTTGGTTGTAACCTATTTATTTGTGGTATTTGCTAACCAAACAACGCAGATAAAAGAGTCGAACCACTCTTAGTTGCATGAAATTATTTTGAGCTCGAATGCATTATCATACTTGACATGATATTTGGTATTTGTGAGCTTAGGTTAATCATAAATTATGATTTTTGATAAATTTATGTGGAGAGTGGATGAGATTTGATAATTTGCTTTAAATGATAAATTTCATTAAGTACTTTTTAGATTTTGATGATTTGAAATTATGATTTTTATGAATAAACCCTATGGTTAATTTTTTTTTTCAATGCAACCATCCTTATGGTTATATATTTAAAATACTCATGTTTATGATTTGATTTAAATTTATTGTGAGCTTGCATAAAAATATATCTTGTCAATTATTATTGTTCTCAAGAGTCTCAAATTGGCTAAGTACGGGTTCAATCTCATCAACTTTAGTCCATAAAAGGAGGTAGGGGCTTAGTCTCGCCAACTTTTATTCTAATTAAGAGGAGGGTCAGCTTGATTAAAATGAGTTTTATGATCTTGTCCTATAAGTTACACAGGCAACTCAAGAGTTTGCTTCATATGAAGACTTTGGGTTTGATTTTCAAAAGTGATATTTTCATAAAGTTTAGGAATAATTGTACACTTCTCGAGGCAAATTTAATTTTATTTTGAGTTCGCACAACATTTTTAGACCAGTTATTAAGGCATTCAGTGCATTGATTGGAGCACATACAAATGAATTTCTTGGTGTGCATGCAATTTGATTCACTTGTGCGGAGTAGGGCTGTAAATGAGCCGAGCTTGAGCGAGCTCAAGGTCAACTCGTGTTCGGCTCGTGTTTGAAATGGCTCGTGAACAGTGTGTTCGTGTTCGACTCAAATAATATTTTTTTATTCGTGTTTGGCTCGTGTTCAGCTCGAAATTGGAGAAGAAGATGATTCAGAAGAGGATGAGAGCCCTAAGCTCTCGGAAGATGACTCAGAAGAGGAAGAGGAAGACAAACACAAACAACAAACCCTAAGCTCTCGCTGTCGAAACCCTTTCGCCATTTTGAGAGTAGAAGGAGATGACTCAGAAGAGAAAGAGAGTCAAAACAAAATTTTCGAGAGCAGACGAACACAAACGACAAATTCTAAGCCCTCGCCTCCGAAAGTCTTTAGCGTTTTTAGAGTAGAAGTAGATGGCTCGGAAAAGGAAGAGAGCCGAAATAGATGTCTCGAGAGTGGAGGCTAGACGGGATTAGGGATTTAGGGTTTCTTTAGTATTAGAGTTATATATATTATATTATAATATTTATATAACTTATATAATATAAGTAATAATAATATATTATTACTAATAATTTATTATATATTATAATTTATAGGGTTTATTTTTTAAAAATATAATAATTTGTTTTAAAATTTGACTGATTATAATTTATAATATTTAATTTTATGAATATTTATTATGTATATATATATATATTTATTTTATTATTTATTTTCGAGCCGAACCCGAGCGAACAAATTTTTGTTCGTGTTCGGCTCGTTTGCATTTCGAGCTTAAATATTTATTCGTGTTCGGCTCGTTCGTTAACGTTAGACTTAACGAACAAGCTGAACACGAGCCGCTTAACAAGCTGAACATGAGTTATTCGCGAATGACAAGCCAATTTGACAACCCTAGTGTGGAGTACTTGCTCGAATCTTAAGGTACTAACACATTCTTTAATGTGTTTATATGAATTAAAAATAGCCTCGAGAAATGCATTTATAATCAAGACACTAGCACAAGTATTTTAATCATTGGAATGCATATAAGAATTCAATTAAATAATTTTGTCTTATATCTTTTTGTTGGTTTGTGTCCGCGTGTAGGTTTGTGTTTTAGATCCGGTGCTGATTAAGGCATGCTTGCTAATGAGCTTTTAAGTTTCTACAAGTTTGTTTATTCAATTGTGCCCTGCTTGTACGCGGCTGTAATGTTCATCTTTATCAAATTTTAGGCATGTAGGATCTTATTCATGCTTGCTAGCAAGCTAGAAAGTTTTTCGTAAATTTCATTCAAGTTTTGTTTATGTTCATAGTCGAATTGTTTAGTCCTCCGTTTTTCCCTAGATACATTCTCAATTCTTGTTCACCTTCAATTGTAATGTATTTCGAGTGTTTAAATCCATTAAATTTTGCATTTTTAGGTTCTTTTAGATCTCATTTAAATTCTTTTTAGGTCTCCTGTTAGTCGAAAAGAGTTCGGCGAATTTTTGACAGCCTGTCGGCATCATCATCATTTAGGAGGCTGCATTGGGAGTGATAGATATTTTCAACATGTTCTAAAAAAAGGGCATGTTGGTGCTTTGCATCACCCGAAAGCAGCGGGTTTTCACCCCACTATTTTTAAAAAAACATTCATAGAGCTTTGTGGATCTGCATAAAAAGAATAACACATATTGCCCTCTCGCCATATGGACACTATGATCATGGTTCTTTAATCCACCACACTTAAANACTTAATACAAATGATACCTCTTGAAGAAAGAGTTTTTATTGGAGGAGATTTAAATGGACATGTCGGTAGAGCGGTAGAAGATTTTAGAAATATTCATAGTGGCTACGATTTTGGAGTGATTAGTGAAGAAGGTAGAGCTATATTAGATTTTATTTTAGCGTATGATTTTGTTATTGAATACATGGAATGTACTTTTAGTAGTAGTAGCTCTAGTGACAGAAGTGTAACTTTGGGTGATCAAATTATTAAAAGGTGTGAACGATTTAGATATCTCGGGTCTGTTGTTCAAAACGATGGTGATATAGATGGAGATGTTAATAGTAGAATTCAAGTTGGTTGGTTAAAGTAGAGGAATGCTTCGGGTCTTTTATGTGATAGAAATGTATTGCTTAGACTGAAAGAAAAATTTTACAAGACGGTGGTGAGACCTGCAATGCTTTATGGTACTGAATGTTGGCCTTAAAAGAGAAGCATAATACTAAGTTAAGTGCNGTAGCTCTAGTGACAGAAGTGTGACTTTGGGTGATCAAATTATTAAAAGGTTTGAACGATTTAGATATCTTGAATCTGTTGTTCAAAGCGATGGTGATATAGATGAGTTTGTTAATAGTAGAATTCAAGTTGGTTGATTAAAGTGAAGGAATGCTTTGGGCCTTTTGTGTGATAGAAAAGTACTGCTTAGATTGAAAGAAAAATTTTATAAGACGGCGGTGAGACCTGCAATGATCTATGGCGCTAAATGTTGGCCTTTAAAAGAGAAGCATAATAATAAGTGAAGTGTTGCTGTGATGATAATGATTAGGTGGATGAGTGGCTTTACACTTAGAGACAAAATGCAAAATGAATATATTCATGATAGGGTTGGTGTAGCTTCTGTGACGGACAAAATTAGAGAGAGTCGTTTTAGATGGTTTGGTCACATTAAACGTCGACCATCTGATGATCGGATTAGAAGAGTAGATGTTTTAGGTTCGACATGTGTTAAGAAAGGCAGAGGTAGACCTAAAATGACTTGGGCTTATTGTATAAAAAATGATCTTAATTTACTAGAATTAAATGAAATTACGACACTAAATAGGACTCATGGAGAAAAAGGATTCATGTAGCCGACCCTGCGTAGTGGGATTAAGATTTTATTGTTGTTGTTGTTGTTGTATACTCTCTTATCAATGCATTAAAATGTGTACTTGATTAAAAAAAAAGTTATAATAGTAACATTTTTAACGTGATATTAAAGGTTTGATTGGCATAAATGTAAAAAAAAAAAAAAAAAAACAGAGGTCATTTGTTAAATACATGGGTTTTGGGCTGCAGGTATGTAAATGGCTTTATAAAATGATGCGATGTGACTTGATAACTACTATGATATGAAATATGACAATTAACGTAAGGTGGGCGGGGCGGCCGCCGGCCAGTTTTTAATCTTCACCGTCAATCTCACGTTGGGAATTGCAGACCTTACAAATTTTTACTTATGGAGTATTAATCACGTGATTTAAATGACACGTGCTTAAAATATTCCACTTTATTTAGAGGCATTTACATGCATGACAACAAATTCTTATGTATTTACATATCTAACATGTTAACTTTGTTATTTTACATTTATACAATCCAATTCTTTCCTATCATATTAAAATAACAATAGTTTTAATTTTCAAGGCAGAAATGCACATTTTCATGCATAAGTAAGGTGATGTGTAAGTAACAATTGTAGTTTAGCTGTAAGTGAGCTAACTCATGAGCCGGCTCGATAAGTGACTCGTAAATTGATCTCCATGAGCTAACACACCAAGCTACCCCCGACTCAATTCACTAGATCGAGAGTAGGCTCATTCAAAAGAAATTAACAAAAATATACTTAAAATAAATTAAAAATTAAGAATTTATTTTTAAATATTAAAAAAATTTTAAAAATAATATTTTATATTTTATCATAATTTATTTTTAAAATTGTCTCGATTCTCTTAAATTCTCATTTCATTTATCCTTTATTATAATAATAGTTTAAATTAATATTTTCTGTCATGTTAAGCAAGCACTCATGGAGTTAAGTTCGAGCTTGAACTTAATTAATTATTCAAGCTAAAATCAAGCATGGCTTGAGCTCGGCTCAACTCAACTCGCGTACGCCGTTAGATTGGGCCATGCGAACTTCAAATAAAAATCAAATAACTTTGAACAATGTGTTTTTGGGACAAACATAAAGAACGTGTCCATGTAAATTTCAGAACTTTAATGCAATTTTGATTAATGTTTTATTTTTTCACATGTATTTCACCAAAATATTTTTATCACATAAAAAAAATATTTCTATTTTAAGTCCTAAAAGGTGAAATAACTCATTTTATGTATGTATTGATGAAGTGGCATACATGTAAAAATTGAAATTTAAGTTTTACATATGTAAATACATAGAAATTAAGTGGTATTTATGTAAATCTTTCAAATAAGAAAAGTAGTTGGAACATTTCTTAGTTATAATCATCATTTATATAGATTGTGGCAAGCATTTTTTTTTATATTAAGATATACATATATTTTCATCATAATTCACACTTGAGTCAATAAATGTCGAATCATTTTTCATGCTCAATAGTTCAATATAATCATTCATATTTGACTCACATTTGTTTCACATGTTTCATCCCAATAACAACCTTATCATTCGAGCCAACAAGTTTGACTAGAAATACACTTTATTCTAGTGTGAACTAAACATGTTGCGCTGCATCAAATAATAAGTTATTATTATTATTATTTTATCAAGCATATGACATTAATGCATCTTTGTTATATATATATATATATATATATATATTGCACTCAAGTATTTTAATTGGCCCCTTCTCACAATAAACTAATATTTTATTTCAAATAAGCTATCTTACGTGGCAAACAAGTAAACTTTGTTTGTAAGATTAATTCCATCAAAATCTTTCATATCTCATAAATAATATCACCATTTTAACTAAAACAAAAAAATGTTGGAATACTCCTTCCAATGTATAAGTGAGATGGTAAGTTTGTAAAAATTGAAGTCTCGGTGTTATATATGTAAATATTCAATAATAGAGCCGTAAGTACTAATGAGAAAAATATTACATCAAGACTCATAATGCATTCAAAGTTCAATGATAGGGCGTCACGTGTCAAGTGAGCTCCACCGTTTTTAACACTGGTCAATGATGTAGTATTTTCTCATATAAATGTGTCAAAATGCCTACCCTTAACATGCCTACCGTTAACTATTAGAAGTGATGCATACCTTTTCATTTTGAATTGTGATTGAATTTTCTTTACCACTAAGGCCTTGTGGAGAAATTCTTTTGTTGATAAAATCCTTTNTTTGTAAGATTAATTCCATCAAAATCTTTCATATCTCATAAATAATATCACCATTTTAACTAAAACAAAAAATGTTGGAATACGCCTTCCAATGTATAAGTGAGATGGTAAGTTTGTAAAAATTAAAGTTTCAGTGTTATATATGTGAATATTTAATAATACAGTGGTAAGTACTAATTAGAAAAATATTAGGGTCAGAACTCCTAATGCATTTGGAGTTCAACGGTGGCGTGTCATGTGTCAAGTGGGCTCCACTGTTTTTCACACTGGCCAATGCCAGTGTATTATGAGAGGGCTCATTGACATGTGGCGTCCCCACCACTGGACTCCGAACGCAAACTACATTAGGAGTCATGATGTAATATTTTCTCGTATGAATGTGTCTAAATGCTTACCCTTAACATGCCTTCCGTTAACTATTAGAAGTGATGCATACCTTTTCGTTTTGAATTGTGATTGAATTTTCTTCACAACTAAGGCCTTGTGGTGAAATTCTTTTGTTGATAAAATCTTTAGAAAAATTACAAAATTTAGANATATATATATATATATATATATATATATATATATATATATATATATATATATATATATATATATAACATAAGGTTGGCGAGGCGGCCGCCGGCCAGCTTTTAATCTTCACCGTCAATCGCACGTTGGGAATTGCAGACCTTACAAATTTTTACTTATGGAGTATTAATCACGTGATTTAAATGACACCTGCTAAAAATATTCCCACTATATTTAGAGGCATTTACATACATGACAACAAATTCTTATGTATTTACATATCTAACATGTTAACTTTGTTATTTTACATTTATACAATCCAATTCTTTCCTATGATATTAAAAATAACAATAGTTTTAACTTTCAAGACAGATATGCACATTTTCATGCATAAGTAAGGTGATGTGTACGTAGCAATTGTAGTTAAGGTGTTGGATATGTAAATACATAAGAGATCTACTTTATGTGCTCAGATAGGGGTGTAAGTGAGCCGAGCCAACTCATGAGTGAGCTCGATAAGTGACTCGTAAATTGATCTCCATGAGCTAACACACCAAGCTGCCCTGACACAACCTACTAGATCGAGAGTAGGCTCGTTCAAAAGAAATTAATAAAAATATACTTAAAATAAATTAAAAATTAAGAATTTATTTTTAAATATTAAAAATATTTTAAAAATAATATTTTATCATATATATTTTTTTAAAATTGTCTCGGTTCTCTTAAATTCTCATTTCATTTATCTTTTTTTTATAACAATAATTTAAATTAATAGTTTCTCTCATGTTAAGCAAGCACTCATAGAGTTAAGTTCGAGCTTGAACTTAATTAACTATTCAAGCTAAAATCAAGGATGGCTTGAGCTCGGCTCAACTCAACTCGTGTACGCTGTTAGATCAGGCCATGCGAACTTCAAATAAAAATCAAATAACTTTGAACAGTGCGTTTACTTCATGTAAATTTCAAAACTTTAATGCAAATTTGATTAATGTTTTATTTTTTCACATGTATTTCACCAAAAATATTTTTATCACATAAAAAATATTTCTATTTTAAGTCCTAAAAGATGAAATAACTCATTTTATGTATTGATGAAGTGGCATACATGTAAAAATTGAAATTTAAGTTTTACATATGTAAATACATAGAAATTAAGTGGCATTTATGTAAATCTTTCAAATAAGAAAAGTAGTTGGAACATTTCTTAGTTATATTCATCATTATTATAGATTGTGGCAAGCATTTTTTTTCCATATTAAGATCTATATATTTTTTCATCATAATTCACACTCGAGTCAATAAATGTCGAATCATTTTTCATGCTCAATATAATAATAACTTACTATTTGATGTGGCGCAACATGTTTAGTTCACACCAGAATAAAGTTTATTTCTAGTCAAACTTGTTGGCTCGAATGATAAGGTTGGTATTGGGATGAAACATGTGAAACAAATGCGAGTCAAATATGAATGGTTATTATTTTATCAAGCATATGACATTAATGCATCTTTGTTACATAAACCACTCAATTTTTAAGTATTTACGTATCCAACACCTAAACTTAGGTTTTTTACAATTATACCACCAAAATCTTTCATATCATAGAAAAAATGCCACCGTTCTAACTATCAGAAGGGAAGCAAACCTTTACATGCATGGTTTAGGTGGTATGTATGTAAAGATTGAAGTTTGTATTTTATATTGCACTCAAGTATTTTAATTGGCCCCTTCTCACAGCAAACTAATATTTCATTTCAAATAAGATATCTCTTGAGAAAATTAGGGCGAAGAAAAACAGTAACGACACAAATTCAGAAGAACACAGAGATTTAACGAGGTTCGGCAAAGATGCGTACGTCCTCGGGAGCAGAGCGGAGAGTTCCTTTCAATAATCAGAAAAGAGTTTACAGAATTCAGGAATCCAACTCTCTCAAAGACCTAGAATTACAAACATGTTTATTTATAATCCTAGAGTAAACCCTACAATACAATATGTAATTATCAAATTACCCATGTACCGTATAGCGGGGCGTTGACCCAGCACCCCCAACCCACATAACGTAATTTCTTGATTTGGACAGATTCTTCCGCTTCGCTCTGCTCTGCTCCGCTTTGTTCCAGCTTCTGTCCCTATATGGTATATGAGGCATACCATAACAATATCTTACGTAGCAAACAAGTAAACTTTGTTTGTAAGATTAATGCCATCAAACTCTTTCATATCTCATACATAACATCACCATTTTAACTAAAACAAAAAATGTTGGAATACTCCTTCCAATGTATAAGTGAGATGGCAAGTTTGTAAAAATTGAAGCTTTGGTGTTATATATGTAAATATTTAATAATAGAGGGGTAAGTACTAATGGGAAAAATATTATATCATGACTCCTAATGCATTCGGAGTTCAATGGTAGGGTGTCATGTGTTAAGTGGGCTCCATCGTTTTTAACACTGGCCAATGCCAGTATATTATGGTGGGGCCCAATTGACACGTGGCGCCCCCACCACTGGACTCCGAATGCAAACTGTATTAGGAGTCCTGATGTAATATTTTCTCGTATGAACGTGTCTAAATGTCTACGGTTAACTATTAGAAGTGATGCATACCTTTTCATTTTGAATTGTGATTGAATTTTCTTTACAACTAAGGCCTTGTGGAGAAATTCTTTTGTTGATAAAATCCTTAGAAAAATTACAAAATTTAGGTTTTAACGAGATGGACGTGTTTCTTCTGGGCAATACCAATAACATAGCGTGTCTAAATGCAAAAAAGAAAGATGGATATATATTTATATATTTATATATATATATATATTTGCAATTATAAAATATGTATTTAATTTATATGGGACAAATGCATCATTCAATATATATTTTTTGTAAATTACTTGTAAGCATGCCATTTGCGAGGTTTGTTACAAGTCATGGCAAAATTCTCTTTGAGNATATATATATATATATATATATATATATATATATATATATATATATATATATACATATGCAATTATAAAATATGTGTTTAATTTATATGGGACAAATGCATCATTCAACAATTTACAAGAAGCAAAATAAAGTAGACTATAATTTTTGTTTAAATTACTTGTAAGCATGCCATTTGCGAGGTTTGTTACAAGTCATGGCAAGAGTCTCTTTGAGAAACAAATTTGGGTCAAGATAATCTAATTTAAATTTATTGGAAGATTTACATACATACCACTCAATTCTTATGCATTTACATATCTCATACCTAATTTTTACATGAACTGTATTTCACTTGTCAAAAGTGTGAAGTATTCGAATGATATCGTAAATAATAAAATTTAGATGGTAGATATGTAAATTGGTAGGAATTGAGTGATTGTATATAAATGCCCCCTCTATTTTAGTGTAGATTTCGATTTCAAAATTGATATCTAGTATAAAATATGACATGATTACCCGCATTATGAAATATCTCAAAAATTAAAAAAAAATATAACAATCATAACGACAAAAAATAAATACGTACAAATATTTGCTGTGAAATTTATTTATATTAAAACGTTAAGATGTTACATCTTAACGTTTTAATATAAATAAATTTCACAGCAAATATTTGTACGTATTTATTTTTTGTCGTTATGATTGTTGTATTTTATTTTATTTTTTAAAAGGAATCGTATGTGAGTCTCCAACCACCCCTAATATGCATCATAATTTGAGTATCATTTTCTTAAGGCCAATTGTGCCAAAGGAAATTCGAACCCCTAACCTGAGAGATTTTATATCGTGAATGTCAATCAACAGATGATACGTGGCACTAATCATTGTATTTATTGACAATATTTTTCTCATTTTATGGCAACTAATTTCTTAATTACAAATAATTGTTTTGATCTTTCCTTATATTGTCATATATCTTTCTTATGTATATATTTTTTGAAAAAGAAAATCGATATTTGGCAGAGACCCAATACTAATTTTTCATGTGCTATGTCTCATGATAAGAGCCCACACCATGTGCCTAAATATTTGAGAACACAGCGTCACTGGATATCGAACCTGTGAGATGAGTTGTGTGTGTATATATATATATATATTATATGCATATTACAAAAACATTTTCTTTCACANTCAATGGGTATTGAAATTAATTTGGGAATTCCAAAGGGTATTGAAATTAATTTGGGAATTCTAAAGAAAAAAATCCCAACAAGCACTACTGGGTATCGAACCCGTGACATGAGGTGTGTGTGGTGTGTCTATATATATATATATATATATATATATATTATGCATATTACAAAAAAAATTTCTTTCACGTTTTCTTATATAAAATTCTAATTTCATCCTTATCAAAAAGGTTTTTATGACTCTGACCCCCCACNATCTTGGTCTTTATGAACATCATAGAGAGGCGATTGGATCGCTCCCATTTTTCATAAAGATCAATAGCATCTTGAATGCTGGTTTCAGTAATGGTAGGTGGTTCGTCTTTTCTTATAGCATAATCAATATCCATCCATCCTAAATGGAGAAGAACTCTCTCTTTCCACATCTTATAGTTATTACC
>JXCR01146600.1:0-13335 GCA_002079205.1 Phalaenopsis hybrid cultivar | reverse complement strand
GTGCCTAAATATTTGATAACCCAGCACTACCGGGTATCGAACCCGTGACATGAAGTGTGTGTGGGCGTGACATGTAGTGTGTGTGGGTGTGTCTATATATATATATATTATATGCATATTACAAAAAATTTTTCTTTCACATTTTCTTATATAAAATTCTAATTTCATCCTTATCAAAAAAGTTTTTATGACTCTGACCCCCCACCCCTGTTTCTTCTATAAATAAGCGAGGCTCCGCTGCCGGCGTTCTGGAGCTCCCGCAGCCAATATGTCCCTCAAGCCGCTGCTTATCCTGCTCCACCTTCTCCACCAAATCTTCTATCTCCTCTCACTCATCCTCCGTCGAATTGGACTGACCTCAATCTTCCACACCGCGCCAACGGATAACCAGGAGGTACTCTTCTCCGCCGACCCTTCGCCGGCCATCTTAGCCGCCGCCGAATCCATCAAGAGCCAGCTTCCTATCGTCGATTACATCAGCTTCGCCAATGGTAAACTCACCGGAGAAAGTTGGGAACCGCCGCCGGCGTGCGCGGTGTGCCTTCAGTTCATGGAAGCGAGAGATCAAGTCCGGGAACTCGGGAACTGCCGCCACGCGTTCCACGTGTCTTGCATCGACAGGTGGCTGGACCTCGGCCGGTTCAATTGTCCTTTATGCCGGTCTGCGCTGCTTCCTCCGCCGGCCGGCCGCCGGCGAGGTCCGGTTTTTTTTCTCAAGTTTCTTATCGCCGGCCAAGCTTCTTCTTTTCATAGAAGCTGCTAATTTGTTTTGAATTTTAGTTGATTTTAATTACCCTTTTAAAGGCAATTAGTTGTAATCATTACTAATTAAGTGATTAATTACAGATGAGAGTTTTAGCGAGGAAGATGATGTGGATTTTCTTTTTTATTTATTTAGATTGATTAATATAATTTGTGTAAGATGCTTAAATAGTCCCTAATTATTTTTATAAAATTATTGTAATTTCAATATTTATGAAAGTGTCAAATTCGTCCCAACTTTAAATTAAGGTTGAAATAGTCCCATGAAAGACTATTATAGCTCAACTTTACGAGCAAATATTCCGCCCGGATGTCTACACAGTTGGACGGCCAACGACAGACCGCCACGTCAAGAATGATGACGTGTATGAAGGCGTGGCCACCGGATGATTGGCCGTCTGAACGTGTGGTGTTTGGACATAAAGTTTTCTCTAGTTTTAGAGGTTGTTTGGCTGCAATTCAGATTTAAGTTAAATAAGAGTTGATGATTTATCAAAATATAGAGTGACCGAAATAGCGCTCGACAGAATAATTCTCTTAAATTTGTTTTACAATTGGATTATTTTGGTACTTCTATAGATAATAGGACTATTTTTGCACTTCAATTTTAAGAATTTGAAAGATTTACTGCTATTTAATTATTATGTAATTACATATCTACCATCTATGCTTCAATTTTATATGTCATCTTATATCAAAACGTGTATTTCACTTTTTAAAAATTAAAATAATGGTATGTCTTTGTTATATGAAGTTTTGGATGGTATAAATGTAAAAAGTAAAATTCAAGATGTAAATGCATAAGAATTGGGTGGTATATGTGTAAATGCTTCTAAAAATATTCCAAAATTTCTCATTTAATTACTTTCGATCTCAATCATTCAAAATTTTTAAATGAAAAAAAAAAAAAAACTGATTTTTTCATTAATTATTAATTACATAGTCAACCCTCAAATTGATTAGGGCTGATTAAAAAATCAAATTAAAAAAAAAAAAGTCAGCATCAAATTGAAAAAAAAAAATTTGCTCGACTAGTAAAATTGAGAGCAGTTATTGGAATATAATATTTTTTTCACTTATTTTATGATTTATGAATATTATCGCCTATTTATCACATTATTAAAATAGTCCATCCCTTAAATAAATTTAATTAATATAAATGATATTTACATCATCATGACTGAGCCATAATTTAATCCTGATGAGTTAGTGGCCCCTTAATCATTGAACTTAAATAATTAATCGGGTAAATGGATTAAATTAAATTAATTTATTTTTAATTAATTAGTGATGCAAATCCAGAAGAAATTGTGGAGGAGGATTTGGAAAACCAGACAAATCATGAAGTGCAATAAATCCTAATTTCAAATAAAAAATTCAAATTATGGATGAGGAATTGGAAACCGAGACAAATCAGGACAGATAATAAATCATAATTAAAGTTTCAAATTCAAATCCAAAATTCAAAATTCAAATTTTGAATTTGAATTAAGAAGCTCAATTAAAGGCTCACGTTTTAGAAGTTAATTAAAGTTTTTCTTTTTGATGTTATGTTTTCCTTTATTTGCTTTCCTAAAAGTAATTTTATAGGTTATTATATTCCCAGTCGGAACGGGAGGTTTGTAATATGTTTCTATTATTTAAATGAAGTAAGAAAAAAAGATAGGGCATTGACTATTGCTACTAATTCATGAGTTCTTTTGAATTCTGTTGGTGAGTTTCCAACAGTGCAGAGTGATTCTATTTTGCCCCTCTCTTGAGTCCAACGAGATATTGAACTTAAGGGAAGGCATCAGCTTGGTATCAAAGCCGACCGAAGTTCCCTCACTACGAAGTCTTCATCTCATGCCTGTAACTCGCAGTGGTAGCTCATATGCTATGGCGAACAACACGCACCCAAACGACCAAAACCCCATCAATCATCACACAGATCAACCTCAACTACAACACCAAATCCACCAACTCACCTTTGCTTTAGAGCAACTCACTCATCGACTTGATGTTATGGAGGAACGCCATGCATAAACGGAGTATGGCCCTAGTAATCAACGAGGACAAGAAGCAGCTCGTGGGAGAAAAAGGGACGACAATGACGGACACGCGGAGGACGTAGAGGAGAGGACGATGATGAATCTCAGGAGCTGGAGAACCGGGAATCGCGAGTCCGACGCCACGGGCGGAGTTTCCACCGAGGACAAGTCGAACGTAGTCTAGATTATCAACCTCTAGACAAACTCACCAAGAGAATGAAGATTGATGTGCCAGACTTTTACGGGAAGCTGGAACCCAACGCGTTCGAGGATTGGTTAACATAAATTGAGGGATATTTCAATTGGTTTTCCGTCTCAGAGGATAGGAGGGTTTGGTACGTCCGGATGAAATTGAAGGGGCATGCGCGAGCATGGTGGGCAAGTGTGGAAGAACAGTTAAGACGTACACGATGTCCACGGTCTCCAATTGGGAAGAAATGAAGGAGAGGCTCAAGGAAAAATATTTGTCCATCGATTACGAGCAAATGATGTTCGAGGAAATGTTGCAGCTCAGGCAGGGGCCGATGAGTGTGGATCAATTCACGAACCGCTTCCACGAGTTGACTGTCCACAACAAAATCGTTGAAACCGAACAGCAAACTTTGGCTCGATACCGCACTGGCTTCCGAAGTGAGCTACGTAGAGAGATGTGGACTGCTCGCTTAATCAACATCGAGGAGGCGTACCAGTTGGCTCTCCGTATTGAGAGACAAATAGGTTTTACGATGATGAGGAAAGTGACAGCGACAGACGCAAGACAATAACATGTTACTCCAACTCCTTCCCAAAGAGCATAAGCTCTGAAAGATCACTTCAGAGTTGCGGAAAGTGGAGACTTAAAGGGAAAAACAAAGGTTACCAGCGACGGACCCTAGTGTTATAAGTGTAAAGACTTCGGACACTATGTCGTCGTATGTCTGACAAGAGACAAGAAAGCCTTTATCTGCGAGAAGGGGCTCTTGGAGGTGGAGGTGGGCGAAGACACAGAGGAGGAGCATCCCGATGAGGATATTCACAGTGAAGAAAAACATTTGAGCGCGTCGGAGTTACCCAGCTGCGTAATCAAGAGAACATTGACGGGATCAAAAAAAAGAACTCCAGACCAACCCCGAGTGGCAGCGCACCAATATTTTTCATACACGACTGGAGCATAACGGTCGGGCATTGAACGTAATTATTGACAATGGGAGTGCCATGAATGTGATTTCTGAAACCGTCGTAGAACAACTGAAATTAAAGACTGAAAGCACCCCGCTCCCTATCGGATTAGTTGGGTTAATGAAACTAATTCTGTCCTTGTGAAGGGATGGTGTTTGATTAATTTCTGGAACTCTTCGATCGGAAAGTAATTTATGATGGGTATGCTAACACTTACTCCTTTCATTTTAAAGGTAAAAAGTTTGTTCTAGATCCCTTACAGGTTACGGAATTTAAGGCAAAGAAGGAAGTGTTCCCAGTTCTGGCGATGTACCCATTCAATCGCACTATGCATGACCACCAGATGATGCTTATCATAGTCACAGGTGAGGCGACGCAAGGGGATGATCACGTTCTACCAAAGCTCTCAGTATTGCTGGAAGGATTCCAGGATATCATGTCAGATGAAATGTCGAATCAACTCCCTCCCCTTCGAGAAGTCCAACATACTATTGACTTGATCCCCGGTTCAACTTTGCCTAACATCCCACACTATCGGATGAGTCCAACGGAAAACGAAGAGCTTAGCCGACAAATTCAGCACTTGCTAGGCAAAGGGTTTACTCGAGAAAGCCTTAGTCCCTGTGATGTTTCAGTTTTGTTGACACCGAGGAAGCACTTGCTAGGCAAAGGTTTTATTTGAGAAAGCCTTAACCCTTGTGTTGTTCCAGTTTTGTTGACACCAAGGAAGGATGGTAGCCGCGCAATCAACAAAATAATCGTTAAGTAACGATTTCCCATTTCACGCTTCGACGACACGTTAGACTCGCTAAGTGGCTCTTCTATTTTCACTAAGTTAGATCTCCGGAGTGGCTATCGCCAAATTCGGATACGACTAGGGGATGAATGGAAGACGGCCTTCAAGTCAAAAGATGAGTTATTCGAATGATTAGTTATGTCTTTCGGATTTACGGACGCTCCCAACACGTTCATGCGGGTCATGACGCAAATCCTCAAATCTTTTTTGGGTAAATTTGTTGTAGTATACTTTGATAAAATATTAATTTTCAGTCAAAGAGTACAGGAACATTTGAGCCACATCGAATAGGCACTGAAGGTCTTCAAGGCGGGACAACTATTTATTAATTGAGAGAAGTGTTTGTTTATGAAGACAAGTGCCAAGTTCTTCAGTTTTATCATCTCAAACCAGGGAGTTGAGGCCAATCCCGTAAAGGTGCACGCTGTTCGGGCATGGCCAAAACCCCGGAATTTCTTTGAAATCATAAGCTTCCACGGTTTGGCCACATTCTACCAACGATTTATTCGCACTTTCAGCACCATAATGGCCCCAATCACTGAGTGCTTGAAAGAAAAACAATTTCTGTGGGGTGCTGTGGCAACAAAAGTCTTCAATGAGATTAAAAAAAATGGGACAAGCACCGGTACTCAAATTACCAGATTTCTCTAAAATTTTCAAGATGGCGTGTGATGCTTCGCATGTGGGAATCGGAGGTGTTCTGAGTCAAGAAGGTCATCCCATTGCCTTTTTCAGTGAAAAACTCAACGAGACTCGCAGGCGTTACTCAGTTTATGATATGGAATTTTATGCATTAATTCAAACATTGAAACACTGGCGGCCTTATTTAATCCATAAGGAATTCATTCTTTATATCGATCACGACTCTTTGAAGCACTTAAATTCTCAAAGCAAAATGAATGCAAGACATGCACGTTGGATGAATTATCTACAACAATTTGAATTTTTTATTAAGCATAAGTTTGGGGTGGAGAACAAGGTGGCAGACGCCTTGAGCAGAAGGCCTCAAGTGTTACATTTATCTACCATCAATACTACAGAATTCGACAGTCTCAAAACCGAGTATGCCGATGAAAAAGCTTTCAGCAAGGTATGGAATGATCTCAAACACAACCGGTCATCGGGTAATGACTACATGTTGCGGGAGGACTTCTTATTCTTCAAGTCTCGCCTCTGCATTCCGAGCGGGTCAATGTGAGAGTTTGTAATTTCCAAACTCCATGGTGGGGGTTTGGCGGGGCATTTCGGGTATGATAAAACCTATGCTATTGTGGCTGATCTTTTCTATTAGCCTCGACTAAGGAGAGATGTGAACATCGTGGTTGATCGGTGCCGAGTTTGTCAACTCAACAAAGGGACCAAGCAACAGCCTGGACTGTACACACCACTTCCCATTCCGGACAAACCATGGCAACACATAAGTATGGACTTTGTTCTTGGGTTTCCCAAGACTCTTCGGCAACACGACTCAATCATGGTGGTGGTAGATCGCTTCTCTAAGATGTCCCATTTTATTCCATGCCACAAAACATTTTATGCATCCAAAGTTGCATCAATATTCATGAAGGAGGTTGTCCGTTTACATGGTGTCCATCCTCTATAGTGTCCGATAGAGATGTCAAATTTGTAAACTATTTTGGAAGATTCTGTGAGCAAAAATGGGAACCAAGTTAATGTTTTCAAGTGCATTTCACCCCCAAATTGATGGTCAAACTGAAGTGACCAACAGGAGTTTAGGGAACTTACTACGCTGTCTTGTTGCGGATCATGTTACCAGTTGGGATATGATACTTCCTCATGCAGAGTTTGCCTTCAATAACTATGTTAATAGATCAACAGGTTGTGCTCCATTCGAAGTGGTTTATGGGTTTCAACCCAACACTCCACTAGATATCAACTCATTACCGTTGCCACCCAGGCCAAGTGAGGCTGTAGCGGATTTGTCTAGTTATATGCAAACTACTCACGAAGAATGCAAGAAACGCCTTAGGTTCCACACAAATTCCTATGCAGCGTCAACAAACTCAAAACGTAAGGATCGTCAATTTAACAATGAGGATCTGGTCCTTGTTCGGTTAAGGCTGGGGAGTTTTACCAAGCTTCATGCCCGCCGAGCAGACCCTTTTAAGGTTATCAAGAAATTAGGAACTAATGCCTATGTTATTGAGCTACCCTCCAACTTCAGCATTAGCCCAGTGTTTAACATTGAAGACCTTACTGCATTCAATGGAGATGACCGTGACTTTTCTGCACTACCAGCTCGAAACGAATCATCGATCATGCGAATGCCAGAAAATACAATACCACGAGATGAGATTGTTGTCATTCTAGACCATCAATTTGTTTCGACTCGCCGGGGAGGATATTTCAAGTTCTTAGTCCAATGAAAAAATCATCCAAATTCGGACTCGGTTTGGTTACAAGCATCTGAGCTCCAACATTTAAATCCACATCTTTTTGCTACTTACCATCAGCATAACTTGCCGGAGTCAAGTTCTTCAAGAGCGTCGACAATTGATGCAAATCTAGAGGAAATTATAGAGGAGGATTTGGAAAACCAGACAAATCAGGAAGGGCAATAAATCCTAATTTCAAATTCAAAATTCAAATTAAAGTTTCAAATTATGGAGGAATTGGAAACCGAGACAAATCAGGAAGGACAATAAATCCTAATTAAAGTTTCAAATTCAAAATTCAAATTTTGAATTTGAATTAAGAAGCTCAATTAAAGACTCCAGTTTTAGAAGTTAATTAAAGTTTTTCTTTTTAATGTTATGTTTTCCTTTATTTGCTTTCGTAAAAGTAATTTTATAGGTTATTATCTTCCCAGTTGGGATGAGAGGTTTGTAATATGTT
The DNA here is from genome assembly GCA_002079205.1 of Phalaenopsis hybrid cultivar. Classification (NCBI taxonomy): domain Eukaryota; kingdom Viridiplantae; phylum Streptophyta; class Magnoliopsida; order Asparagales; family Orchidaceae; genus Phalaenopsis; species Phalaenopsis hybrid cultivar. The sequence goes on along the minus strand of JXCR01146600.1, from coordinate 5,733 downwards.
TCTATTATTTAAATGGAGTAAGAGAAAAAGATGGGGCATTGACTATTGCTATTAATTCATGAGTTCTTTTGAATTCCGTTAGTGAGTTTCCAACAGTGCAGAGGGATTCTGCTTTGCCCTTCTCTTGAGTTTAACGAGATATTGAACTTAAGGGAAGACATCAATTAGGCTACATAAATGTGCCTAATTCAACTTAATGAAACTCATGGCTTGATAAGAAAGTGTAATGCTCTTTGGGGAAATTGAATTGAGTTGAGTTTCACATTGAATAAAAAGGAGATTTGCCTGTATACCACTCAATTCTTATGTTTTTTCAAATCTAACCTAAAATTCATTTCTTACATATATGTTATCATCTATATGTGTTGAATTGTTTTAGTACATAAAGGTCTTGTATTGTTCGCGAGTTCATACAATCAAATAAAGATCATGTCTTCAGGATAGAAGTTTGAAAGAGGGTGATAGACATGTCATTAGAACTCGTGCCTCTTAATCTCTATTTGCTTCTAATTCATGACTTAGCGGAAAAAAAAAGTGAGAGAATCCCTTTACATGGTCATGAAAAGCAAAGCCCCAGGGAGCTTCTTTGACCTCTCTTCAATGCATGAGAGAAAAGAAATATAAAAATTACATTTCTTAGGGTACTATGCATCCTCTAGCATATAACAATGGTCTTGTAGGTAACAATGGTCTTCCCGGTGGTTGGTTCCTCATAGGCTAGATCGAGCACATCAGCAATTGCTTCAACATATAACTTAGCTTGAAATAACTCGAACTATGGACATACGCCTCTAAAGCCTACAAGGCCTATTAATCTTTATGACTTATCTTTGAAAAGAGTTTTATTAGAGTATATAGTTGTATTATTTGAGTATAAATGTGAAAAATAAAGTTTAGGTGCAAGTTATGTAAATACATAAAACATAGTTGGTATGTATGTAAATGCCCCAATAAATTTATTCTGGTCAAACATAACCTATGAAATTAAGAGAAATATTTGAGTTGAATGCTCGCTCAAATATCTTTGAGATTTGTGCGAACATGGTTTGACACATGGCATGAGCATTTATGAGGCATTTGATGAACTATCATTGCTGTCCAATATCTATCATTAATACTGCTGTCCAATATCTATCATTAATACTGATTTCTTTTTTATGTTTTACCAAAAACATTTAATTAATTATTATTTTAATGAACTATTGACGTGTCCATTATCTATATTATTTATATAGCTCGGAAGATACCAACCTAGAAATTTTCATACATATCATACAATCATTATGTATTTTCACATCTAACCCTTAAATTTTCATATTTATATTTATAATACCATAGTGTTATAAATTTAGGCATGAGAAATTGAGTGGCATGTGTGCAAATGTCTTTTTTTTTAATACTAATTGAGTAATATTCCAAACTGAAATTGGTATTCCATTATATCTTAGAATTTAGTGAAGTATAATAATATTAAACTGTCATTAAAAATTGATTGATGAAATATTATTTCAAGCCTTGAGCATCACCATTGAATTCCCCTTCTTTCCATCGAAGCCGTTGGTTTATTTCCATGGAAAAAGTTTGCCGTTAAAGAAATTTATTTATTTATTTATTTATTTATTTTAACAAGAAATTCTTATTTTGAAAAATCATATTTTTTTTCTTGGACTTGACTTATGAGCTTATAATGATTGAATGCTATAATCTCACATGTTAATATTGTGAAATTATTTTACATTTATCTCTATTTTGCAGCAAAAAAACTTTTAATTGAATAATAATAATGATGATAATTTAGACCTTGTGTTAGAACTTCATGATTCATACAATCGATGCAATTTTGCTTATGAGAAATAGTTATTATCATATATATATATTTTCACCATGATTATTTAATACTCTCTTATAGATGGCATTGTTATTTGGAAAATTTACTTGCATAGCACCTTACTTATGCATAAAAATAGGCATTTCACTTTTTCTAAAATTTAAAATAATGACATAAAAGATTTGAATGGTATAAATGTAAATAGTAAAGTTAATGCGTTAGATATGTAAATGTATTAGAAATCGGGTTGTAATTGCCGCGACTCTTTGGTTGACAGAGTTTGTAAAACCTATAAGGTCACAAGTTCAATCTCACATATGCACGGAATAGAATTCGTAGGCACATGAAGTTTGAATCTTTTTGAAAAAAAATAATAATTAGGAATTGGGCATTATGTATATAAATGCCGCTTATTGCGTACGCATGTTGAGTTACTTGGTGATTGTTTATCGAGAAAAGTTCGATGACATTTGTTATTTATGTCTAGAGCTTGGCCAATCACTTCTTGTAATTATTTTATATTGTGGGCCTTTATATAAATAAGTCATATTAATCTATGTTTAATTGAATTATTTGCTGATTTTTTTATTATAGAAATAAAATTATGTGTTAATAGTGAATTTACTAAACTTGCTCGAAGATCATTTAATTCAATGTATAAAATTTAAAAAAAGGGAAATTACATACATAACACGGTATGTTTCACTTAAAAAAGATAGTGATGATATTTTATGATATTTATGTACATATCCCTATGAAAATCAGGAGAATTGCCTTGATCAGATATTAAATAGGGGCATTTACACACATACCACAAAAATCTAATGTATTTATATATCTAAACCACCTAAACTTTCATATTTACACGCATACATAGCACTGAAATCAATAACATCACATCGAAAGTACTGCTACAAATTTAAAAAGTAAAATTCATCATTTTTCACCCATAGTTTTATCAAACCAAAAAGTTATAAATGTAAATATGAAATTTTAAGTGTTAGACATGCAAATACATAAGAATTGTATGGTATGTATGTAAATTCCCTATAGAAACAAAAATCAACAATTTCGGGAAGAAAATAATATCAGAATATCAACAACAAGAACAAATATATAACTGAAATTAACTCAATTATATCTGCTGGTAAAGAGAGACTACCAAGACAAGAATTCGGCTAACAATATATTGGCCAACAGCTAGACAAAAATATATATATAAATCCATACAGAGCGGTAGAAATAGGCAGCTAAAGACATCAGAGAGTTCAATTATTTGATATGCAATAAAATCCAAATTAATTTGAAAATTATTATTATTATTATTTATTTAGTTTAAAACTACACAAACTAATATAGCAATTCCTGGAAAACTGGATCTACACTGCATCCCCACTTTCCGTGGTACAGCTCTAAGAGCTTCTCAGCAGGTGTCACTCCTGGCATGGAAGAACTTTATGCATTAGTTGTTCAAAACATCCAACTGATAAAAATTTCATTAACTTTAAGAGGGTAATTATGAAAATGAGAAAAATGTCAATTTCATCCTAATATACAGTTACAAATTTTTTAAAGTATTACAAAATTACTCCTAAACTATTTATTATTTCTCACATGCCAAATTGAATTGACAAATTATCTAGTGTGTTCTAAACATAAACTCCAACATTTCAAAATATAAAAGAATTTATTATGAAATCTGAATTAAAATATAACAATTCTTACATTTATATCATTATTTAATAATTTATATGATGTTAATATTCCATTCCAGAGACTCATTTCCAAGCTATTTTCCTTCTTACCTATGAGCTTGCTAGTGAGAGGAAAGAAGAGAAAGAGACATGGCAGGTCAAAGATCTTCAAGTCATCCATCAAGTTAGTTGAAAATATTGTTCAGCTGAAAACAGGCTACTGTTACCCTATTTCAATTTGAAATTTTAGATCTACAAAGATTTTAAAATTTTTCAGTACGTAGCTTTTTGATACGTCGTATGGTTAATTAATTTTTATCATGTTAGTATATAAATGCAAGTATTTCACATGATAATTCTAGTTGTATAGTATTTTATACATTTATTATGAGTATATAGACACTGATAGAAAATCTAATAGAATAATAAAACCTTCAAGATGGCATTTTGGACATTGCACACGTAATGCTCGGGTTTTCTGCAATGCACTATCGAATGAAACTCATCAAGTTTTTAAGGGGAGGCAACGGGGAGCGCGTATCTCAGTTTTGAATGAATTTGAAGAGATGAGCATCGTTGAAGCAATGGAGACACCACAGGAGGAACGAAACACTTTTTTGAAGCGGAAAGACATCTGCTTCACGAGAAGCGAAATAGAGTGAAGTGAGCAAGGGAGAAGAACAGTGCCAGATATAGGGGTGTCAAACCGGGTTTGCTGATCGGGTTCAAGTCAATGTATGTAAATATCAAACTTTAAGTATGAGATATGTAAATACATAAGAATTGTGTACTACACATGTAAATTTTCCTTTATTAATATCATGTCCTGAATGCGCAGATGACGAATTACTTGTCATGGTATGGTTTACGTGAATGGATTGTTTCTTCATAACTAGCCAAACATATCCCCATCCAGAACATGGTAAGCTTTCATATGCATATTAAACTATTTTATTGAGTACCACTAATGTGTTAAAAGACAACTACCTTTGAGTATTTCCCAGGCTCTATACTTGTCTAATGATAGGTCAGCTTAAAAGATGGAAGGNTTCTTCTTCAGTCCAGTCAGCAGTCATATCCAAAACACTTTGTAAGGAAATCTCGTCATATAACAAACCTACCTGCAAAGGAATCAAAACAGAACACTAAGCCAATAAAATTTCATCTTATGATTTTAACAAGAAAATCCCCCACCTAATGCGGTTTAAAACAGGCTAGATTAATCAAATAAGCTTTAAGAAAGTGAAGAGGGAATTTCAAATGATTAGCACAAGAAAACTTCATTCTGTCTGACCAGAAGTATGGTCAGATACATAGGTTATAGCACGCAGAAAAGCATTTCTTCGACAAGCTGTGAAGCAATTTCATTGTCATATGAGCCATTTTTGTAGCACTAGATAAATGGTGCTATATTTTAGAAAATTTAAATGTTCACAAATTTGCAGCATGGATCATTCAGCTTAATAAATAAGACTAATTTCCCATCCCTTGACTAGTCATTAGAGTTCATTTTATCAGATTGCACAGACCAAGAATTTACTGCATATAATTACAAATATGAGATAGCTGAAGCGGGAGATTCCGTTTCGGACACGGGATGCCGCGATTCCCGCGATTCCCGCGAGCACGGGAGACGGAAGAGAAGCCACAAGCCTCATTTTCCTTTCTTTTATGATTTCTTACCTATTATCCCTTATTCTATTAGTCATTTCCTATATATGTGTGTATTAGAGTTTGGATTAGTAGTTTTTATGGCAGGATAGCTGTTGGCGTCCAGTTATTCCCTTCTAGGGTTGTATTCAACAATAAGTGATGCTCCGGCTATATCTTGTTTGAGGTTGTGACTAACCTCGACCTTCAGACTCCTCCGCAACCCTCCTTCCACAGCCACTGCCACAGTATTTTCTGCAGCCACTAGAAAACAATCACTTTACTGTTTTCCTGCAGTTTTTACCACCTCTCCTCCCCTCCCAATCTGCTGTCCCTTGCCGTCAACCCTTCTCCTCGCTGCCGACATCCCGAGGACGGCCCGCTCGCTGCCATTTTGCGATTCCAGCTCCCCCCTATTGCTGCAATCGCTGTCCCGGCCATCCCAGCACCCTTCTCCTCCCCTTACCCTCCTACCTTGCTGTTGCAGCCCCGTAAACCCCCCTTGCCGTGCTGTCTACCGCTGCCCAGCCATTCCAGCACCTTACTCCAGCCTATTCAGCC
>JXCR01146599.1:1118360-1142796 GCA_002079205.1 Phalaenopsis hybrid cultivar | reverse complement strand
ATTGAAATAAGATGCTTATAGGAATTTCTATACCCTAATTATACAAGTATAAAACTAAAAATTGGAGTAAAATTAATTTTTGATCAGTTTTCTATCATTTTCATATCAATTCAACATGTAGAGATTGAATAGACTTCTAAGTAGTTGGTATAAACATAAAAACAAACAAACACACTAACTTTAATTTTCAGTCTCAACATAAAAATAAGCACACTAACAAGATAAAAGAAAAATATAGGGTAACAGTTTTTTGAGTTTAAAATTTAAAACTAAAGTTAGCAAGGTTTTAAATTTTTCACAAGACATAGAATCAAGTTCAATCCTTAACTAACTAACACAATAATGAACACACAACAACATTTATTACCTTAGAATTTTAAAACAAAATACTAACAAAACACAACATGACAATACAATTAAACAAAATAAAAGTCTCACACATCACATAGTCTAAACAACTACACAAATGCAAATGTAATAAGTCCAAACCACGCAGTCCAACACATATTACAAACATAAAAATAAATAACTCAGTCCTCCTCCTCATCATCCTCTGAATCACTGTTATTCCAAACATTTATAGACTCATGATCAGGGTATCTAGGATATGGAGGAAATTGCACTCCTTGGTTATTCCTAATGAGGTTATTAAGAGATGAATGAAATTTCTCCTCATACTTTTTCTTCTATTATACCCATCAATATGATCTACAAAACTTTCTAAATTTCTTACCTTGTCTGCGGTATAGTTGATATTGTCTATCATCCTCTACAATAATTGATTTTGAGTTTCAATAGACTCACCTCTAAAAGTAGAAGCTTGTGAGGTAGATGGTCTAGATNGACTCACCTCTAAAAGTAGAAGCTTGTGAGGTAGATGGTCTAGATGTAGAAGCAGTAGACGTTGTCATTCCATAACTCCTTGAAAATCCTCCTCTCCAGCCAAAAATAGAATGCTCTGAATATGACTTCACATTTACACTTGTAATTGGCTTTAGGGGCAATAATACTTCCTTCCAGGTATCATATCTCACTCCAGCCTGCTCACACAAATAAAAGATTAAGGAAGCAAATCCCAAACCTGCAGTAGTAACGACATTGGCATAACTGAAGATAGTTTGATAGATTAAAGCTCCAATGTTGAATAGCTTGCCTTACTGAATACAATAGTTTAACGTTGCTCTCTCTGGTAATTTCAACTGAGATGATTTGTCTATAATAGATGGGCTCAAATAAAATAGTGTCATGCCTTCGAAGATGCACTCAACTTTGAGCTCGAAAAATTGACTCTTCTTTCATTCATAATTTTCCAAAACAATCAAATAGGAAATAATCTCATATAGCTCCATCTCAGTAGGACTACAATTCGCATAAAAACACAACGTATCGGGTGGTAGATGGTAAATCATGTTGATTACCTCCGGTGAAAAAGGTGTCAATTTTCCTTTAACCATGACTCGATCATCTTCAGCCTCAGGTAGGTTTGCATAGAACTCCCTAACTACAGAAATAACAGCCACAATAGAAAAATAACAGAATCATTCTCATTATCGGTGAACGATCAGATCTTCTATGGATCCACTTGGATTCTTGTAACATCGCTCCTGGATAAGTTTTCGTGATTACAGAGCATCACTATACTTATCTTGAGCTTTGAAACTCACAAATTTGCTTGAATCAAAGGGGTTTTTTCCTGTACTCTTCTTCATTCTTGGCGCCATTCTACAAATTTCATAAAATTTCACATAACTTTAAAAATCAAGTCTAATCTACTAAACTTAACTCCTCTAAGCATAAACTACACTTTCTATGCAATTTTCATAGACATTTCATTATTTTTCACCATGAATAGTGATTTTTGGATTCTTCCAAATGTACTCAAAATACATGGAGAAAATCTAAAATTTCTACATAGAAGTGAAGCTAGAAGTGAAGCTCTTACCTCAAGATATCCAAATCTAGCAATTTTTTCTCAATTCCACCAAGAAATCTCCACGAAATAGATTTCCCTGTACTTCCAAATCGTGAACTCGAGAGGTTGAAGGTGGTGGTAACAGTAAAAATGGTAATTTTTGGGGTTATTTTTCACTTTTAACCGTTTGCGAATCGATTTTTGTGAACCGGCGCTTAAGCACAGATAAGTGGCGCTTAGGCGCCTGCCTCTTGAGTTACATCGCGCTTAAGCGCGAGAATGTGGCACTTAGGCGCCAGTGTACTATTTTTAATATTTTTTAACTTAAGGAAAATGCACTATAAGCCTAAGTATACCACCCTTAAATGGTCTTATAACACTTAAATGACTATTTTGCTCTCCCTTAACTCTCATTTTTCCCAAAATTCTTCAATATAATTAATTCGATTTGAGGCTAAAAATTACACATTTGTTTACAAAAACAAACATATACATTCATTGAAAAATGAGTACAAATACATATAACACTTAATTCTCACTCCAAATAGTCTCGGATGAGAAAATCTTCTGAATACAAACACTAAACAAACTAACATAAACTCCAAAAATAGTCTCTAACACTTATCACATTAAACAACGACTCCTAACAACAAACTTTAACACTGAACTTAAATCCATTATTCATTTATTGGGACAAATTTTGGTCTTTCATTAGTCTCTCCTTGGGCAATTGGAATATAAAGTTGATAAAACGGACGGTGGTGACGAGCTCTAATGTTATCTTCTTCTACTCATTTCTGTTTAAGATTCATCTCCTTATCTGCTTCCTCTATATAACTAGAATGGCTAAATTACATTTTAAATTCCCATCCAATATGCTCTAGATGTGCATGAATCTCAATTACCTTTGTCTCAAGTAAATCCATGATAGTCTCAATTTTGTTGATCTTTTCCGATATTCCTTCAATACTAATGGCTAAGAAACCGTTATACATCTCTTGTGCACTTTGACTAATGAATCTCTTCCTTCTTCTTTAAATCCATCTCCCATGAAGACATCTTCTAAAAACCTCTTTCTCTCAGACTTTAAGGGCTAAAAATGATTTGGGATGAAATTCCTTCACAAATCCCTTCTATTTATAGGCTTAAATCCCTCTAGTAACTCCTAGGCACGTTCTAAAACTGCCTTGTCACGTTTTAGTCAACCAATTGGCGGTTAAATCTTTTAGAATATGAATTTTGCACATCTTTTTTAACTCCCACACTTAAGCGCCGAATATTGGCGCTTAAGGGGCAGTGCTCAATTTTGCACCAATCAACTTAACGTCCAAATTCTCATTTTAGCATGTCTGGATCACTAAATAAAGTTTTAAAATCAATACTAACACATAATAGTCTAAAAAATACTACCCTAAATTTTCTTAATCACACACAAACAACATTCAAAGCAAAACACATAGATAAATATGGGTTGTCTCCCACAAAGCGCTTGGTTTAACTTCGTCAGCACGACGTAACCAGTGCTTATTCTAGTTGACCCAACATCATTTGATTGTTAAATTTATGTTGATCCCCTACTAAATAAGGTTTCAGTCTATGCACATTTACTTTAAATACTTTCTCAGTTTAAGAATCTTTTATATCCACAATACCGTAAGGATAAACTTTTATCACAAAAAATGGGCCCATCGACCTAGACTTAAGTTCGTCTGAAAATAATCTTAACCTTACATTATATAGCAAAACTTGTTGCCCTAGCTAAAAATTTTTAATAAGAATCATTTAATCATGCCACATCTTCATATTTTCTATGTAAATATTAACACTTTCATAAGATTCATTCCTTATCTCTTCAAGCTCATTTAATTGCAATAATCTTTTCTCACTAGCATCTTTCAAATTATAATTGAACTCTTTAATCGCCCAATATGCTTTATACTCAAGTTCAACTAGTAAGTGACAAGTTTTCCCAAATATTAGCCTATATGGGGACATTCCTGTAGGAGTTCTGTATGCATTCCTATAAGCCAACATCCCAAATATTAGCCTATATGAGGACATTCCTATAGGAGTTCTGTATGCAGTCCTATAAGCCCACAAACGCTTTCCCAAATATTAGCCTATATGGAGACATTCCTATAGGAGTTCTATATGCAGTCCTATAAGCCCACAAAGCATAGGTAAGTTTGACTGACCAATCCATTTTTGTTAGATTCACAGATTTTTCCATAATTCTTTTAATTTTTTGATTGAGTTTGACTGACCAATCTATTTTTGTTGGATTCACAGATTTTTCCATAATTCTTTTAATTTCTTGATTGTATAATTCAGCCAAATTACTTATCTAAGGATGATAAGCATTAGCAATTCTATGGTTTATATGTAATTTTTTTAATAATTTCTCCATTATGGCATTTCTGAAATGACTTTCCCCATCAGTTATGATAACTCTCGACATCCCAAATTTATAAAATATGTTCTTTTTCAAAAATTTTGCAATACTTTGAGCATCACATCAAGGTAAAACAACAGCTTCTATCCATTTGGACACATAGTCTGCTGCTAACAGCATGTATAAATTTCTGAAAGATGGTATAAATGGTCCCTTGAAATCTAATCCTCAAAAATAAAATATATCAATTTTTAGCATATAATTAAGGGGCATCTCATTTTTTTAGAAATATTGCCTACTCGTTGACATATATCACAAGTTTTAATATAAGCATTAATATCTTTAAAGATAGTAGGACAATAGAATCTAGGTTGTAAACCTTTGTATGTTATTTTATCAACACTGAAATGTCCCCCAAAATCTGAATTATGATACTTTTGGATAATTTCATAATTCTCTTCTAAAGATACATATCTTTGAATAGTAAGATCCTTTCCTTTTTTATATTAAAATGGGTCATCCCAAAAATAAGTCTTAGCTTCAGAAATAAATTTTCTCTTCTGTTGGTATGTCATTCCATAGGGTATAATATCACTAACAAGAAAGTTCACAATGTCGGCATACCACGGAACACACCACTCGTTAATATTAAATAATTTTTTTATCTGGAAAATTTTCATTAATTTCTTTTTTTAAACTAGAGTGGTTTTTCTAACTGAAGTCTAAACAAATGATCAACAATTTGATTTTTAATCCCCTTCTGATATACTATTTCAAAGTCAAATTCTTGCAAAAGAAGAATCCATCTTATAAGTCTAGGTTTAATCTTTTTTTTTCAATAAGTACTTAATAGCAGAATAATCTGTATGCACTACGCAATGAGTCCCAATTAAATATGGTCTAAATTTATCAAAGGCATATATAATTGCTAATAAGTCTTTTTCAATATTTGTATAATTAATTTGAGTTTCATTAAGAGTTTTACTAGCATAGTAAATTACTTTAAAAAATTTTGTCATATATCATAATCACTAGCATCACACATTAATTCAAAAGGTTTTCCCCAATCTGGTGAAACTATAATTGGTGTAGTGACTAATTTTTCTTGTAATAACTCATAAGCTTTTAGGCACTCTTCGTCAAAATTAAAAATTCCATCTTTCTCCAATAAATTAGTTAAAGTCGTAGCAAATTTTGAAAAGTCTTTAATATATCGCCTGTAGAATCCAACATGTCCTAAAAAACTTATAATTTCCCTTACATTTGTTGGATAAGGTAAATTAGCGATCACTTAAATTTTAGCAGGATCTACTTCCATACCATTTATTAATATTTTATATTCTAATACAATTTCTCCTTTCTTAGGAACACAATGAATTGAACTAACCCATGCACTATCTGAAATAGGGTAGATAATGTCAGCATCTAACCGGTTTAAAATTCCTTTCTTAACAACTTCTTTCATAACAAGATTCAATCTCCTTTGAGGATCAACCCTGGGTTTGCAGTTCTCTTCCATATGAATTCTATGCGTACAAATTTAAGGATGGATTCCTTTAATATCAGCTATTGTCCATTCAAAGACTTTCTTAAAATTTTTCAGAATTTTCATCAACCTTTCTTCTTCTTCCATAGTTAACTTTGAGAAAATTATAACTGGTAAAGTAGATGAATCTCCTAAAAAAACATATTTTAAATGATCAGGAAGTAAATTCAACTCAAGTTTTGGAGGTTTTTCAATTGATGGACAAAATGATTTATCTTTTTCTATCGTGTCCAAAATTTCAAAACTTTCTCGAACATAATTTGAATTTTCCTTAAAAAGATCTTCACATCNCCATAGTTAACTTTGAGAAAATTATAACTGGTAAAGTAGATGAATCTCCTAAAAAAACATATTTTAAATGATTAGGAAGTAAATTTAACTCAAGTTCTGGAGGTTTTTCTATTGATGGACTAAATGATTTATCTTTTTCTATCGTGTCCAAAATTTCAAAACTTTCTCGAACATAATTTGAATTTTCCTTAAAAAGATCTTCACATCTATCTAATTCCTCTTCTTGCTCATGTTCCAAATATTTTACTTCAGATTTTTCTTCATAATTAGTTTTGAAATGGCATTCACTCAGATATCTTTTAACATCCATTTTATATCATTCATCTTCTTTACCTTTTGCAGGATACTTCATTGATCTTGAAATGTTAAAAGTAAATGTTTGATCATTGACACGCATTGTTAATTCCCCTTTCTGCACATTTATCATTTCTCTTTTTGTGGCTAGGAAATGTCTCCCCAAAACGATAGGTATCTCTTTATCTTCATCCATATCCAACACAATGAAATCAACTAGAAAGATAAATTGATCCACTTTCACTAGGACATATTCTATAACTCCTTTAGGGTAAGTTATTGAACAATCTGCTACGTGCAAAGTTGCAGTAGTAGGGGTTATTTCTTCTAATCTCAATCTTTTGAATATTGATAATGGCATAAGGTTAATGCTTACACCTAAATCACATAAAGCTTTCCCATAAAATCTATCTCCTATCGCACATGGAATTGTAATGCTACCAGAATCCTTAAGCTTTTCAAGAAGCCTCTTCTGAATAATTGCACTACACTCCTCAATAAGTGCAACAATCTCATTATCTTCAAACTTCCTTTTCCTCTTGGGAATATCCTTCATAAACTTAACATAGCCTAGCATTTGTTCTAAGGCTTCAGCAAATAGAATAATAATTGTAAGCTTTTTAAAAATTTCCACAAATTTTGAAAATTGCTTGTCCAAGTTCTGTTGACGAAGTTTCTGAGGAAATGGAGGTGGTGGTTTTTCTAAGTTAACTTTAAGTGGAGAAATAGGTCTGTTAGAATCTTTTGGTGCGTCCTCTTTTAATTCTTGAATTTCTTCTCTCTCTACTTCAGTTTCTTTTTGAATCCTACCTTCCAATTCTCATCCGCTTGTAAATTGAACGACTTTTACTTGCTCTTTATTCTGGTCTTTTGGGTTTATTTTAGTATTACTAGGAAGTGTTCCTTGGGATTTATTACTTAATGGATTTGCAATTTTTCCAAGTTGATTCTCAATATTTCTAATTGTAGTTTCTTGACTTTGTAACTGATTTCTCATTTGTAACACCACTTCTTCTATAGACAGCTTCTTCTCCTTAAATTGTGTATTACTATTAAAATCTGGAGGATAAGTAGATCTATAATTATTATTTCCTTGGTTTTTCCAGTTTCCCAATAGGTTTCTTTGATTGTTCCCCCATTGTTGATTATTATCACTCGTAGTATTATTCAATTGAAGTTGGTATGGTTCTTCCAACCTGGCTTATAATAATTTGAATATGGGTTATTCTGCTTATTATTTATGACATTCGAAGTTTCTAATGATGCTTGAGAATCTATCATTTGGCATTATGAATTCTCTTCAATCATGGAGATAGGTTGAGAAAAATTCATTCCAACTTGGTCTAACTCCCTTGAAATTGCAGTAACTTGATTTTTTAACATAGTAAATGCATAAGATTCATGAATATTGGCTACTTTCTTTGGTCTTTGGATTCACCCTTATAGAAGGCCATTGAAAATTATTGGTAGACATTTCTTCAATTAAAGCATGAGCGTCATGAAATGGTTTTGATATCAACGAACCACTAGCAACGGCTTTGATAATAGATCTAAGAGACCAAGCTAATCCATTATAAAAAGTTTGAATTATTAGCCAATCTGGTATAGCATGGTGTAGACACTTTCTTAAGAGTTCTTTAAATCATTTCCATGCTTCATAAATAGACTTCCCTTCAAACTAATTAAAAGATGTAATATCATTTCTAAGCTTCACAGTTTTTTATGGTGAAAAACATTTATCAAGGAATTTTTGTCCTAAATCACCCCAAGTTCTGATAGATCCGGGTGCTAACAAATTTAACCACATCTTAGCTTTATCCCTCAATGAGAAAGGAAATAACCTAAGTTATTGACATCATCTGATACACCATCATATTTAAATGTAGCGCACAATTCTAGAAAATTGGCAAGATGTAGATTTGGAGCTTCAGTTGGTGATCTCCCAAACTAATTATTTTATACCATTTGGATAATAACAAGTTTAAGTTCAAATGAATTAGCAACTACAATAGATTTTTGATTACTACAATGAAGTTCATCTATCATAGGGTTGGCATAATGTCCTAAAGGTATATATTCTTGATGAATTTCAACATTTTGATCATTTTGGTTTGTCATTTATGTAATTTTTTAGATTTTTCAAATTTTTTAATTTTTTTGCTTTTTATGATTTTTTAAACAGTTCTCTCTAAGTCATAATCATATGACACTAGTCTTTCAGAACCTGAACTACGCATACACTAACATAAAATAAAATACAACAAAACACACATAAAATAAAATACTATAATAAGATATTCCTACAATAACTTTTAAAGTTTAAATAAGACTTTCTAAAATAGAAATTTTGCTTTTAATAAATTTTTGAAATCTTCCCCGACAACGGTGCCAAAAACTTGATTCCGACTTACTGTTTATATGCAATATTATAACAATATCTTTGATGATATTTTTCACTTATGTTTCTTTATTTTGCAATAGAACCAAAAACTTGATCCTTGAGAAAATAAGAATTTAACTTTTTAATTTATATATATATATATATATATATATGGGAATTCTACGCAAGTAAACATATCGTTATCAAGTAATATAAGACTTTTTTATTAAGATATGAATATTAAACCCATAGGGAAAATAAACAATATGCACTATTTATCAGCAAACCTTCTATTTAAAAAAGATAATTACTTAAACTATACATACTTTCATAGTAGGTAAAATTCAATTCTTTTTTGTATTTTTGATGTTTTGACAAAACAACAAAACTTCTAAAGATAACTTGAGTTTGTGTAAAAGAAAAGCACTTGATATGAAAATATCTTTCTCCTTACCATGAGTCAGTAATAAGTATAGAAATTCAGTTGTGGAAGTATGCAAATTGTGTTATGCTAAATAGGAGCAATAATATTCTTTACGCTTACTAGAGATCCTATAAAGAACATTGGCTAATTTAAAGTTTGAATAGTTCTAAAGACAGGCTAGGCATGGAAGATACTAGCTCTCACTCTAGTTCTCTCGATTTCCTTCACCTGAGGGCTAACATCTCGTATCAGAACCTAAAATAATAAACCAAGTTGGGGACTTTAACCTGTCACTTTAAAGTCCTCTAACTCTACACCCTTCAAAGATTATTTCCCTATTTATTTGCACTAAATCATATGAATTACATTCTCATTCATACAACCTCAAGTGATTCTTTCCAATTGTTGCCTGAGACAACACTAGCTCGGTTCTTACATGTTCTCACAACAAATTTTAACATCTGGATAGGCCAAATCATAAAGTAAATGAAGTGCATGGATTTAAATCATCACAACTTCTTCCAATAATAAAGATCAATACTCTCCATAACTTTCATCCAACAGTTTTAATTACTTATCATTTTAAGGAGAAAGATAAAAAAAAATACTCAGAATCTATGGAGAAAACAAAACCACACTTTAGTTTAAAATTAGAAATCATTGTCAAACCAACAAGAAATCTCAATTAAAACCAAAAGTAATTTAAAAACAGAAGAGAAAAAACTTATCTCAAATCATCCACCAAACTCTTGAAGTTCCTTTGAATTTCTTCTCTTTTGCAACGCTCTTGACTCTCACAATAAAACTAAAAACAAAAAGGATAAAGTAAATTTGTGGTGCCTGAAAATCTCACCAAAACTATCTCTCAAAACTCCTCCTTTCTAACACTTCTCAGAACTTTCAAGCACACTTCAAAAAGTTTCAACTTCCTTCTTTTATAAATCTCCAAGAGGTGCCTTGATAACTCTTCAAAATGTGTCATAATTTGATGTATTCTCGAAAGGATGTCTCCTTTTGCAAGTCTTCTAACCATATTTTCGTTTTTAGTGGTCATAACCACCCTCTTTAGCCAATTGGTGCCTCAAATGTCCCTTCAAAATTTGGTAAAATGAAGAAAACTGTCACATAACTACCTCTGACGCTTTAGTGCGGGGCCTCTGGCACTTAGGCACGACCTTCTCTGTTTCACCGGTGCTTAAGCGTCGGATCTGGCGCTTAGGCGCCAAAACACTTTAACACAATTTTAAAATTTTGCGCCAAATTTGATCCTTTTTTCACTCATTTTATCATTTTTTATCTTTTTTACTTGTATCTGAAAGAAAAATACACAAATACCTTCCATTAAAGCTCAATATCTTAAAAAGAAGTATAAAAATGTGTCTGAAAATACTATATATTTTAGGTGTATCACTTACCAACTGGTTAACTGCCAAAAAGAATGATTTATCCCTCAAATCAATAGGCGGTATTTGAAAAAATATTACACAACATAAGAATGACACATTTGTAAACTAAGGTAATTGAAAATGAATGAATTAAACGTAAATGTACTTCATCTCATTTGACCAAATTCTGCTTTTGAACTTAAAGATATATTTTTAGAAGTTTACATCACTCTTTAGACTAATGTCACAATCCTCTCTCCCTAACAACAAATAAAACTCAATGACAACAAAAATATGGCAACAAGACAAAACATATGTATGAACATGTAAACATATGATAACAAATGAAATCTAGAAAACTATGATAAGCTTGAAATCAACACACTAACATTCTATATGTTGTTTGCAGAAAAATGTCAGGGGAAATGTTGATTTTCACGTTCCATGTTGGTGTTTTCTTGGCCTTGGACCATCGATGTGATGAAAACGTAATCCACTTTGACCTTGACAAGAATCAGGTGGAGAAGTTGTATATCGGCCCATAACTCTCAATAGTTGATCGAGAAGAAGGAAAACAAAAAAAACTTGTCCATGAATTTAACACCTGCGAAAAAAAATCTGTGAAGGGCAAGATTAAGTCAGTTGAAGCAAAACCTAAAGAGGTGACTGACAAGCCGAACTATGGCAAGGGGCTCAAGTCTGTAGTTTTTGTCATGGCACAAGGTTTGGTGGATACTTTGATGGTTGATCGAACTATAATAATGACTAGGTTGTCTGTACCCATTAAAAGAACAAAAATAAGAGATTGGAAAAGTTAGAAGAATAATAAAGGCGTGCGCTGTTGCCACAATTGATGGAGGAGGAAATGTCTTTGAGTTCAAAGTGCCCGACTATACTCATAGAGAGGCATACCCCATTCTTGGGATTGAGGACATTGACCCGTATAAAGATAAGCTTGAGAGGCATGTTTTCGTACCAAGCCCATACACTGCACAACTGATAAATTCATTTGCTTCGAGGGATCTTACCACCTGACATATCATTTTACAGGAGGAACTAGAACGCCTCCAAGTGGTTTGAAGATAGTATTTCTGACACTCACAAAGAGTTAATGGCTAGAGGATTAACATACTCAAAGGCCTGCAATTATTTTCTAATGTTGTCTCAAAAGAAGAACATGACATTATTATTTAGCATGTGATGGAAGCCCGTGACAAGGGTTGAGCTGGATATCTAGAGAGGAGGACATATTACTAACCTAGCCGGAGGAAGATAGACAAAGGCAAAATCATGATTCAGTACGGTTACTGACTCGAACCGCAATTACGTAAATACTTTTACTCCAAGTGATTGCCAAAAACATGGCCCAAATTATATTTAAGGGCTATTGTGAATAAATGAAATGATCTAAAAATTATAAGATAAGCTTTCACACTAAGGGTACTACGCAAGTATACGTATCATTTCAAGTAATATATGATTTTTCTTAAAAACATCAGTATTGATTCCATGGGGAAGGTTGGTAACTTTATGTATTTGACTCAGAAAGACCTTTAATTTAAATGGTAGAATATATTCTATGAAAATATAAAAGTAATTTAAGTGAAAAGTAAAGCTTACTAATTCCTACAAGTGCAACTTAAAAGTAAATGTAAGGATTCAAAAATAATTAAAATTAGAAAATTCAAGATATGTAAAGAGATTTTCTCTTTGCAAATAATTCATAATCAGTGTAGGATTGCAAATGTTTAGAAGTCTAAATGATGAATTGTGACAAATAGTAGCAAACCTATTCTTTACCTCTTTCGAGCATAAAGTACTTTGACTAATCTAAAGTTGGTGTCGGCATGTATAGTAGTGTTGGGTAGGTTCTAGCCTCTCACCTCTAGATTACCCATTGAGCACTCTCTATAGGACCTACCAGTGACCCTTCCTTCCAACTCTAGACCAAATTTATAAATGAATCTAGCCTATCGTCCTAGAAACATCAACTCTACGCTCATCAAATCTTATCTCCCTGTCTATTTGCACTCCCCCTTTAGGCGATCATCGTGGCTCTTTCCAAAGTGAAATGTGGTACTCACTAGTTAGAGAAATCTTAGCTCTCTCGGGCATGTAAGTTTCTCCTTAAGTTTTAATAAAACAAAAACAGTTTGCAAAGTAAATGAAGAATCAATGAAAATACCATCACAAATTTTTGGAATAAAAGAAGTTCTAAAAAAATCAATTCCACCACATAATTACTTCTTATTGCAAGGAGAAAGAGGAAAACTGCTCAGAATTCATGGGGATATCAAAATAAAACATAATTATAAAACTCAAATCCAACATATAAAAGAAAAGATACAAGTACTTATCTCAAATGTTTCCCCCAACACTCCTCTGAAGTTCCATGACTTCTTTGACTCCACAAGACTCTTACAAGACTCACAATACGCCAGAAATTGTAAAGACTCATAAAACCTCACTAAGGTGGTCGCCCACTCTATATGGGGTTCCTCTTTTAAAAAAAAAACAACTTCAAGACTCTTTTTTTTGTCTACAATTAATCTCAATAGATAAAGCTTCAAAAATCACCAAGGGTTGCTTCATACATCTTCTTAAAATTCATCCATATTCAATGAATATAAGTGTAATCGTCTCTGACGCCTAGGCCCCAAACTGCCATACTTAGGCCTCAACCTCGAATTCCATCTGGCGCCTTGGCACTAGTTTGACTGTTTTTTTGGCAATTATCTTGATTTGACCCATTTTTCTCCCTTTTGATGTATTTGTTATCCTTTTTGCTCTTAAACTCTTTTTCTTGCACCTTCAAACAAAAATACAAAAAATAGCTTTTATTAAAGCATATATCCTCAAAAATGGGTATAAAAAGTGCATATAAAGTAGGTAGTTTTAAGGCGCATCAGTTGTTACTAAAACTTTGCCATTGACAGAGAAGGGAGTCCCTCGAGGATTCTTCAGCTTGACCAATTCAATTTGATGCCACTAATATTAATAAAAATAATCAAGAGGCTTATGGCCTGGCATGTGATACCCTCAGATTGTATTCCTGACAGTTGTATCATTTAAATCTATGATGAAGATGATCACATTCCTCCCCTCATTGATCATCATGACTTTTAAAGACCATTCATTACGATCTCATACCTAAGAGAGTTCTTCAAAATGTTTAGGATGGAACCATAGATTGTAGAATTCATGGAGTTTAGGGGCCCATTAAAAATACCTCTCCCGCTCTAATATGTTCTCATTATACAAGTTATGGAGTCGACGTTGCAGAACACTGTGTCCAAGAGTAGTGCGACAAAGGATTTTCATTACATTAAGGAGGATTCTCCTGGAGAAATGCCTAGTAGGCTATCAATCAAAACTAAAACTCTAGGGCCTACAACCCCTGAAGATACCATGACCATGTTAATGCCCCAACACCTGAGGGTACTTGAAAGAGCTTGTCTCCAATAGCACCTCATAGTGCAAGGTATTTATAGCCGGTCTTATGGATAGATAAGAGTGTGAGACGATCTAGCTATTTTTTATTATTTTCTTTGATGATGATGTTGTCATTAATGTATCATTGGACATTTCAAGGACATGAAAAAAATGCAAAGGACTTTTTCAATGCTATGATTGAAATTTCTGTATAAAGAAACTTCTAACAACTTTTTGTGCAGGTTCAAAATATCGATACAGACAACAAGTGACTGGGGTGAAACCTGACACTAGTTTAAAGGGTGGCATATACCCTTAACAAGTAACATACATAAAATAAAACAACCCTTAACAAAACCATAAATTAAATAACTATGGGCAATGTGTAATTTTCTTAGAGTGGCATATACCCAACAAACAGTTGAAACACCACATAATTTAGAACAACCCTTAATGAAACCATAAATTAAGTAAACTATAGGCAATGTGTAATTCCCTTAGAGTTGCTTACACCCAACAAACATTTAAAACACCTTTCTCTCTGGGTAGTTGGCTTTAAGGCCCTCCTTAAATGGAATCACGACTTTCCTCTAGCTTACTTGTTCTTCTCCTAGTTAGGATGGAAGCCCATCAAAATTCCTTCCTAATGATATAGAGACACGACATTGACCATTTGATAATTAGTATGCTACTTCTTTAAATGGAATATGACATTCATTCTCTCTCGCAAGTTGGATGTAAAACCCTCCTTAAATGAAATCACAGTTTTCCTCTAGCTTATCTGCTTGGAATATGACATTCATTCTCTCTCGCAAGTTGGATGTAAAACCCTCCTTAAATGAAATCACAGTTTTCCTCTAGCTTATCTGCTCTCCTCTTATTTAGGGTGTAAGCCCATCGGTATTCCTTTCTAATGTGACTGGGACATGACATCGACCTCCTAAGGATTGGTAACAGACCTCCTTCATTGAAATATGAAGTCCAACCTCTCTCACTAGTTGGATGTAATTCTGTCCTTAAACAGAATCATGACTTTTCTCTAGCTTACCTGTTCTCCTCTTGGTTAGGATGTAAGCCTATCAGCATTCCTCCCTAATGATAAAGGGATACAACATTGAACTTTTAAGAATTGTTTTAAGACCTCCTTAAATGGAATATGACATCCATTATCTCTCGGTAGCTGGATGTAAGACCCTCCTTAAACAGAATCACAACTTTCCTCAAGCTTACCAGTTCTCCTCTTGATTAGGATGTAAGCTCATCGATATTCCTTCCTAATGAGATAGGGACATATCATTGATTATTTGAGAATTGGTATAATACCTTCTTCAATGAAATATTGCATCTGTTTTCTCTCTCTAGTTGGACGTAAGGCCCTCCTTGAATGGAATCACAGATTCACTCTAACTCATCTATTCTTTTCTTAGTTAAGATGTAAGCCATCGACATTCCTTCCTAATGAGACAGACAAATTATTGACCTTTTGATAATTGGTATAAGACCTCCTTCAATGGAATATGTCATATGTTCTCTCTCTCTAGTTGGATGTAAAACACTTATTAAATGGAACCACAAATTTCCTTTAGCTTACCTGTTCTCCTCTTATTTAAGATGTAAGCCCATCAACATTACTTCCTAATGAGATAGGGACATGATATCAACCTCTTGAGGATTGGTATAAGACCTCCTTCACTAGAATATGGCATATGCTCTCTGTTGCTAGTTAGATGTAAGGCCCTTCTTAAATGGAATCATAGTTTTCCTCTAGCTTACATGTTCTTCTCTTAGTTAGGATGAAAGCCCATCGGCATTCCTTCCTAATGAGATAGGGACACTACATTGACCTTTTGAGAATTGGTATAAAACCTTCTTCAATGGAATATGGCATATGTTCTCGCTCGCTAGTTGAATGTATAACCCTCCTTAAATGGAATCACATCTTTTCTCTAGCTTACCTGTTCTCCTCATATTTAGGATGTAAGCCCATCAACATTCCTTTCCTAATGAGAAAAAGACATGATATTAACTTTTTGAGAATTGGTATAAGACCTTCTTTAATGGAATATGACATCCATTCTCTCTTGCTAGTTGGAAGTAAGGTCGTCCTAAAATGGAATCACAACTTTCCTCTAGTTTACATGTTCTCATCATAGCTAGAATGTAAGACCATCAATATTCCTTCCTAATGAGACAAGGACATGACATTGACCTTTTGAGAATTGACATAAGGCCTCTTTCAATGGAATATAACATTCAGTCTCTCTCACTTGTTGGATGTAAGGCCCTCCTTAAACAAAATCACGACTTTACTTTAGCTCACATGTTCTCCTCTTAGTTAGGATGTAAGCCCATATATATTCCTTCCTAATAAGATAGGGACATGACATCAACCTCATGAGGATTAGTATAAGACCTCCTTCAATGGAATATGACATATGGTCTCCCTCGCTAGTTGGATATAAGGCCCTCCTTCAATAAAATCACGGCCTTTTTCTAGCTCACATGTTCTCCTCTTGTTAGGATGTAAGCCCATCAATATTCCTTCTTAATATCACATAGACACAACATCAACCTCTTGAGGATAGGTATAAGACTTTCTTCAATGAAATATTGCATCTGTTCTCTCTTGCAAGTTGGATGTAAGGCCCTTCTTGAATCGAATCACAACTTTCCTCTAGCTCACATGTTCTCCTCTTAGTTAGGATGTAAGCCCATCAGCATTCAAACTAGGGAGACCTTAAGAGAATTGGTATAAGACCTATTTCAACGGAATTTAACATACATTCTCTCTCGTTAGTTGGATGTAAGGCCCCCCTTAAATGGAATCACGATAGTAGACAAACTGATGACTTGAAAAGAGCTACGTGGTCGATCGTGTTGGTCCTCCCTTTGTCAGAGTTTTAACGAGGGACCATCAACTTGGGCATGGTATCACTTCTTTGATTTGTCAAGTGAATTCCACTCCTGCGAGCGACCATACAAGCACCCGCATCCGCTCTTCCCATTGTCTGCTTGCTTGCGTAAACAAGCCAGTGTAGTTTTTGGACTCGCCTTGTCCCCTCTGTCTGCTGGTTGCTAACTTGGTTGTCAAGGTATGGTGGGTTCGCCGGTATGGGCCTCTAAGGGTGGACCCTTTAAGGTTGTGCCTCCTGATGAGGCATCTGGTCGTTTCTCTTGGTGATTGTTTTATGGAGGATCTCAAATTGCTCCATTATGAGAGTCATCTAGGCTTGCAACCCTTTTACCTACATCTGAATGTCTGGTTGTGCATTCTCTTTATTGAGTCCCATGCACACTATCTTTCTTTGAGAATTTTTTCCTTCGTAGTTTGCTCCGCTTCTCATCTGGGCATGTCCATGCTCAGCGCACCTCTTTTTTTATGATGTTGTATCTTAGTTTGTTCTTTATGGATCACCCTTTGAGAGTTAGAGTTGGATGAAGGAGAGAAGAGAGAGTATAATAAGTTTGGGTTCTTTGAAGGAAGAATCAAGGGAAATATTTTTGCCCCGTACTTATGGATGCGCGCTTGTATAATTACATAAAGTAGGGAACGATTATGGAAACAATTTGAATGTCATTAAAGTTCTAATTGATTGTATAAATTTTATGTCATATTTGTATTACAATTTAAACTTCAATAATGACGGTAATTAGCTCATTAGCTGGCTTGAAGTCAACTGACTGAGACGACTAGCCGAGTGGCATCTGTGCGCCATGGAGTACACGTTGGTCAGCTGAGGTGGTCGACCGTATGAGGATGTTGCTAGGTGTCTTTTAGCATGATCCACCATAGTTGTTGGTTGTGAGGCGGTTGTTCGATCTGAATGAGGGGTTGGTCAGTCAAATGTGACGAGCGGTTTTTTTCATAGTAAGTCATGACTCATTTTCTGCTCGGTTAGAGTCTTACAAGGCTTGTGTCTCGCCTAGCTAGTTAGTTCATCGCCTTGGTCGGACCTCTTAATCTAGCAAGATCTTATGCGGATCTTGTTGAAGCCCATGTAGGGTATCTGGCGAGACTCGCTACCGGATGATTCATGCCTCACTTTTGGTAGGTCTTGTCGCTACCGAGCGACAAATCAACTCCTGAGCTTGAACCTATCTTAGGTTTGGAGATGTGGCTTTATGACTGAGCTTAGATCATCAGTTGATTGCTTACCTCGAAAGAAGACCATTTCCTCTTGATCATTCATCTTTTTAAGTTTCATGATGGTATTTTTGGTATATATACATATAAATATCTAATCTCTCTTAAGAACAAAAAAAATATAATCATAAGATAATTTTGGTATCTGACGAGAGTTGCTGTCGGGATGATTCACGCCTACTTTCGGTAGGTCTTGTCGCTACCGAGTGGTAAACCAACTCCTGAGCTTGAACCTATCTCGGGTTTGGAGACGTGGCTTTATGACTGACCCTGGATCATCGGTTCATTGCTTACCTCGAACGAAGATTCTTTTCTCTTGATCGTTCATTCACATTGAGTTTCGTGATGATATTTTTGGTATATATACATATAAATATCAAACTCTATTAAGAACAAAAGAAATATACCAAAAAAAAATTGATGATATTTTTATGAATACAAATACATTTCTTTAAATATTAGTATTTCAGGACGTATCAACATAAATTGTATTTTACTTGAAGTCGCGACATTAAATTTAAAAATAATTTTAGATGTTGATTTATTCAAGGGTGCCTAGCTTTATACAATTATTCCACTCTAATTCGTCCACCAAAAGTTTTTCCAAATGAAACATAATATGATAATCTTGCGATATAAAGGCAGTATTTGGTTGCATCTCAAATTACCTTGAATAGGGTTTAGTAAATTCAAATTATCAAATCCATTTTGGTGGAGAAAAACTTCAAGGCCGCACAACAATAAATCCCATAAATTCATCTGCTACTAGAATTTAATAAATCTAAATTTAGGGCCCGTTTGGGGCAGCTTATTCAGATGCGGTGGCGCTTTCAAAACTCCGCCGCATCGTTTGAGAAGGGCGTTCGGCGAGCATTTTCATGCCGCTCCAAAACGCTGCAGTTATTTCGTAATAGGGAGGCGACGCAGGGACATGGCCACGTTCGACGTCCGCGATCGGTGTTTAGGAAAAAAAATTTTCCTTGCCCTTTGGTGATCTCTCTCGATCTCCATTCCCTCTCCCGCTCCATCGTTTCTTCTCGCGACAACTTTGATGAGTAGCTGCGCCACCCTCATCCAACCCTAACCCCCCTCTCGATTAGTCTCGATTTATGTTTTCATTGCCTACTCGAAGGGATATGTGGGGAACCTTATTCCTGCGAGTTTCTCATCCCTGTTCTTCCCTCTCTTTGTCTTGCGTTTACACCTCCATCACCAACTTCGTCGNATCTCAAATTACCTTGAATAGGGTTTAGTAAATTCAAATTATCAAATCCATTTTGGTGGAGAAAAACTTCAAAGCCGCACAAAAATAAATCCCATAAATTCATCTGCTACTAGAATTTAATAAATCCAGATTTAGGGCCCATTTGGGGCAGCTTATTCAGGTGCGACGGCGTTTTCAAAACTCCTTTGCATCGTTTGAAAAAGGCGTTCGGCGAGCGTTTTCATGCCGCTCCAAAACGCTGCAGTTATTTTATAATAGGGAGGCGACACAGGGACATTGCCACGTTCGAAGTTCGCGATCGGCGTTTAGGAAAAAAATTCTTCCGTGCCCTTTGGTGATCTCTCTAAATCTCCATTCCCTCTCCCACTCCATCGTTTCTTCTCGCGACGACTTTGATGAGTAGCTGCGCCACCCTCATCCAACCCTAACCCCCCTTTCGATTAGTCTCGATTTCTGTTTTCATTACCTACTCGAAGGGATATGTGGGGAACCTTATTCCTTCGAGTTTCTCATCCCTGTTCTTCCATCTCCTTGTCTTCCGTTTACACCTCCATCACCAACTTCGTCAAAGATAGCTTCTTTTTGAAGAAAGCTTCGATCTTGGATTCGAGAACACCATTTAATGAAGGTTACAACATGTTCTCTCAATTGGATCTTTGTAACCAGAGATCTCGTCAAAGAATTCTCTCTGTTGCGAGGTTCAAGGGGTTTGCCAGCGTTGCTGAGGCAGTTGAAGCTATTTCATCAACTATTAAACCAACAAAGTTATTCACATAAAACCAAAAATTCTCCTAGTAAAGGTAATACTTGTAGAAGAAAATAAAGCTATTCTTCTAAAGACGGAACACTTCTAATGGAGAAAAGTTTTTAAGTAACATTTCATAACTAGTAGTCCGATTATAGAATCAAAGAAATTACTCAAATTTGTGCCCTCTGCTCTAAGACTACTGGAAGAATTTAAAAGTATATTTTGCATGAAAATGAATTATTATATTTCATCAAACAAAACCATGAGAAAAGCGAAGGAGCAAACATATACACAATCATGACCAACTAATCTAATAGGACACAATAATTAGCAGGATATTTGTGATTTAGAGTTTTAAATTTAACGTTTTTATTTTTTTAATTATAATTGTAACTGTAATTCTCCTTATTTTATTTCTTTTGATACCCACGAAATGGTGAGCAATGCATTTCAATTTTTGTAACTGAACTGTGATAGTTTGAGACATCTGTTCTATCTATAATTTTTCATATACAGTTCTGTTGCAAACAACTTAACCAAAGAAGTACAGAATGATCATTTATCCAAAAACAGCTGTCAGTAAGCTGTTCTGAATAAGCTGCCTCAAACAGATAATCTACAGATTATCAGATTATCAGAATAATCTACTTATCAACAACTGCCTTTAACAGACCCTTAAACAGAGAGAACGTAAGAAAATTTGATTTAACTTATATTTAAGGTACAATTGTTTGGTATTTGACTTGATTTAAACTTAAATTCGTCTATTAAAAGACTATCAAATACCTCTTAAGATGGTACTTCACTGCAAGTTTTATGCTCTGTCAAGTTCATTAAATTTGAATTTATTAAATATAATAAGCAATGAAAATGATGAAAATGAAGCTCACAAGAGATAACGAAATCAGTTTATCTAACNTTCTGCGTGAAAGATTATTCATTCAATTAAAAAAATGTACAAATAAGTTGTTTACAAAACACACAAACCAAACAGCTAAACAGCTTATCCAAAACAAGGGCATAATGGTCTTTTATCCATTATCAGTTGTTTTCCAAACGCACAAACCAAACAGTCAGTCAGCTTATACGGATCAGCTGCTCATCANTTCTGCGTGAAAGATTATTCATTCAATTAAAAAAATGTACAAATAAGTTGTTTACAAAACACACAAACCAAATAGCTAAACAGCTTATCCAAAACAAGGGCATAATGGTCTTTTATCCATAATCAGTTGTTTTCCAAACGCACAAACCAAACAGTCAGTCAGCTTATACGGATCAGCTGCTCATCAGCAGATTATCAAGATAAGTTGCTTATCAGCAGAAGTTGGATAAGCTGCAGCTGCCCCAAACAAACCCTAAGAGGATTTAGAACTTAAATCCAAACATCTAATAGTATCGTTACGCGTCGGTAGGCCTCACCCCCTGCCTGCGGTGTGGCTATTTTGAAAGACGACAAGTTCGGTGGGGAAAGTAAACTGGCAGCTACCCTATTCATTGATGATGGCCGCATCCGCCCACCACAAAAGCCTGTCCTCTTCCCAGTCGCACACACAGCCCCACCCTCCTCCCAAATCCAAGCGTCGCAAGAACACCACCAACCTCTCAGCCACCTCCTCCTCCATCCCCGACGTCGTTTCCTCCAACAGCGTCTGGTGCTGCCCCGCTTTAAAGCCCCATCCAACAACCTCTTCCGCCTTTTCCTCTCCTTCTCACCATCCCCGCCGCAACTTTACTCCCACTCCGCCGCTGCCGCTCCCTCTAAACAATCCGGCCATTTCAACCTTGCCCGAAGCTGTCGGGGCTTCCCCTCCAATGGACGTCTCTCCTGGCTCGGGATACCCTGTCTATCCTTCCTGCTACAGCAAGTTCAACTCCGCGCTCAATGCCGGCCTCCTAAACCCCATGTCGCCTCCCCCTGTGGATAAGACGCGATCCAGCCCCACACTCTTCGACATGATGGCCAATGAGCAGGAATACCACCCCAGGACCGGCGCTATGCCCTCTGCGGGTCAAGTCATTCCAAACGGGAGGAACCTTGCCGTTTCTGCACAGGACCGCCAGATCCTACTCCAGGAACGCGTTGCAGAGATCCTCGGCAGCTGCAGCCCTGGCAACCAGTTCAACGATCAGGAAACTGGCGACGTTCGACTCACTCTCAGCTCCAAGGATGGCCTCTCTGTGTCTCTCAGTNACGCGTTGCAGAGATCCTCGGCAGCTGCAGCCCTGGCAACCAGTTCAACGATCAGGAAACTGGCGACGTTCGCCTCACTCTCAGTTCCAAGGATGGCCTCTCTGTGTCTCTCAGCGTCCACCGTCACATCCTCGTTGCTCACAGCAGATTCTTTGCCGCCAAGCTCTCTGATCGCTGGTCTAAGCAGCAGCGCTCCCTACCTCACCTCGTTGAGATATCTGATTGCGACGATATTGAAGTCTATATCGAAACTCTTCGACTCATGTACTGCAAGGACCTTCGGCACCGTCTCCTGAGAGAGGACGTTTCTAAAGTCCTTGGCATTCTTAAGGTATTTAAATAAGGAAATCTCCTTCTATTTTTGACCCATTTTCGACCTCCATTCTCGATCTTCCGGTCTAATAGATTAATATTCCTTCGATAGATTTCTGCGGCGATCGCGTTTGATGCCGGGGTTTTGTCTTGTCTGGAGTACCTAGAGGCCGCCCCATGGACGGAAGATGAGGAGGAGAAGGTAGCATCTGTTCTTTCCCAGCTCCATCTAGAGAGCTCTGGGGCCGGGGAGGTTCTCAAAAGGGTCTCCCTCGAAGTAGTCCCATCATCAGTGGAGGAAGCAAATGGGCATGGGGCGGGCGGAAACGGTGAAGAGATACTTTTGCGCCTTCTCCAGGTTGTTCTGGAGGGGAAGGACGAGAAGGCCAGACGGGAGATGAAGGGCCTCGTCTCCAAGATGCTGCGCGAGAATAACAGCGGGCGGGGCGGCACCGGGGACCTTAGCAAGGAATCCCTCTTGTCCGCCTGCGAAGGCTGTCTCCGCCTCCTTCGTTTGCATTTCCTCCGTGCAGCCTCTTCCGACGTCTCCGAAGCTGCACAGATTGCGAGGCAGGCCGATAACCTACATTGGATACTGGACATCCTTATCGACCGACAGATTGCAGATGAATTCCTGCGAACATGGGCGGCCGAGACGGAGCTTGCTGAGGCGCACCCGCAGGTGCCTGCCATCCACCGCTACGAGGTGAGCCGAATCACATCGAGGCTGTTTGTAGGCATTGGCAAAGGACAAATATTGGTATCGAAGGAGGCGAGGTGCCTGCTGTTGAAAACGTGGTTGGAACCGTTTTATGAGGACTTCGGGTGGATGCGCCGTGCCTGCAAAGGACTTGACCGCCACCTCGTTGAAGACGGGCTCGGCAACACTATACTGACGCTGCCATTGGCGACGCAGCAGGAGATTCTCCTTGCTTGGTTTGACCGCTTCCTCAACTCTGGCGACGACTGCCCAAATATCCAAAGAGGCTTCGAGGTTTGGTGGCGGCGGGCTTTCTGGCGCCGAAATGGAGAAACCAGCAGGCCACCCCAGCTTAGGATAACAGCTTCTTGCGAGAATTCTTCTTGATTTCCNCGACGACTGCCCAAATATCCAAAGAGGCTTCGAGGTGTGGTGGCGGCGGGCTTTCTGGCGCCGAAATGGAGAAACCAGTAGGCCACCCCAGCTTAGGATAACAGCTTCTTGCGAGAATTCTTCTTGATTTCTTTGGCATGGTTGCTGATGTTTTTTCAGCCTTCAGGTTCCTTTTTTCTTTTAATACATTTTTCTTNCGACGACTGCCCAAATATCCAAAGAGGCTTCGAGGTGTGGTGGCGGCGGGCTTTCTGGCGCCGAAATGGAGAGACCAGTAGGCCACCCCAGCTTAGGATAACAGCTTCTTGCGAGAATTCCTCTTGATTTCTTTGGCATGGTTGCTGATGTTTTTTCAGCCTTCAGGTTCCTTTTTCCTTTTAATACATTTTTCTCTTAATGTCACAAAGGGTTTAGTTCTTTTCCTTTCTGTGTAGATTTGTGTGGGGTTTGGTTCTATTCTTCCTTTCTATATGTGGAATTGTGTGAGGTTTATGACAGGTTAGTCTGACTGTGGGTAGAAATGAAGCAGGAAAATGTGTATTCTATTAGTGTAGGAGGGAGAGTGTTTGGGAGAATGAGTTATCCAATGCTTCTAACTATAACGCCTAGAGCCTTAATTTTCATGCTTTTATTTGGTTATCTTTCACTGCTTTTCTGATTTTCT